>VWZL01004580.1:864334-1117212 GCA_013396915.1 Stercorarius parasiticus | reverse complement strand
CTCATCCCGTTTGTTGCCCATGCGACGTGCATTTGTGTAGATGTACTTGAGCTGGGCTACCGATTTCACCCCCATGCTTGGCCCTTTATCCCTAGGCTCATTACTAGTGGGCCTGGTTTTATCCCCTTCCCCCTTCGTTTCTAGTTTAAAGCCCTGTCCATGAGCCTTGCTAACTCGACTTAGTACCCTTTTCCCCTTTTGGGATAGGGTTTTCCCATTCCTAGCATTTACTTCAGATTGAATCTACAGTACGCCAAGTCTGCAGACCTATCATGAAAACCTTGTCTTTTTGTTCTCATTCTGAAAAATCACACTTCTAACCCTCACTGACAGAATACCACAAGTCTGAAGTTGGCAGAAGTTCTTGTGGTTTCTTAAGTTCAGGTCCCTTCTCTGCAAGTTCCACATTTTGACATGTGGGTTACATGCAATAACAAATCTGCCCATGTATGTGTTTTCCTTCTGGTACATATAATCATGAATTTCCCACCAAAGAAAAACAGGATAAAACAAATACGGTAACAACAGAGGTAGGAACTATTCCTGCAGGAACAAACACTTCCTTAAAATGAAATTTCCTGGTAATCCTGAACTCACTGGCGTGGCTCACACCTGTAAATATATCCTGAGCTTAATGTTGGATCAGGTTCATGACTTGTTATGGCTTTTTAACTTCTGTTTTCCTTTTACAGAAAAGCTATGTGACTTTTTATGAGTAAAGTAAATGCTACATTTTTAATGGATATGGAAAAAAAAATAAAATATTCATGACTACAGGAACAGGTTTTTTTGTAAAATAAATTTTGGGAATAGAATTGTACTATTCTTATGCCTTCTAGAGGAAGAGAGTTAGTTTTCTTGATTGTCTTAGAAGTACAGATAATCTGTCCCTATGAACTCTTTGACTGTAAATCAAATCGACAGCAGCAGATCATACAAGTAATGTCCAAACTATGATGACATTATTTCATACTTTTAGTCCATTCAGTAGTTCATTTACTTCAAACTATTGAAATTATTTGAATACTGCTTGTTTATTTAATGAATTTTTGTTTTGGTGTATCATATTAATTCAGTGCTCTTGAAAGGAAAAACTAGTCCTGTGGCAAGAAGGGGAAGCTTCTACCTTATTTTCCTGTTTTGTTTTTTTTTTAAATTTTATTTTTAATTTTCACCAGAAAGAAGCCCCTGTTTTACTTCAGTGAACAATGCATTCTGTTACTAATTCCTATGGACAACAAAATAACAGGGTAGTGAATTTCATTTGAGGGCCTTCCTTCGCTGAGACCCTAAGCCTTAGGGTTCTCTTTATGCAAAAGCAAGCAAGCTGTATTTTTCTGACAATGTCTACAGTGGATCCACAGAATTTTTATAAAGGAACTTTTGTCAACATTGTTTTCCTAGTATTCTTTACTGTTAAGAATTAAATCCAGGCTAAGTGTTGAGAACTGAGCACTCAGAATGTAAAATCTATAGTTAAATAGTGATATACTTAGATACCTCCAGAAAAAAATTCTTTGTGGACTACTTTGTAACAATTTAAAACTCGAGAAAACAAGACAAAAAGGAACAAGAAAAAATCAAGAAAATATCCATTGATAATCAGTGCACAAAGTAAATCTCAGGCTTAGGTTATTTGGAAGGAACAGATGACAAAACCTTTCTCTGCTCCTTGATTTCTCTGGGTCATAAAATATATTGCTGTTGGCTCAGCTCCATTTTAGTCAAAGAATTTCCCATTTCTCCTCCTCTTCTCTTATTCTACACTTCTGTTTGAAATGGAATTGAACAGTGGAAGACTAATTTTTCTTTCCATTCATTCAGCAAAGATGCAGGAAGGCTGAGCTTGGAGAAGGGCTGGCAGGGTAGGATGGAAAAATGGTTTTCATGTGCTTTCTAGTATACTTAGTCAGACACACAAATAGAATGAAATGCAGTTTTTATTTTGAGCAACCCTTAAAATAATGCAGTTTGTAGAATAAATAATAAAAGTACCTATCATTTTCAGGCAAAATCCATATATCAATTAAAAGAATAAATATTTCTTCTTGTATTTTAGCTACTAGACATTGATCTGATTGCCAAATATTTACCATGTGAGGCAATCCAACATAATAGAATAAAGAAATGAGATTAAAAACCTAGTAACAATGTCTATAAGCTGTAGTAAATTGTGTTATTTTAGGAGTTGATCTTGATGCTTGAGGTAAAATTTTCTTCTGAATTAACTTCTTAATGATTCAGGTGAAGAAGTTAGCTATCCAGTAAATTTTGCAATCCAGGCAAAAAAAAATCCAGCAGACAGGAGGGTGAAAAGTCACTATCAGCTCAGGCTAAACAGTCAATGAAATATTAGTGGGAAAACAAACTTTCCTTACTTCTTGCTATGCAAACAGCAGTCAGTACAGCGGCTCTGAAAGGGGAATGCTGATGGTAATGACAAAACAACGGAGTCAATTGTTCACATCAGTACGTAAAGCTTCAAAGTTTACAGATAACATAATCACTACCATTCATAATGCAATGTTGACTTCTCCTGACATGTGTTTAAACTTTATCTTATAAAATGTATAGTTTTTAAATAATGTAATCGCACCTTCTTCAAAAGCCCCTTATCTTTTATTAACTTTTTTTTTTTCAAGAGTGAAATAACAACAAGTTCAGCAGACTATTGAAAGGCTTAGCAGAACAGGTTATTTGCATTGCAGGAGAGTGATCACTATAAAAAACGTGTTAGTGTGTACCTTAAAGTCCAGACAAATGGTACATACTGACTATATATAAAAAATTCCACAAACAGGATGTTCCAGTGACTTTGCTACCCTGTTCCTTGCTAAATAAATCTATTCCTTATCATCCAATTCTACACATACTTTCTACATGAGTCATGGTACTGTATTTCAGTAGCATGGCTTGGAACTGTTGTGATTGCTAAAGTCTCCATAGGGTCTGAAAGATACCTGTATTCCTGGCTCTTCCAGATGTCAAAGATAAACAAAATTCAGATATAAACATATTGCCTTGAGAATATTTAGTCTAATGAAACTCACAGAAGTGAGTATTCTGAGTTGAAACAAGCATGGATCAACTCACATATTGAGAGCTGGGGAGTGAAACTTAGATGACAGCTGTTTTCTTATGCTCCCAGTTGCTTCTATTTAGTCTTGTCTCAGAAACAAAAGGAGTATGTCACGCTCACTAAATAATGATTCTAATTTTACAGTGGCAGTTTGGAAGCTCTCTGGGATGAGGGTTACGAACTTGAGTTTAAGACCTGTTATTTGTAATGCAGTTTGCCATTCTCTACCTTTTGGACAGACAGGCTCCTGCTTGTTTACAGGGCAGGTTAGGGCATTTAAGCTCTGGAGGTGCTATGTACTCCTCTCTCTACTATCACACTGGTTTTCAGTCTCACTTATAACAGCTTCTGAAAGCATTGTGTGAAAGAATTTGAATAGAATACTGTGATGATTCTCATCTTATTTGTTCATTGTAGTTTGAACTTAATCACATAACAATTAGACCCTGTAACTTCTTGCAAGCACATAGCCATCTACTAGACAGATGACCCTTTAATCTTCACAATAGACTAGATATGTTTATGGGGTATTACCCGCGTAAGATGTCTGTTTCTGTGGTTTTAGGTTTATATTGTGTTAAACAACTATAATAGAAAGATGAGAGCTACAGTGAAAAATATAGAAAAATGATATGTATGTTATTTCCTTTTGCACTAGAATGTTACCAGAGCTTTATTTTTTCTGACTTTCAGGCACCGTTTCTTCTTCCCTTGGGCTAAGCAAATATAAACCCATACAACAAAACATTTTTTATGTAAAGCAGCTGTGAAATCAGACTGACCTTGACTTTTGTTTCTAAGTAGCTATATATTCCTTTTTAAGAAACCAGGTTGGAGGGGGCATGTGAGGAAAATCAGACACGGAATGCTGTATGGTCTTGAATCTGAGTTAACATGATATTGTGACAAGCCAAAAGATTTGATGAGGTAATGCACTCACTCCATGGTGCTGAATGATTGTACTAGTCCATTTGGAAAGCTTACTTATCAAGATCACTTAATGTAGATATATGAACCAATAGCTTAGCTGTTTATCACTTCAACAGATATTCTCCCCAATTTCTTCAGATTCAGACATCTGTACCACAAGCTGTACTAAGAGAGGTTTTACAGATGATGTAATATAAGAATGTGAATCAAAAAAGCTGAGATCACTCATTTATTGATTTGACTTTTCATGCTCAAATTATTTAGTTGATGGATGATGTTAGGTGTATAAAGTAATGAAAACATAGGACTAGACTATCTCCATCTTTTTGTTAATGGTTTATCAAGACGTATGGGATGGATTTGTACTTGTCTGGGGGCACATTTCCTTCATTTTTTTCCAACGTTTGCAAATACCCTAGCCACTTCAATATCCATGAAACCTGAAAGATAAGGCTACAATGCAAAAGTATTATTTTATTATTTATGAGCACCATCAATTAGTTCTCTCCCTTAATGATTTGGCATCTGTATTTCTAGACTCGGTTTCTGATCTGTTCAGAGTTTGGCCTGGGCTTTTGCAGGCACCTGTTGCTACTTTTCTTGGCTGTACGTATCCACACTGAATCTTTGACACAATTACCTCTGCCTGAGGCCTGAGCTAAGGTGCTCTCAGAAGCTGTAATGCTTTCAGAATGACTGCTGTCATTCTCCTTCACCTGCCTTCACTTTCCTCGAAATCTGTTTTGTATTGTCTCATACTGCCTACTTGTCACTGTCACACAAGTGCTATGAATTTGTTTATACTTAAGGAGCGATGCATTTTCAGGTAGAGTGACAATTGGGAGGTACCTCTTCTTTTTGTCGTTTATGGTTTATTATGGTACTGTAATAAATGAAGATAAGTTTGAGTGGCAAGGAACTGTGAAGACATGTTTGGAGATCTAACATGTTTTAAATCTCTGCTGTTTGGAAATCTCCACATAGAGAACATCATCCTCTTCTTACCCATCATCTTCTTACCCTTTAAATGCATCAGAAGTTTCAGGGTGCAGCAGAGCTCCTACCAGTCTTCCATGGGTATTGCAAATAGAACTTGCTAAACCCTTCTTTGCTCCTTCTTTAGGGCACTCCAGTAATAGTAGGATATCTTCCTACACCTAAAAAACTTTGTCTCCACAACTGTCTAGAAAAACAAAGATGTAATTAGAAGCCACGAGTGCCTGAGATCTGGGCCTGGCTTTGTCTTAATATCTCTTGGACAATAAGTGACTTCTTCCTGTTTGGGTTTTCTTCATTGTAAAATAGGAATAATATTCACTTGCTTAGCTCAGGGGGAAGTGAGCATTTGAACTGGCTGTCTATAGAATTAAATATGTGCAAATCTTTATTTTCTTACTAGTTTTGTGTGTTTTCTTTGTGCAATGGACATATGAAGCTCCGTATAAATTATTGATGAGTGAGGAATGAAGAAGCTGTAATAAATTGAAAATTAAACCTGAAAAATGTAGAAGATACCTTTGTAATTACTACCTAATTAAAGAAATATAGTGATAGATTTTTTTTATTGTATAGACTATAATATAGTGAAATAGCGGTGTCTGTCTGAACAGAAGTCTTGAAAGACAAAAACAGACATGCTGACCTCTGTATGGCTGGGTGAAATGACATCATTAAAATATATGCCTCCCAGTTATGGAAGGGAAGACAAATAAACAGAAATGAAAATAATGGGAAGGGATCACTGAGGAACAGCAGCCAAAAAGGAGACAGATTGTATAAATATTTCTGAGCATACCTAAAAAACACCCACTGCATTACAGACATGCAGCATAAAGTGGATAAGCAAAATCAACAGATCAACAAATTGTGAAGCATTCATGTCTAATATACTGTTTGCAGATTACTGGGTTTTTTTCTGCTACACTTTCTTTCTTTATTATTATTTTATTTAGTTTTCACAGAATACTTTTGACTGCAGTGTTGCATTCTATTCTCAAGGTAATCAGACTATAGAGGTCTTTTACGTAACCTTGTGTATCACTGCTTCTCCCACGACAGTTTTATCAGTGAGTTAGCCTTCTTCAACGTGGTTGAAGTAGGATCCTTATAGCATGGTACTGGGTGACAATATAATGACATGACTCTCCAGAATGAGAGGATACCCTGGAAATTGTTTAGATGAATCAAAATATTGTCAAAATTTTCTGTCTAAAATCCGAATATCACCTCACTGTTTTCTCAAGTCTACAAGGAAAGAATAGTGGTAGTTAACATCCTAGTAAGTTGACTTAAGAGACTTGAATTTATGTTCCTGTTCTACCTCTTATTTGATATTGTGCAAATGACTCATTTTTGAATGTATGCAGTTAAACAAACAGATAGTTAGGAGGCGAGGTCCTGTTTCTATCTTGAAGGTCTAAGGGACAAACCTATGTGCTGCATGCAAAATTTACCTAAGCCATCTCTAGAGTTGGAAGTCTTGGAGAATCTGACATAGCTGCCCTGCATAGATGAGGTCTAGAACCTCATGAAATGCTTTATTCGAGCTAATAAATCCGGTTTCTCAAGAATATTTGCTCAGGCACAACATGAACAGGATTCCTATGCCTTCGTTTTCAGATCTGGAAAGAGGATACTGCCCTACTCCTGTGAAATTACCTTTTTGTGTTCAACTAGTTTAGGATCTCTGAACTGTGGTGTCTGAATCTGGTCTGTTTCTGCATCTGAAGCAGACATGCCCCAAATATTTAAAAATGTAGAAATTAACCTCCTGCTACCCAAACCTCCTATTTCTGAAGGCAGTTTAATAACACTTTCCAGAAATGCCTGAAATGTGCTTAGGCACATTTAATGAGAGCCAGATAATGAGAGCTAACATAGACTGACACATTTATGACATCCTATAATGAATTTGAAGAATTTAGCCAGTATAATTGACATACACCTGATATTCACTGTTTGCAGATATTCGGTAACATGGCTGATTTTCTGGAACAAAGGAACCTGTCTGAGGCAAACTTGCCAACCTGATACCTTTACTCCAGGTGAGTATTACCTCTGTATATGAAATTTTTCAATAATTTTACAGTGCTGCTTGAGTTATAGACAGCACAGCAGCAGAGATAGCAGAATTTACCTCTAAACAAAGAGCAGATAGTAAAAAAGCTATCAAACATACCCCCCTACACACACATCTGCAGCCTGCCAGGTTTTTAGTGCCAATATTTACCACTATGACTACCAGCCTCGGGAGATAGGTGAAGCAAAATGTAAGCACAGACTGGTGATACAGCCGTTTAAAAGTGCAAACATGCTAAAAGAAATTCTGCACTTCAAAGGAGTCTGCCACAGTGAAGTCACCAGCAGGACTACTAACAATGCAATTTTTATAAATGAGTGCCCAGTAAGCTAATACACTTTTTAAATATAAGTCTTTGTGCCAAGTGATAAAGTACGATCATTATCAATCTGGTAAAATGAATGAACTTTCAACAAGAATTGACGGTGCACACTGTGTACGCACTTTGTCAGTCTTACACATGGCACAAAGGAGAGTTATCTGAAACAAATCCCTCCTGTAAGGGAGGAATAGGAATCAGTAAATATACAAAGCGGTTATCGCACAGGGTGATAACATTTATGATGTGTCGATTGTATTATGTGTAATATACAGGACAAATGAGTCTCATGTGTGTAAGAGTTTATTGTCCACGTGTGCAATGGGAGTCAGGGCAGTTTAAGAAGGCTTCATGCCGAGACAGCTCCCACCTTCTACCTGTACACTGGATGACTTGCATTGTTATCCTGATGAAATTTCCACTTTACTCTTCCCCCTGGGTATGAGGCTTCGATCATTGCGTTAATCACTCGCTTTTAAACTAGCTCTGGTGGCTTGGGTTCAGAAGAAACCTCGGTCCCTTTTTATTGAAAAGACTGCCAAACCTGCTTAGCTTTGTTGTCGCAAGGTTGTTTGCAGTGAAAACTAAAGGACAAAAAGGATCCAATTAAAACCCTTATAAAATCATCCGAATCACGACATAAGAAAATCAGCATAACAGTCCTATTTGGGATATCTAAGAAAAAAGCCTCCAGAAATTCTCTAATCTACATCATCCATCTGCAATGATTTCCATTTTGTAATTGCACTTGATGTGAAAAAGTGGGCCTTTTCATTGCAAACAATAATGTATGGTGTAAGATCTGAAGTCCACCCAGTGCAGTCTTCTGACCCCAGCAGGAACCAGTGCAAATGTTCAGAGGAAATGAAAGAATTCTACTATAGACAAACAATCCATGCCTATGGGTTAAAAAAAAAAAGAAACACAACAAAAGAGAAAATGCCAACAGACATAGCTCATATTGTCATGTTATCTTACACCCCCTGCTCAAAACGCTATTACTAGCATACCATACTCCTACTCCACTATGTTACACATCAGGGGTAGCTGCAAGTTACCTTAGATGCTGTACTAACGTTCATTTACTGAACTGTCCTATGGGTTTTTTTTCCCTCTACATTCAAAGATTTCAAAATTCTGAGGGCCTATTGTATCTGTGGATTGGATTCTACAAATGCATAGAAACCTCTACTTATGACTTTATTCCATCAGATTAAATATGCTACTTATGTAAACATGACTACGTGAGCGAGAAACAGTATATGATGTAACTGATACTTTTTTCCATTTATTTGGGACTGTATACCATTGTGTAACTAGCATAGTTAAAACACCATTTCCTGATAAAAGGAGGATGTTGATATTATACATATCTTTACAAATTAAATGAATTCTGTTGTATCCAGGAACTCTAGATGAAGAGAAATTGTAAAATCATGAAGACATGAAATCCAGGGAGAAAAATTATCTGATATATATGGTAATTATGTGACATTGTGATAAGCACCTCAGAAATATGATAGATAGACTTTGCAATACACTGTTTCCCTGATAATCTTTCTACGTACATACTCATTCTTTCCTCTTCAGAACAATATTCAGCTGCTAATCTCTTTACACTTGTTCTTTGCCCTTTTGGTCCCATTCACAGCCACATGAATGACTTCCCTTCCAGTTCACATAGCATTCTATGAACATTGCTGATGGTTCAGCTAGCACACAAATCACAAGCAATAAATATGTAAATTGTTCATTTTCATGTAAACACAAAGCCTTCAATAGACTTTTCATGCACAAAGACAGTTGCTGGAAGTTGGGGACCTTCTAAGAAATGAAGCATGACTGGGAAAAGTTTATCATGGATACTGATAAAATGAATATAAATCAATAAATACTTTGCTACTACTTGCAGATACCAGTTTCAAAAAAAAATATTGGAGGATTCATGGTAAAACATATCTATTTCATCTTGAAAAAAAAGGATATTCTGCCCAGGATTAATTTGATATAAATCTTTGGCTACTGTAGCAAAGCAGTCAGAAACCCCAGCTGCGAAAAAAAAAAAAGTCATACTTTAAAATTAATACAGTAAACTTTTGTTGAAAATCACTTAATAAGTGCAGTTATAAGCAATAAAATCTTAGCCTCAGAGAGCAAGGAGAGGGACTTAAAAAAATTAATTAATTTGGGAGATGCTACACAAAAAACCAGCCTAAATATTAAAAGTATTCGTAATCAACTAATACTTGAACTTTTTTCTTGGTAACTCCTCTGCTGTCTTAACATCTTAATTTTCCTTCCTCATCTATCCTACTTGAAGGCAAATATGCAACCTACCAAAGTAATTGACTTTGCTGTTGATATGGAATATGCCAGTGTAGAGCCCAGATACTTACAGGATTAAAAGTATATTTTCTTCAAAACACTGTGTGTAAATAAATCAATAAAAAAGCCCCACAACAAAATCAACTCCTCACCCACCCCCGCCAAAAAAAAATACCCCTTACTAGCAAATCACAGGCCAGTTAAATCTGAGGGGACTTGTCTACAGTTCCTTTTTTTTCAGGATAGAACTGAACTTTAAAATCTATATAATTTTCTGTTGCATTTTTCAGCATAGTCAATTTATAGTTTAGTGTTACTATATACATTTTAATTGTTCATTTTAGTTATGATCACAATGAGGAGTTTCAAATAGGTTTTGGTTTACATGCTTTCTATCCACTTTTGTTTAAACTACCTTGATTCTCAGATCTGTGAACATTTATTTTTGAAGCTGTAAATAACTGTCAGATGTCCAGCAGTCAGCACTTCCACAGCCTTTCCCACTTGCTGTGCCCCATTTTACCTGCTGTCTCTCCAGACCCTGTCTCACCCAGCCTGACTGATTCAGTGCTAAGTTAAACAGTTGTGTTGTTGCCGTGCTGCCTTTCTTGGCCTATGCTTTGCGCACAGCAGACTGATAGCATCCAGCCTTATTTTTGCCGTACAGCCAAGTTCATGCTCCAATGATTCCACCTTTATGGTTTTTACTAATAAATTCCTGTGTAACTGTAGCAATACAGTAGTAAAGCAACTGTGTTTTATATCTAGATATATGCAGTTTCTGTCTGTCGTCTTCTGCGGTGCTGTTTGACATAGTGTTTGACAAATACCAATACTGTTTGGCATGTCCGTGCTAAATGCATATGCCAGCATGTTGAGCTTTTAGGAATTGCCACTGCAGATATTAAAGTGATAAGATAATGTCAAATCATGGGTAATGTTTAGTAGTAGAAGCTTCAGACATATTTGAATGAAATCCCTAGCACAGGAAAAGTATGTCAATAAGCTCGTAAAGTGTTTCTTCCTTATTCCTTTCAGTTAGCACAAAGCTTGTGCTCTGAGGAATGAGAATTTATATTTATGGCTGGTAAGTGTATTATCACTGATAAAATCAATATTCTCCACGTGTGATTCGTGCTGTTTATTTTTTAATCAGAAATGCTTCTAGAGTCTGGCAGTTTAGGGTTACAGAGCTGTTTGAAAGGATTGGCTACAATTTAAATTTTGAACTAAATTTCACAGAATGTCTCCTTTTAAAAGTCACAGTCTAATTTCTTCATCATTCTGCTTCTCTCTGATCTCATTTTCCTCTCTTACCTAAACTAAACCACTGGGATTCCGCCAGTCTCATTTTATATGAAAACAAAATGGCATGTGTGATTGTTTTACAAAACAGCAAAGTTAATTTTCTATTACCCTACATTTTTGTGACTATCTAATAACTATTAAATCCTTGTTAATGAATAGTTCTTTCTTTGACTTTTAACCTGCCACTATATATTGGTACAAGCCCTTCAACCTGTGCCATGACCCTGGACTGGTTCAATTCTCTCACTAGATATAGAGGTTAGGTAGAGTCTCAGATCCAACTTTTGTCCCCACAGGCACTGAGTCCAAATCCAAATTTGAACAAAACTATTAAAATTAACATGAGAGCAATGTGATCCAGGTTTTGTAATCAGACTTTAGATGTTTTCTCAGGAAACAGACATAGGCCATGACTTCGTTTAGTATAAACTCACACAGAAATTTTAGTGCCCAATTATTAGCATAATTTAAAATCATCATTTTAACATAATAAAGACACATAGATTCTTTTTTAATTGCTTTCGGGGTTTTGAGTTTTAACTCAAAACAATGTACAAATGTACATTCTACAAATCCCATATTTGTACAAGTCCTCATATGCAAATGTCAGATTTTTTTCTGCTATTGTAAGTGCTAAAATCTTACTTTCTCTTAGGTGAAAACTGCGAATTCTCATCTGTTCTTTGCAACTGATGCTCTCAGAAGATGCCACAGAATATGAAGTTCACAGTAAAAGGAATGAGAGATGTCAACAATGTATTCTTAATAAATATCTCATAACCATTCTTCCAACCGTAAGTGGCAGCAAGTATCAAACAGTCATGGCTGGCACTATGGAAGAAAGCTGAAAATACACTTCTGGCTCTCATTCTGACAGCAGCACACATCAGCTGCTGGTGTCTGGTCGGTGGTGTGGAGAACTGGGGTCCTGTGACTAATAGCAGATCATGGTCCAGAGGATATCAGTTCTGACATGCGGTAGGAGACAGAGAATACTCAGGAGAGTCTTTGTGTAGCCTGTTCAGCAGAGCCAGCTCTTGGCTAATTAGCCTGTCAAGGGAGCTGGCTCTGGCTATACTTGTCTTTTATTAACTGGGATGCCCTCCAATTTCAGTTTACCAACAGATAATTTTCAGTTTGATTGGTGACACCGAACACATTCCTTGGTTCCACACCTCTCCTTGTCACACCTGAATGCATCAGCATTTTTGCAGCTAGTCACAACACCCAAGTCCATGTTGCATTATGATGCATTCACCTACACTGATGAACGTCAATCCAGAAGAGATCTTGGCTTCATTCCCAACTTGCCTGGAGGCAATGTGCATAGACACAGAACAACCACTTATAACTCCGTTTTTAAGAGGTGCCGAGAATCTGTAGCTCCCATTGAAAGGCTGTCATTAATCTCCACGCAACAGTTGCTTTTATGAGAAGAATAATTCCGAGTTTATGCAGTCATGCTGGCTTGGACACCTGTCTTGACAGAGCTCAACACCTACTGCAAGAGCAGACTATGTTTAAGACACATTTAGGATGGAGGTCAGAGTGACATTTCTGGGTACACTGGGAAGAAGGAAATGATTTGGGACTTACCGTGAATTTACCAAGCCTAAATCATGTCTAACTAAACTGATTGCTTTCTATGATAAATTACTAGATTTTGGGACAAGGAGAGAGTAGACGATATCACCTACCTGTACTTTAGCCAGGCTTTTGACACAATATTGTATCCAAGTTAGAATGTCACAGTCTGGATGGAAGGCCGACCAGCTAAACAAAAATCTTATTGGATGATTGGTCTCAGGGAGTGGTAATAAATGGGTTGCATGCTGCCTAAAACCTGGTAAAACATAGTGGTCTATCCCATGACGTGTCTTGTTTAACATCTTCCTCAATGGCCAAGGGGAGGTAAGGGAACACTTGCTTCTCAGGCTGGCAGGTGACACCAAACTGGGGAAACTGAAACTCGCTGGAGAGCAGGGCTGCCATCCTGAGGAACGAACGCGTGCTGGAGGAATGGGCCTTGTGCAGTTCAGTCTGGACAAACACTGAGCCCGGCCCCTGGGAAAGCAGAGTCCTGGGCTGTGGTCCAGGCTAGGCACTGCCTGCCTGGGCAACAACTCTGTGGGAAAGTCCTGGGGGCCCTGGGGGACACTGAGTTGCACAGGAGTCGCCCTGGGGTTGTCAGAGTTTGTCACTCTAGGAGCAGGAACTGCTAGTTTGTTTACACTGGAAAAAATAACACTCATTTATTTACACCAATTGAAATCTATGTCTATCTTGTTTGTGACTCCTTGTTTCAGCTGGGAGGAGCAAAAAGTATATTTTCCTGATTTACAGAGGGGAGTAAAATAGTCTTATTTTCTGTAACTGCACATTTCTGAAAGCCAATGAAAGCTTGTCTTCCTGCCTATGGCTTCAGAAGGGAGACCATCTAAACAGCAGCCTGAGACCAGAGTCAGGAGGCTGGTGAGGTTCCTATACTGGCGGGAAGCAGCAGCGTGAGCTGTAACTGCTTTGACTCCATCGGTTAAAGAAAGTTCGGAGGGAGGAGAGCCTGAATGCTGGAATTGCTGTGCATTCGGATAGAAGGGAAATAAAAAGTGATGTAGGTGAGATGACAGATAACAAGAGAGATCTCAGTGGGATCTAAAAGCCCATAATTGGATTCTGACAGAGGAAAAAGTAGAAGGTTCCTCTTTCTCTTTCCCAGACGCTGGCCTTGCCCTCTCTCAGATTGACCACTAGTAATGGCATTTTGAGCAATTTATTTACTTCTGTTAAAAAAGGTCTTCCCTTAGTAGCTACGAGCATATTCCATAACCTTATAAACCCATGTAATTGGTGTCTGTAGTGCTGACTTCTACAATGTCTGTAAAACTAATTTGTGATCTTTAATTCTGTAATAAGTTACATAGTCCAAGAACACAGAACGAATATGATTTTGAACAAAGTGTGAATATTTGAATGTAGTTTTAGAAGTCAGACCAAGTCTACCTTTGAAATATACTGGAAGCTTGGTGGGATGAATGAAATTCCTTTTCTTGACAGTCTGTAAACACTAGGGAGTAATAGCAAGGTACTTAATTGGCTCTTTCCTAGCTTATTCCCCTATATTAGCATCAACTGAAGTCAGGAACAAGCTCTATGCAGAACATGGTTTTGAACTGTATTGATTTGCCTTTCCTGGTTAATGAGTATTTACACGATTGCACAAATTGAGATATTTAATTTTGGGAATAATTTAATTTTAGTTTACTTATTGAAATATAAAATATCAAAGGAGTGCACAGAAGACTTTCTTTTTAAAATACGGTTGCCTAGTAAAAGATATTCTCTCTGGGGACTTTGTCTGGATTAGAACAGAGATGTGAGTGTTGCCAGAATGCAATTTAGGTGTCTGGACAATGGCGAACATGCTGTCGAGACACAGCTAACTGACAGTCAGGAAAGCATGGAGGTAATGCAATATTTTCCACAGTTGCCAGATTTTGCTTCCAGAGGAGCAAGTTTAAATTAACTTCTACATTTTCATATTTCATGGAGATTTGTTATTCTTTTAGGTGCTACTATTTTGGAAATAGTATATAACAAGAAGATAGTGAAAATCAAGTTGAATGCAACTTTTCTGTTTCAGTAATTATATTTTGAAATTATCAGATATACAGAAGAGCGTCCAAGACTGACTGAGAGAAAAACTGTAGCTGGAATACACTGGAACAAGTAAGGGAGAAATTTAAAGATATGAAATTTCTGAATACATAAAGTTTCCAAACCAGCTTCAGCACAAGAAAATATAAGTCTATGTACCTTGAGTTTCTATTGACAAGGAAGGCTGTATTTGCCTCTGTTTCACTAAAAGTCAGCTAAAGCAATTTTGATTAACAAAGGCTGGGAAGTGTCACAGAGTTAATGGCATCCTGAGAGGCAGGGCATATCAGTTAGATTTAACTCCTCTGTGGAAAGTAGTTCATAAATAAAATCTCAAGATCTCCTGACAAAACATTTTCTGAGAAATGTAAAATTATAGGTGTATGCTTGACAGTAAAATTTATACTAGAAGCAGTAAAAAGAACTTTATTAACATAAACAAGTCAAGTATCCTAATCCCTTTCAGAACTCCTAAGCTTCTCAATAAGATGAACTCTGGACAAGAGAGTTATCTTGCATATAATTTAGCTTTAGGAGAGACCCTTGTCAGCATCTTTTTGAACAATACTTTCTCTCAAAAGACATTACAAGGGTTTGTACAACTCCTGGTGTAATGCAGTTGTCACAAAGGCTGAATTTCTTTGCAGTTTTGGATGAAAAAGACAACAGAAATATGTACGGAAAGGGTTAATTTTTTTAGGCTAACACAGATCCTCAATTATTTATCACATTTCATGAAATTTGAAGGACATTAAATGAAGGCAGCTGTACTGGCTCCTGTGTCAGGTTACTGTCTGACACCCAAATAACAGAGAAAGACCACTTCTTCATGTCTTTGCCACCACGCATTGTACGCCTGGTGAAAGCTGTCAATAATTGTTGGTTTTTTTCCTCCTTCCTAAATGCTCATAGGCGACTTCAAACAGCCCTGGTAGTACAGAATCAATACCTTAGCGCCAGCAGCCGCGGCAAAACTGTTATCATTATTGTGTTTACCCTCGATCAGGTTACACTCTTTCCTCCCAAAGCCACTAAAAATTCCAGCAAGCACACACAGCATCTCCTTGGCAAGTTCTTTCTGCCTTCTACAGGCATCAAACATGTTTAATTTTTTTCCCCTCATGGGAGGGTGCTATGGCTAAGAAATAAATTGAGATAAAAACAGGCATTGAGAGAAAAGATTGCCCAGTTTTTAATTAAATGACATCAGGACACTGTTTCAAAACACCAGTGATTATTGAATTGGCACCCCGACCTGCTAAAATCTAAGGATTTTACTAAGGAAAAACTAAGCCAGAAGGAGAAATGGACCATAAAAAACTTTGGGTTTACTATATTAGTAAACAATATACCTTTCCTGTGATTTTCCTCTTTTCTCAGACAGAGCACACACATGTGAGCTTGCACTCAGAATGCTGAAGACAGAACCATAAAAAGATTTTATAGAGGCACATTCAGCCTACCCTTTAATTAATCAACTGAATGCCTTATTTTTACTTCAACTCATTCAGCATTTCTGGCTTTGTTGTGTCATTAAATATGACATTTCCACATTTGAAAAAAAATGTCAAGCTATAATGATACACCTACTGCAGTGTACTGCCTCTACTAAACAGAAGTCATGATTGACTGACAGCTTGAGTCTCAGAAAGAATAATTTTCAGTAAATAGGAAATACGTAACTTTCATTAGTGGCTTTAAAATATTTGGAAAAAAGTTGAAGCAAAACAATTTTTTCTATTTTCTTTCTGTTTCATAAATCATTAATCCTTTCACTGTTACTTAGCATATGCCTTTTTAAATTTTTTTTTTTTATTTGTATATCTCAACCTATGGTCACCACAGATTTAATGCTAAAACAACTCATCACAGTTTGGCTCAAGTAAAAGAGCTGTGTCACTTCCTAGGCAAAATGACATGTATTAATCATGGGTCTGTTCTAAAAGATCTATTCATGTTACTCCTTTTGAGTGTGCAGAGTCAATGGGAAGACAGAGAGCAAGATAATTAAAGAAATTTTAGGAAAGAGGAGAGTTTACTACGGTTACTCCTCCTAGTTCACAGCCATTACAACTCTTGCTGTATGACTTCTATTCCTGGTACATTTGGATTTTTTTAATTATTATTTTTTAATAACAAGGAGGAAAGAGAACCCTAAGGTAAATACCAGTGAAAATAATGATTCAAATGGCTAATCGGGATCTGAGCCTAGATTTTTCAGGATCATGGAACTTCGTTTAGGTGACTGAATCCCTGGTCAACCTAAGGAATAAGATATTCCTCAGAGATTTGCATCCTTAAATGTGAGTGCCAGTCTTCCTTTGATAATAATGTAGGTCTAGAATTAGAGGCCAAGTTCTCTGCTAGTGAAAAAGCCCCATGAAAGAGAGGAAATAATGCAAACGTAGAACTTTCTTTGTCCAACAATAGAATTTGTAAAAAACTGTTTTAGATTGTCGAGTCTCTTAAGAAGAGACAGCTAGGAAATGACCATTCGCTAAAATTGCAATGGAAAGGTATTTTCTACCACTGTAAAGTCTTCATGATTTTTGAAAACCAGGGCCATATGTATAAACCATTTATAAAGGGCTGATTTAAAAAAAAAAATCAATAATTTTTTTCAATATTTGAAAGAGGCTAAACACTTTAAAATTATATCTTACATTTTCAAAGAAAAAGTAATTTTGATATCATAAGAACAGACATTGTTTGGAAAATGATATTTAATATCAAGGAAGCTTTTTTCCTTTCATTTCTACTTCAGAAATCTGTCAAAGAACAATTCTTTCACATAGAGGTTTCTGTTCTGATGAACTAATGATTTTTTCAAAACCTGTTTCACTGAAAAATTTCTTCATCAGTTCTACTGCTGACACTGCTGCTAATGCCTAGATTTGGTCATTACACAAAGCTTCCCTCTCTGATCCTGTGAGGGGAGCACAAGCTGTTCACCAGGCAGTTGAGCCTCAGTGAGGTGCTGGAGTGTGGAGTGATGACCTTATCTTCTCCTTCTGCTGTCTGTTCTTTGGGGCTATGCAGAGCTGTTAGGAGTATAACTCATAACCACATTTGTGTGGACTTTTTCACCTGTTGCTGAGTCCTGCCTGTCACTGCTGAGAAGATCTAGTGGCATATTTTGGCGCATACTCCAAGGCTTCTTAGCAGTGTCATTGAAGAAACATAATATTGCCAAGTAATAACATTTCACAGGCAGCCAAGAGCCATCACTTACATCGTTCTTATTTACAGTACTGCTGAGTTTATGTCAGGTGTAGCTAAGCTCCACAAGAAGTCGTGCTTGAGCATAGTTCATATTTGTGCCTTTTTTTTTTTTTTAATACTCAATGTACATCCATGTTTGCATTCCCTGTTTCTGCTCAACACCATGGGTCATTCTGCATCACTTCATGAAAAACATATTGAATCATCCCCAGTAATCTCAGTAGATAACTCCCCATAAAAATACAAATAGAAAGAACCCCTATTTCTATTCAAAAAGAAGTAAGGGAGTATCTATGACATAAGTTTGCACTGCAATTTACTAGGACATTTAGGCAAATTTTACAGATTCACATGGCTAAGATATCAGTCTCCTAAATTTGGGGAAAACTGCATTGAAAGGGGCCAGTCTATGAGTCTTTTCCATATAGTATCTGATAAACTATTTTGTTACCTGTGTAGAGAGATTTCTGTGCTAGTATATACTCAACTACAATAAATATAACATTTATCATAATATTGGAGAGTAATTCCAGTGGCTGCAGACATGAAGAAATCTATTCTGTTGAAAAGAGAAATTGTAAGTGCAGTATGAAAGGAGTTCAGGAAGAAAATGTATACCATTGTAAACACTGCTTTCTGTGAGATTATGTATTGTGTGATCCCCTTCAGACATGTGAAAAGACAAGAATAAATGCAACCATTATAATCTACTGAATAACATCTCTCCTACAAGTTTTTTATAAATCATCCAGTCCTTAGAAATTCTGATAACAATATTTTTCTTTTCCATTATATATATTTTTAAATTAAGTATCATAGACAAACATTGTTTAGATAGAAAACTAATGTTATTTCTTTGAATTACCTTAAAGTAAAGTAGAATGTAGGAGGATATAATATGAATCTGAAGTCTTTGGTCAATATGAAACTTTCCCACAGCCCAGTCTAGTCTTTCCAAAGACTGGGATATCTGGTATATGTTACACTCCTGGATTGCAAACAAAAATATATGCAATCATTTTTTAAGGGAAGTATTTAACAATGTAATCATCACCTCTAACATACGATTATATTACCTAGGTAGTAGTCCTAAACTGGTAGAGGCACTATTTGAGAAGTCCACTTCTTTTAAAGATATTACATAACTCTGAACATCAAGAAGGCAGCCATTGACCGATAGGATTAGCAATGCAACTTTTGAGATGGTTTACAGGTTAGTTAAGAAAAGCTTCTGTTGAACTTGGGATAGTGAAACTAACTTTTAACATTTCACAAAAGGTCTGTGAAATATATCAACTACATCCCTTCTGCTGGTACTGAAAAATGAAGCAGAGGCTGAGTTCATCCTCAGCTCTTGAATACACTGTAATTACTCTAACTGCTTGTACATTTATTTTTACTTCAATTTTTCAGTGGCAAACCACAGTCGTAATAGGGGTAAAGTTAGACTATTTCTTCTGTTGGCTGGACCAAGATACACATCACTGTGCGCAGAGTATTTGTGGTGTTTTGTCTTCTGGTTTGTCTGTTAGCACTACTACCATCCATAAATCCTAGCTGCTTTTGAAGAAGGCAATGTTGAATGATGCTGCAGTCACTTCGGGCGTGTATGTGGGTAGATGGGAATTTTGGAGTGCGACGTGGCATGGCCTTCCCATTCACAAAGTAATTATTTATCTCTTTGAGTTAAGTAGCAGGGGCAGCTAAGATCTGAGTTTCAGCTCTAGAGTTCTTCTAGAATTCGCTAAGTCCAGCTTTTTTCATGCTACTATGTCCACTCAATGTAGACACCAGGACAGGCTCCTTCTGCCTCTTAAAATTCAATGTAGACATAGCCTCAAAGTCAACATTAGAAAGAGTAGGTTAGAACTATATCAGTCTAACAAAAGAACATCTGTTGTTCCAGATCTAAGTCTAGTGTGGAAAGGCTTCACTATCTTGCCACTGAAGTCAGTGGGAAAAATTAAACTGTTTTTAAACTTCGAGAGGATCACTGCTGTTGTAGCATCTTGAAGTTGAAGAAATAAAATATAATCTTAATTTTTACTAAACCCATACATTGAGGCAAAACAGTAGTAAATATTTTTTTAAAATGCTTTATCTCAGAAACTTGGAAGTTTTATCTCTATGTTTTAAAATGAAAGTAATTTATTTTTAAAAATAAATACAATCAATTTTCTGAATGAAATTATTTGGCACTCATGTTGTTCTATCTCAACTTTTCAGGTTATTTCATTCATTTTTTTGGATCTGCTATCTTGTAATTGTCCATAATATGTGTTTTAAAAATAAAGAAATGCCATAAGTATGTTGAAGAACCCAAGCGTATTGATAACCCTTCTTCAACCATTGTGTCTCTGTCCTTTCTTTTGGGAGGAAGTGTCTATTCACTCTGAGTGTTCCCCAGACTACCATTAATGATCTTCCATGGAGAAACTGCAATTTCTGGCTCCCTCTGATGGTCCACTTTGGAATTATATGCTCATAATTACCCATTCAGGTACAATATTCCATTTATAATTTTTTCCTAAGCCATTCTTGGATGTGAATATCATGGCTCCATTTCTTTATTTCTATTCTCTTTTTTGAGACTGTATTTGTGAGATACTTTTAAACTTTGGTATATGAATCTCCAGCCAGCCACTAGCAGGTCTCTAATACTTTATGTTCTTAAAATTGCAAATTAGCATTCTAGGGCTTTCTCTTTCCAGGTTTCCATAGAAACTCTTGTACATCTTATTCATTAGAAAGAGTTCTGTTTAATTGATCTCCTAATGTATTGCTTAATAGTAACTGTTAAGCAGTCTTTTGTTTCCAGGTCATATTTAGGGTTCACATATTTGCATAAAAGCATTTCA
Source organism: Stercorarius parasiticus (assembly GCA_013396915.1). Classification (NCBI taxonomy): domain Eukaryota; kingdom Metazoa; phylum Chordata; class Aves; order Charadriiformes; family Stercorariidae; genus Stercorarius; species Stercorarius parasiticus. The sequence continues at coordinate 1,096,438 of VWZL01004580.1, read as the reverse complement.
TTAGCTGAAACCAATCATTATTAGTAATTTTCTTTTTTTAGTTTAAAATAACTAAACCCTCATTGACATTTTCTGAATAGCAAATATTTATATCTTGCTGAATGGGTTTTCTCTGTGAGCCTGGGTGCTTTGTTTCTCTGAGCAGCAAGAAAATTACAGAGCTTCAAAATGTTAATCAGACAAGACAAAAAGAAAGTGGCTTTTTTTCCAATTGAAATGTAAATGCACAGTGACGATAACTATAGGCCACAGGCAATATTTGATGACAAAGTTGTAATGGATAAATATCCTTTAAAAATCACAGTAATGCACTACCCAACTTGAATACTCTGGGATTTTTTCTATTATGCATAATAATGATTTTCTGATGTTTTAGGCTATGGAAGTTTAAAATCTCGAAGAAATCTTCTTTCACAATATGGTACTGTCCAAAACTCTTCCCACTTAAGGTAGTCAGATTTGATGAATATTTTTATAGTCAAATATATTAATTCATTTGGTTCTGCATGAGTTGCAAGCTGATTTTCAGCTCACTGGGGCACATGAATGTCAAATAATTCACCCACAGTCACATGCTGAAGTTGAGTTCTGTCAATAGAGAAATTGTGTTCACCAAGAACAATCATTTAAATTCTTTCTGGATAATAACTGCTATGGAAAACAAAGTATATACTTTCCAGCAACTTTTCCTTGAATGCCTTAAAAAGAGTTAACCTATTGAACTTTCTCAAGCATTACCTGGATTCATGTTACACATACTATGAGTTTGGTTCACAAATTCACTTTAATTGATTATAAATCTGGCTATTCTAAACTAATGTTTTTAATTCTATTTTAATCATCTTTCTGTTTTTTCCAGTGCTTGGAGTTGATGGTTTTCAAGATTTGCTCACAAACATGAGAGCTTTAAGTATGATTCTTTCACTGTTTTAATTCTTTTTAAATAAAGAAAATAATTGAAAATAATTTTAGTAAATATTGTTGTGCATGTTTGTTTGCATGAATAATAAGTAAACTTGCATTGATAAAACACTTTTTTTTACTGTTTTGAGTATTCACTGAGATGTCTGCTGAAGACTGAGGATCACCTTTAAAGTCATCAGGGATGAACTATGGAATCAAAGAATTATGCTACAGACTCAGGATCATTACAGTGAATATTTTAGACTGTTACCGAACAGGAAGATAATTTGTAACATTCAGATATTTAAAATTACATGTTTCAGATGCAGGAAAGTTAAACTTTATTATTTTTCTGCTAATCATAAAATCACTTCAAAAATTTTTCCCTGCAGGGGTAGTATTAATCATGACCAACTTACCAAAAAAATTATTCTTAATTTATGTTTTAAACCACTTTCCTCCTCTGCCTTTGATATTTTTCCTTGCTGTTTAAAAAACTTTGAGTATAGTGACAACATAATAACTTTATAGTCTTCAGTGATGCCTACTTGTTCTTAGGTTTAGAAAACTGCCTTGTGAAACCAGCCTTAGCAGTAATATACCAGCTAATACAGAACAATCAAACATATTGAACAAAAGCAGTAGTTTAGGGGCAGTTATGCTTGTTTAATGATGTTGTTTTCCCCTACAAAGAGGCACAGGCATAAGAAAGAAATGAAGCACAAAGGAGCAAAAGGTGCAGGCTCTCTTAACACCTTTCTCCAAATAGCACTCTTGAACTACTGATGTGTGTGTGCTCTAAGAAGCCTCAGTAATTTCAAGACTCTGCAACTATCTGTTGGCTACAGCAAGAAGGAAATAATCTACAGTCTCAGGTACTATTCTTTCCTAGCAATTTATTTGCTCTGTGAAGTTCAGCAAACTACTTCCATTTTGGTTTTGAAATAAAGACTGTGTGAGAGAGGGACACACTGATAGCATGCATACACTTGGCCATGTCTACTTGTGTGAGCACAGACTGAAATTACATTAAGGACCGCTCTTCCTACACAAGTCTCAGCAGCAGAAGAACGTGGAAGCTAGTAAACAGATCCAACTTGGCCGCCTTTGGAAAACTTAATTTTAGAGTCCACGTAGTTGGCACTGTGGTAAAGCTAGTGTGCCCTGCTGATTTATAGGGCTGAATAGCTTGAGCACACTACTGTACTGTGAGTCACAATGTCTCTCAGACTAAATGTTACTTGTGTCTGGCCTTTTCATACTCCCTGAATGATTTTCCTACACGTTAGACCCCACAATTTGAGTGAGCCCATGCCTCAGCTGTTGTACCCTCTACATAATTATCTTCCATTCTCACTTCACAAAAAATGTGACTCCATTGACTGTACTAACCAGGCTCCCTGACTGTAACAGGAGATTAGGCAACTGGGTCACATGTAACCTTATACATAAGGACAACTAAATCCAGACAAGAGGTGAGTCATACAGACTAAGGATCTTTAGAACCAGAGTTTCAAAGAGAATAAAAAGTCTCATCCGTAGTGGGTAGCTGCTGAATACTTCCAATGAAGCTACATAGAACTTTATTTTCAGGTAGAGAATGTCCAATTCATCATCGTTTTGCACACAGACAGTTGTTCATGCTTTGAACAATTTTTCTTTTTTTCTATTATTATTTTTTATTACATGTAAATACTTCATGGTTACATATTGTGCTAGTAATTTTTGCAGCCATCATTTATGCTACTTGACTCTCTAAGCCCTTGAAATATGGGACTCAATAAATAAAGCAACTGAAATTGTGAAATCCATCACAATAGAGGGCAATCTGAAATGGAGAGTCTACGTCCTCTCATTCATCATCCTATGAATCTGTCGTGGTTTGGGCTGGGCTATCCACTCAAATCAGGGCAGAATGATGCTCTCTGAGCTTACTACACCCTCTGCTGTTTTTTCCTCCTTTTATTTCCAGGACCTAGTCCTAGCATTGATCCTTCTTTCTGTTAGGCAGCACTAAGGTTACTGCTCTAATAAGACTTTCTATTAAGCGTCCAGACTGATCAAACACTCAGGGCCACACTACTGCCTTGGGTGCTAGTTTGATGACAATATTTGTCTTCTTTCTTCCTCTTTCAACAAGACAAAGATTACTATTTCCTCATGAAAAGGACAGAAGAAGCCTCAGGCAACTTCCATTAGGAGCACAATGCTCATTTCTAAGCATTCACAAGGTGAGAATACCGTATATGTATTCTGGAGAATATTCACTCTGTTCAGGCAAATTTGGCATCCTACGATAGTCATTGGTGCACCTTGAGTGTGAAGCTTCAAAAGAGATATATTCAGTGGAAAAAAAAGATAGAGATTTTAGTTGCATACCTAAAACTAGAGAATATTGGGCAATGTGTTAGGATAACATTTGCTGTAAATTTGGCCAGAGAGCAGTTCAAGCATTTTTGCTACTGTCTTCTTTCTGGCACAAAAAAGGTGGGTGGAAAACATGAAAAACATCACAGAAACTGCTGCTTTTTAAAAATGTTGCTGTTATATAAAAAAGTGAAATTTATCAGCTGTGCTTATTTTCCAGAATGTTTTTCTAGTGATTACCTTAATTGCATTGCTGGCAGAGTATGGAGTTTTTATTAATCAATAATACAATGATCCTTATAATGAGATTATACAAGCAGCAACTAATCATTATCTCATCATCAATCTCTAAATCTGTTTCCCATTATTAAAATGCACAATACTCTGTAGGTTCCCCAACAACAATATTTTATGACTACAGTGTATGTCACAGCATAGGTGTTTTCACTGTCAACTGGTTTAATTTCCTGGCTAGCTACATCGTTCTGAGCTGAACTTGGTATGTAAGATACAATGAGTCAGTAGCAGCAATATCCACCATTTCTGCTGACTGGGTTTCCCCACAGACGCTATAGATGTTTAAAGCTACATGTGTGTGCTGATACACCACTGCTCCTAGGCTGGGAATGAAAGGAACAAAGGTGGTTGACGTTTTCCACTTAATTTTCTGCAGCTAAACTAGTGCAACACGGTGCAGATACCCTCAACACCTAACATGTGAAGACCTTCCAGAAGGTCAACCTGTACATGCCCGTGCAGCAAGAGCCAATCCAGCAGGGGCTGTGGGATTTCAGCCAGCCAGAACTGGGTATTCTCCACCCAGTTCTATAAGCACTGGGGCTGCTGGATGTGTGAGGGTTGCTGGAGTGTGTGAGGGCTAATGGTGGGGTGGGGAAGCCCTTCAGCCTGCATGCTACCAGCCAGCAGCTACCAGGGGCTGCCATATTGGCCACCAAACTTCTCTCCTTAACTTTGCTGTGTCTCCCATGGAGTAGGAAGGTTGTGTGGCTCATTAACATGAAATATACTTATGACTAAGAATGCTTTGGTATCTGATCCCATTTAGTCACACATTGTCATTTTCACCTCAAACCGTGACAGTGTCCCAACAGAAGCATGCTAAGACAATCTTCTTTTCAAAAATAAAAGAGACCCAACGTGGTAGATACTCATCTAAGGGCAACACACATTAAGGGCATATCTTTTTCTTTTACCTCTACTCTTCCTGTACCTCAGCAGACTAACTTAACATCCCAGAAGAGCATGTTTCTGACATTCCTAGAAAGGCAATCAAAGGAAGAAGGACCCTCCTGGGGAAGGAAGATGGCTTCCCGCCCACGGTGAGTACCTGTTTTAGAAGCTGACAGTGTGGCCACCTTCTAGGTAGAGTTATAGGAAAAACAAATCAGTGTGGTGTTAAGTGCTTTGCTGTTTATATTGGGCAGTTCCCGTGCTCCTACACTTTTCATTACGTTTTACTATGAAACGTTCCTTTGAAGCCAAAGCTTAAAGTTAACAGGTAGGGGGTTTAAAAGGATGGCACTATAAATCATTAAAGCTTTAAGTGACGGCATTCAAATGGGCATTCAAAATGTAAACCTATGACGTAAATAAGCTTAACAGCACAGATATTTCTAAGAAATAAAAAAATAACATCCAAAATAGGCAAGCAAAAGCTGTGTATTCCAGTCCACCATATTAAATTAAGTAACAGGCTTTTTTTTTCACCTCTTTTCTATCTCTTAAAATAAGCAAAGATACCTAGAGAAAGAATTAAGTAACAGCAATAGTATTTAAAATTCTGTGATATACTATGATCACAGCATAATTATCTAACTTAAATGTAACAGTGGTGCTCCCAAATATTAGACAGAAATAAAAAAAAAAAACCCAAACAAACCGTGTATCGAGTCTGCAGCCTCCCTGTTTTTCTTCTAGGCAAACCAGTTCATGCTAAAAATCAATTAACATAACCAGGTCTCCTATCATTCCTTGAATAGCATCACTGTCACCTCTCAAAAGCCTAAATAAATTTAGAAAGAACAACTGACTTATCTTCTTCCAGGTTCTCAGGTGTTTCCATTCTTTGCTCACAACTTCCAGTTCACCAGCTTTAGAGAGTTTTTTGAAAATCTGAGGTAAATCCTCAGTTGATCCTCTATCCTCATCTTAGCCCAACAGCAACAAAAAAGTGATTTGACCTGTTTCCTCACTCCTACAATCCCTGAAAAAACCCCCACTCTTCTTTGGTCAGTTTACTTACAGTTTCCCAGGGTCAGAATTAAAAAAGTTTTCTCGTACACCTTCCCAGGGTTTCTGTCTTCTTCCATAGCCGATTAACTGTTCATTGTTTTTACCTATGCTAGTCTCTGTTCATTTGGAATCTTTTCCTGATTTATTGATCATGGTCTGTATATTTAATTCAGGTAAATAACAAAGATAATCACTACCCTGCTCAGTGTGAAGAGAACCCAGTGTCTTCTGCTCCCATGGAATCAGTTCTGACCTTGAGTCATGAGCCTGACCCAAGCAGACTGTGATTCGAGGAGTTAATGCTAGATGTAAGAGTCCTCTTGATCAGGCACAGGTCCAGTGTAGCCTTCACAATGGAGCTGTGCTGCACAAATATCTTGGATGCAGGATAACCTCAGCCAGCTCATTATATCAGAGGGCTGCAGGCAGCTTCCCTTCCATAACAGCAATTACACCACTTGCATGGCCTTGCCTTTATCTAACAGCACAGCAAGAAGTTCTCACGTGAACATCACTTATATTCGACCACAGACATGATAAATAGAGCTGTTTCCTTGTGAGAAAATTATATAATAGCTTGAAAGACTAAAAGGGGAGAACCTCTGCTTTCGATGAAGTCTGCATGGCGTGCTGCATGTGGGTGGGAGTCCTGTTTGATGCTACACTGTCTTATAGGGCTCCTAGTAGGGATGTAAGACTGTCTGTGCTATTCTCTTCTCATAATGTTAGCTCTAATAAATAGTATTTTAAATGTCACCTTGCAGACTCTTAAGTGTCTTTTTTACTGGGATCGAAGTGGACCAGCACCTCCTGGTGCAAAACGCCTTGCATGCACAGTGAAGAAATGAGAAAGAAAATAATCCTTATTGGCTTTGAAAAAAATTGTGTCAGAAAAGACTGGAATCCTTGCAGTTTAGAAAAATTTACCTGAATGACTATCAGGGAGAAAACCTGTTCCTTCAGTTGTATCAAGACGCCACAGAGGTATAAAGTGTCTTGGATAAATAACTGAATTACCCAAATATTAGCAGAAAAAGTGATAACACATCTAGAATTAGACCATTTTAAACTACAAACTCTCATATTTCAGTATTTCTCATAGTTAAGATTTATCATTCAGAGCAGGTGGAATACATCTGTGATCAGATTTGGTGATTAAACTAAAAAATCTTTGTCTCTGCAAAGTTGGAAAAGACGAATTTCATGAATTGACAACCAATGACGAACAAATGACAGAAATCAGTACCTGCAAATATACTGTGGTAACGTAAGACCTTAAGGCCATTGGATTAACTTAAAAAGTAGGTTAGAAATCACGTAGAGAATAAAGCCACAAGAAACATGGAAATGCACCTCCTTACACCAAAATAATATGGTGGTACCAATTTGGTTGATCTAAAATAAAGTTGTACTTTAATAAGTGGTATCTTACAAGCGGAGAGAGGTATTTGATTTCTGCCATTACCATTTGGAACACCACTTCTCTAAACATATACTTTTTGAATTAAAAGTGTCAATCCATTAGGAAGCTAATGGACTGGCACTATTCATCCAAGGGAAAGAAAAATAAGAAGTGGCATTAAAATAAGCGTATGTTTTTGCAAGTGCAAATGGGTTTGGAACTAAAAGATAGCTATTCAATGTGTAAATAGCGCCAAAAGGCTCCATTAATGGGTAGGTACTATAACATCTATGAAAGAGATTCCTACTTTGATAATTTGTTTCCACTATAAATAGTTTAAATGAATTTTCTGAGACTGGACCCTGGACTGTTCCAGGTGAGAGCATTTCCAGGTGAAAACATTTCCTTTTCTTTAGTGATGAATTTCTGGCCAGTGAGGTCATGTCATCAGCTTAACTCGACAAAGTCCATGTACTGGGCATCTAAAGAAAGATGAGGGTCCTGTCAGGAAGACATAAACAAAACCTGAAACTATTTCAAAGCCACGGGAAGTCTGATATGGTACTGAGGAAAGACAGAGAAATTGGTATAATAATTCAGGATTAGGTGGGATGAGACCTTTCTTTCCTAGCAAAACAAATGTGATTAGAATAAGCTCTTTTATGTCAAGCTTCAACCTGTAGACACTGTATTCGCCCATCAACTAAGTATGTTTGATTTCATTGTAGGAGTACAGATTGATGATGGCAAGCCAAACATACAATTTTATATAAATAAACATTCACAGTATAACTACCAAGTGTTTACAGATTGCCAAACGTATCCCGGAAGATGTTGTTCATATGAACTGTTCTCTCTCTCCCTTTTTTTAAAGGTTATATCAAGTTTAGTTAACATTTTTTCTCCAAAAAAAGTTCATGGGCTTCTTTTACATTGGTCTAATAAAACTATTTCCTCCTTAGTAAAACCAGAAAAATGAGAAAATGGGTTCAAGAAATTAAATGTTTTTCTAAACACAGCATAGAATATACTACATAATTAATCAACAGGAAAACCAAAAGCAGAAAGTACAGTAGAACTGCAATTGATAACATCCTTTGGTTATTTACATAAATTGGTTACATATTTTATATGGTAGAAATGTTGACGCTTCCACTCAATTTTAATAATCTGTGTTTGCAATATATATTTTGCATGATCTTTGGATAAGGTTATGTCAGCTACATTTGTGAAAAGAGCTCTGAAAAGATAGGCATTTTTATTTAGGCAACTCTTGAAGGAAAAAGAAAGGTCTTGAAAAATCCTGTGAATTGTTTGCTCAGATTATGTTACAAATATACTTCCTGGTGTTGTTTTTTGGAATTTGATCACCATCTTCCAATTATTTTATATTAATGTATAAGCCCTTAGAAGTCAAATATATTGAGATGCAGATTGGAAAAGCCTTGGTCTCATTCCGTGAATGGAGATATTTCAGGAGGAGGTGTACTCAATACAAAAATACAAACAACATTATGTAAAGTATAAAAGAATAAAAAAATAATTCACATTGTAGAGCTATTTATATTCACAGCTTTAGAGCGGCCTTCCAAAGAACATTTTTGCTATTATGCCTATTTAATTCCAAAAAGGATCATATAACATCTCTTAAAAAAAAAATTAGAAAAAGGCATTCTTAAATTACTGACTTTGGGAGATGTATTCAAATAACATAAGATTTAATTTGCAACACTGTTACTATGTGAATGCAGGGTAAATCTTTAATGAATAGTCGTATATCATTATGAGTCAGGGCAGAATTTAGCACTTGAGTATGCTCCTTCACACACAAGTTCCTTAAAAAAGAACAAAAAAATGTAATTCCTTCCTACCTGCAGTGTATTCTGGTGACAACTCATATGGAAAAAAGTATTCTCATCAGCCATCTGTCTTCTTACACTGTTAGGTTAAAACATTTTAATGTTAACACTGATATCTACATAATGATGAAACAGTTAAAGTGAAAAGTTTTAACCTCCTTCTCTGCCCCCTCATAATTTATGCTATTGTTCAAAAAAATACATATATTTTTCATGGAGTAATGCATTCAAGAAATAGACTGTTTGTGCAGAAAGTGCCCCAGAGTGATATGATCTGATAAAAAGGCTTTAAAATGTCTAGTCCTGTAGCAATTTATTCACATTACTCCATAAGGTGGACTAAGAGAAGAAAATAATAGTATAAAAGTGGGCAAGAATTATGTGACAGATAGGATGACTGTGTCATTAAACATTAAAATGTTAATAGGAACCGCAATCAAGAGAGTGCAAATCCCTATACCGCAGGCCGAATTCAGCTGCCATCCAAAGCCACATCTGAAGTAATTCAGAGATTTGGCAGGAACACATTCACATTGCTATTTTTCATTTTAAAAAATTAAAGACTGGGACCAGATTCAAGGATACATTATACAGCCATATACAGAAACAAGCAGACATACCTTAACTTAAGAATCACCTCCCAGAGTCCACCACAGGTCATGACCGGTTGAGAATGATGAAGAAGCAAAAATAAGTACAAAGCAAGCAACGAACAAAAATTTTCTTTCTATGAAAGATTGAAATTCATTACCATCCCAGCTTCTTCTAACCCAGGTTAAATTTCTGTCATCATATTGGTCAGCTTTTCATGGACCATTCTTCCATTACTTTGTCTAATTACTTTTTAAGCCCATTTATAGAAGTTCTGGCATGCAATGCAATTTATGTCAATATTTTCTCTGATATAATATTTGAATTTATGAGAAACTATTTTTTCTTTTTTTAATTTTGTTTTAAACCTGTTTGCCTGGCAATTTCAATAGGTGTTGCTGTTATGGGAAATATTAATTAAGTTAATTATTCTCTGTTTACCTTCCTTGACTCTATAGATCTCTCTGCTGTTGTCTCCCAGTCCTATATATTTCCAGTTTGAAAATTTTATGTTTAACCTCTCCACATCTGGAAGCCACCACACAACTCTGGTGATCCAGACACCCTTCTTTGGAATATTTTCTAGATTTATCATGTGAGACAAGAACTACATGAAATTGGCAATCAATTGAACAAATTAATTACTTCTGTTTTACTTTATAGTCAGACTTCAAAGAAGCCCGGTATGTTTGTGAAGCATTGTTTTCTCACAAAAGCTTTCTTTTCCCTTTCTTGTAATAGTCATTATTGCATCCCCATTTCTCTATGCATTTACTAATCTTATTTTTATGCAATTCCTGCTAATGTGACCTGCATAGAATCCAGAATTTCTAGTCTGTGTGTCCTTCTTAAGTCCTTCTTAAAAACATGTACCATGGTGGATATCTATGGTTTTGACCTTAAGCAATTCTAATAAATAATTTGTACTCCATAGTCAATATTTTATAAATTCATAGCAGAGTATTTGTCATTATTCATTCCAGGGCTTTGTTATAAAGCTGACACTTCAACTTCTGACAGTTAGATTCATAAGACTCCTTAAGAAGGAACTTCCTTAAACTAATTAGTAATGAATACATTAGATTATTTTAAAAGATTTTCTGTATGCACGTCCACCCACATACTCATCACTCTTGTTGGGCTGTATGCTCCATACAAGACACAAAACAGAATAGAGTTTTGGAATGTGTTATAAATATTCTCATGTTCAGATGACATAATTAATAGGAGTCCTGACAGGAAGGCAAAAAATTCAAGTTCACAGAAGAATTTTGTAATAGTGAGAAGAGAGAAGGGGCAGGAAGTTAGACAAAAAGATCCTTTACTTTTTTTGTTCCTTTTCAACAGCAAAATCTATGCAGTGAAGAAAGCTGGGAAAATATTACTTTTCCACATGCTTCATATTAATAGAAAATATTTGTGTTAGCAGTGCTGAGAACAATTCATCCTTATGTAAAAAAAATTGCCCACTTAGTTCTGTCAAAGCTGATATCTATGAAGATTATCTGATATGAATGCTGAGAGTGAGAAAAATGTTTCAAACCAGATAACACAGTAGAAAATATAGAAAAAAAAAAAGCCTTGAAAACATGTTTTACAAACCAAATAACGTTATTACATTGGCTACGGTACTCTGCAATCTTTGACAGCTTGAGGTTAATTAAAAAAAATTGTCCAGTAGGGTGGGTTTTGTATCATTTCTATTTTAAATGGCCATGGTAGTAAATTATTTGGTCCAGTTGCACACAGTATGTCAGCAACAGAGTGGAATGTAGAACTAGCATCTAACAATTTCCCAAATAAATAAACAAGGCACAAAGTGAATTTACAATAGGAAGAAAAACATCACTAGTCTACAAATTATCATCTCTATCAAGCTGGTAGAAATGAACATAGGCATTAGCTGTATGTACAGTCTAACTGTTTTTTTTGTGTTGTTCAGGCCAAATAGCATTCCATTCTACTGTGATTTCCTTTGTCCACTGCCATGGATGGGGTACGACACTGTTCAGTCGAAACAGGGTTATCATATTTTGGACTAAGATATTAAATAATGTACTCTGTACATAATACACTCTATACATGAAGTAATAAACACCTGCATTTATACACATATTTGTAAAATATTCTGTGTATACATCTAAATACAGAAAGTTTGTCTGCCTACCTCTAAAGTAAAGCTCATTGTATGCATATTTATTAAATGAGAATTCAGACTCTCTCAGTGATTACAAACATTTCAAAACCCAGATGTTAAGCTTAAAGGAGTAAGTTGCAACTATAGATCCTGGAAAAATCTCTGGTGGGATACTGTAATGTGTTGGGAAACTTCTCATAACAAAGTAGCAAGCTATTTCCCCTCAGTGTTTAGATGTTGTGATCTCAGCACTAGTCTGTATGAATCTGCATGATAAAGATAACTCAATTGCATTACAGGTTCTTTGAATATTTATAAATTGTGACAGGAAGGAAACATTGTGCCTTCGTGTGTTCTGTCCTGTGTACTATGGATCTGCTATAAAGCATAACAGTTACTCTTAGTCTCAGTAAAAATGCTAAGATACGGTAAAACTTACAGTCTGATGACTTTTTTCTATGTATTTTGAATAATGTATAAAGCTGAGCATTATAAAGTTCATTCAGGCAAATGTGTTCTTTTTAAAATAGTGTTGTANTTTTTTGTTTTTTTTTTTTTGCCTACCTCCTATGTTCTTTTTTATGACTCTCACAGTCAAATTTAAGGACCTTTATAATGTTCAACACATTATGATGGTAATTTAACTATTTTTGCCTAAACAATTACCTTGAAGGGATGCTCTGAATGTATTTGACAGGATTCTGTGTAAGGATTTGTGGCATGGCAGTTTCTGGACATGTTCCTCAGAGGATAAGAGACAAACTCTCCCTAATGTCAGCAGCAGGATTTCACCCTATTGCGCTGTAGCCCTGAGATAAAAGGGGCAGCCCACGCACTGGTCTTCAGCCCAATTCAGCCAATCCCTCCCCTATCCAGAATCCTAAACAACCCGGTTAAGCACTTTCCAGTTCTTTTGCTGACACTTTGAATAACAAGCTGAATCACCATGCCGTTCTAGTTTTCATTTTTGCCTTTGTTTTACTGAGTCTAGAGTTAAGCATGTGGCAAGAGGTCTCTGACATTTGACTAGCTTTTGCATAAAAGACAATTTTTGATGTATTATCTTTGGATGGATCATTGATCCTAGTGTAATTGTAAATAGTATTAATAAAGAGACCATTGACCATACATGCATGGGTAAATCAAGAGTACCTTCCTAGAGACAACAGAACTAAAATTACAGAGGCATGACTGTCAAAGTATGATGCTATAAATACAATTAATTTCCATGCCCACAGCTTAGACACCTAGCAAGCCAAAGCCTGCTGTGTTCATGTACATGTTTTTTACATTGCTGTAAATGAGACTGACTGAAAGAAATGAGGACTATTTTGTTGTTTTCTTGGTTTTACACGTTCTCTTCTGTCCTTTTCAGCATGCAACAACCAGCGAGATTCCTCCTCCCAATTTGTCCTGCACAGCACCATCAGAGATATATCTTCTTGCAAAAGGTCTGAAGTAAGTAACAACTATGAAATCTCTCAGTTTAAGACACAGCAACACACTGACAGCAGTCAAGGGATTTTTTGTCAGGTAAATGTGTTGAACTTCTGCTTCTACTCTCCATCTCTTTCTCTGATTCTTTTCGTTTCAAATGCAGCAGCTGGTACCTTTCATTCTACAGCTAAGTTACCAACTGTTTAATGATTTTGCAGCCTATCAATTGTGGAGTCATTCCTTCCGCCTGCCAATTTCGTTTAATATCCCAGACCTTTCCAGGCTACCCTGTGACTATGGGGCCAAAAGAAATCTATCTGCCAACAGGTATAAAACTAACACACAAGTATATTTTAAAAATCTATAGAGGAATGATTTAAGGGTTAAATTAAAGTCCAATTCAGAGAATCATATTGACCACCAACTCCACTGGGAACTACATCTATTTATGGTAGGGTTGGGTACTACTTCTTGTTTTTTATAGATGTGTTCAAAAACAGAGGAGATTCTGTCTTGATTCAATATCTGTGCAACTGTAAAATCATAAGTGTGTAAGGAGTTTAACTTAGGAGCAAATTAAGTTATCGTTTAATCACCAGCTCTGATAATTATCACCTTTTCTGTCATATGAGAATATGGTCACATGAAATAATAAATCATAATCGTTAGACCGGGTTAGGTAGGGATATGCATTCTGAGTAGTAACATTTATTCATCCACAGGTAACATGGTGGCACCTCAGTTTTAGCATTTAATGATCTTTTCTGGTTCTAGCTGACAGTCTAGACCATTGTGGTCACCTAGGATGAAAGACTGAGATTTATCAGATTGCATTGGCTCCACTCCCAGCAGAAAATGTAGTTCGCTGGGGCCGGGACTGCATGGGAACAAAAGATAGACTATCCTTCATTTAAAAAGAACGGCCATGAAACTGGCAGTAGAAAACAGTGAACTCAGGTTTAGCTTAGTTTTTTTGTCCAAGCTGAAAAGTTAATGTTTCTCTAATACTGTTCACACATGATCACACCGAAACAAACCACCTAGCCATTGCAACAGATGTGAAGGTCTCTTAAACAAATCATTAAGTTGGGACTGGAAATTTCTCTCACCTATTTTTATGGTAGCTTTCTGGTTTATTTGATAAAAACCATACAACTTGTTCATCTATATTCTTCTTCTCCAAAAGATGTTATGTATGTATTTATTTATTTATTTTAAAATGCCTTTTTTTTTTTTTGGAGAAACTGTCGTTACTTAAAATACAAATTATTGAGAAATAAGGGAAGGAAATCAGGATTTCAGTTCCCACTGTTTAAAGAATAATCGAATATTTTTTCAAAAAGTTGTTTTCTTTTCTCTTTCTTTTATTTTTCAGGGCTTTTGATTTACCAGAGCAAGGTGATTTATGGTAGCTTGTGCAGAAAACCTGTAGTATAAAAACACATGGGCTATCAAACTTCAGATTTTGGGAGAGGGGTTATTTTTTGGGACTTCTACATACATGACCTAAATAAGTTTAGAAGCCACTATAAGTCTTCATACGCTAATAATGTGTATGTGACTGAATGCACATGCACAAATATCCAAACAACTAAAGAAATATTCTTGTATGTTTGTCTATGTGCACGTACAAGCACGTACACGCACAAGTCTCTCTCTGTCTGCCTATCCACATTTCCTACTCGTTCTAACTGGTTGAAAGGATGAGTCGCAGGGTGTAACTAGTCTAATTCTAATAAAATAATGGCTTGCTGAAAGCCAGTGTAAAGTTCGAAATTATGCTCCAACCTAGAAAAAAATACCTGAAGCAGAGTATCCATATCAGCTTCTCTCAGAGTTTGACTCCAATTTCTTCTGTTTCATTTTTCTACATGACTTAATATTGGGCCCTCAGGAAACAACAATTCTACTTAGCAGAATCCTTATTCAGAGAAATTTAATCTCCGCATTAGCTGTGGATGCTATAATAGGAATGCTGGGATGAACTGTGGTCTTCTGTTCACCTTCTTTCGGTACTTCAGTATTTTAACCTTTCCTTTTCCAAAGTAATTTTCTCAAATGTATGAGATGAGTAATGAGAGCAGCTTTTTTCTGTGTTCAGCAATCATGTGTTCACCTTACCCATCTGTCCTTGCATAATTATAGTTGTGCTGTTCATGCCAATATTCAGGGCTAAGTCTGCACTTCCATTACAAACCCCAATGTTCAGGAGTTTGTAATAAGGCTGGTGCACTTGGCATTTGGCCAAAATTGAATAGACATTGGTCAAGGCACTGAATCCAAAATATGAGCCGTGATTTGTTTTGGGCCAGCCTCCATATTTGGCAAGAAAGAGTGGCTGACAGCAAGCGCAAGTGAAGCAAAAGAGATCCAAGTGTCTGATAGTACAGCTGAGCTTTACATAATGTCAGAGAACACTGCAAGAGCAGGTCCATCTGAGTAAGAAAGTCTTTCATAAGGCAGCCAAAAAATGTTCCTTTTTTGGAAGGAGGCCAGCGTGGAGAAAATAGAAAGAGGAAGGACCCACAGCAGGACTGGTTTTGTAGCTCTCAATGCCAACTCATTTATTCATGAAGAAATCCCTAACACAGGGTAATGAATACCTATGTACAGTTCTGCAAAGGAGGACAAATTATTAGGGTATTTAAAGGAAAATGAGTCCATTTTCAAATGTGACTGGTGATTCTGGGAGCAGACTCTTATGGAGTAGATTCAGCTTGGATTTTTTTGCTGCGTGTTGAGAACTTTCTAAGATCCTTTGTACAGCTACAGTTTGTCACTCAAACAATACTTTGACTCTTTAACAACTGGAATCCAAATGAACCTAAGACACAAAGACCACTCCTTATTATGCAGGATAACAAAGAGTGGGGTAATACAATTAAAAGATACAGATAATGCAAAATATATGTAAATTATGTTGGAAGAATGTAACGTATTTAGTATTTTTTACCTTCAGAGAAGGAAGTTATGACATAGAGGCAGAGACAAGGCAGAGACAAAGGAAAAAAGATGGCTTCATTATTGAAGTAGAATTATCTACAGGCTGGTAATAAAGAGGTAACTTCATAATAAACACAAATAAAAGAATTTCTAATACCAAGTACTCACTGATATATTTGTCAGTTTTTTCATGGATACATGGTCACAGGTTTGGTCTTGCTCTGGGTAATTAATGTGCAGGTTTTAGCTTCTTGGCAGGGCTCAGGGCTGGTTACAAGTTTGTATCCCATGGAAGAGAACATCACAAGTCCAAAATAGCACTGGTTACTTACTTACATACAATAATAGTATGCCATTATTACTTTTTTTTTCCTGTAGCTATGACATTACTGATAAAACTGAAAAAGAAATACCCAGTTTCAAACACATGCAAAACAAATCTAAACAGGTGAACAAGTTAGCACTGGATAAACTATGGCCTGAGGTTACCATGTTCCAGCTGCTGCCATGGTACTTACCCATGTTAGCTATTGTTATCCTTATTTTTAGGTTATCTACTTGCCTGACACTTACTGAATGTACAATCAAACACACAAGCATTTACTGTGATCATCTGCATCACATGATTGTCTGTATCTGTTTCTCCATCAGTCTATCCTCTCATTCATTCTTGTGTAGTTTATAGACCATATACCAAGATATTCCTTTAGATTTGAGCAGCATGAGTTCAGTCTGTCTCCAACGAATATTTACTTTTACCAAAAAAACCCAGGTTTCTTCCATAATTTAAAAAATAAATTAGTTGATAATCTAGTTTTGTTCAGTCTCTAATGTGGTAAAACTACCAAAAGTAAATCTATCAAAACAGGGGGGTTTTTTTATTATTTTTTGAATCAGTGAGATAATCAGCAAGTATACAGAAGCCCCTCTCATGTTTTCACTGTAAGATAGCTCCATATTTATGAACAAATTTTTTCATGCTGTACAGTCATTCTAAGAGACCAGAGCTAAGGTGTGTAGGGAGAATGGGATGGATGAGAAGGAAATCCTTCCTGAGTACACAGAAGCATTGCTGCATTCTTCCATTCTTCAGTAAGCTTGGAGTGGCAGCTAATAGATCACCCTTCACATATAAGTTTAAAGAGCATTTAGCACTGTCTGAATAACAACAGCTTGATTCTTTGAACGAGGTTTAAGACACAGGAAAGTAGGAAGTAGTTTATGACTGAGAAGACTGGTCTCAGCTTTTCTAGGTTAAATAACCTACAGCTGCGAAACCCATAGCACCCACTGGTGCTCCTGAGGCAGCCTCATCACCGTCCAAAATCCTATGTCCTCTAGTTTACCAAGAAGCCTGTTGCTACCCCACACTTATTTCCAGGATGCCCCACACCCCTTTTAGCCTCTGTTCCCCTTTAGTTCTACCACTGCCATAGAAGGTACTTTTGCTTTCGTATTTTAGAGAAATTCTGAACCTTTGCAGATTCAGAAAGGATCTGAAAATGTTAGACTTTTGCTACAAAATACACCTTCTACTGAACACACTTACAATGGAATTAAGTTACAACTGAAAAACAGGGAGAAAAGCAAGTCTTAAAACAATTTGTGAAATTAGGACTCTGTGACAAAGAAGAATCTTTGTTATGTTATTGTCACATTTTATCATGTCTTTACATAGCTTTTATATTATAATCATTTTTAAAAGACTGCACTGTGCTCCATATTCAAGTATTTCTGTATTAATTAAATATCACTTTGCAAAATCTCATAGAAATATAAGTGTCTGGCATGGTGTCCCATTGCTTTTGGATCAGAGGAGAGGACAGCATGATGAAATGAGAGTTTGACCTTTGATCTCACCTGTCATAAACTGGCAATAGAAAATATTTGTGAACTCCTCACCTTTCCCTCTGGAGAATTTCAGCTACAATTTTTGGTCCATGAGAGGAGTCAGAATTTGTACTCGGTCCCTTTCCTTATTCTCCACTGAAGCTGCAGGAGAAGGATGAATGTTTTCTAAGGAGCGGTCCTGCACAAAATCCATTCTAACTCTTAATTTTGTAGAGGGAATATGAGAGGGGACATAGGGAAATCAGAAGCACTTGTTGCAATAGAAGATAAATTGAAATGAAGAGAATGTAAAAAACCAGTGTTGAGAAAGAGAACTATCTTTGTGCCATTCCAGATCTGCATGGTTTTGGAGAAAAGACTAGATTTTACTATAAATCAGGTGACTTTGTCATGTTGCTATATATTTTATTCCATTACTGTATAGTTGGTGCAGTTTAAAAGGTTCTTTATTAAACCACTGAGTGGAACAAATGGAACTGAAAATATCAATTTGCTACTCCAGCATACTAGTGACTTACAACTATGCCAAAGAGTTGTGATTTATTTATTTATTTATTTTTAATTGGCTTTTTCTCAGCTGCTTTACATAGAAGATATACATGTGTTGAGTAACAATCTATTTAAAAAAAACTACATGGCTGGGACCCAGACCTTGGAAATGAAATAAAATAAAATTAAAAATTTGAGAACAGACATTAACAACAGACTACACCATGTATTGCTATTATGTGGTGAAAATAAAAAGGTACCTTCTCATGGAAGTTATTGTAATTCCAAACCGTTTTCTTTGCCTTGGCCATGACAAAATGTCACTTTACTAAATGAAAAAAATCCAGGGCTTTCCACAATACCTTGCATTATGGTTGCTGTGCCATTTTGATTGTCTGCAAAATTCTTTGGAATAACAACATTGTATCTAGGTAAATTGTTGTTACAGTAGCTGAAAAAGTTATCTGGTGTGTCCACTAATACACTAATAAAGCTAAACTCCGTATTTTGGGATGGATTTCTGGATATGTCATTATGGTATTAGGTCTTCTAAGAGGCTATATATCCCCAGCTAGTTTATCACCTCTGTTTTGAACCACATTTCATGTGAGTTAATGCCTAACACCTTTTAAAGTGCTGCCCAAGAAGCCAGCATTACCAGAGTTTACTATGCATTGGGCAAGCTGTTACACAACCCAGAATGCACTCACTGATAAACGCAGAGTGACTGTAGATTCACTCTGATTTAAAGTGCTACTTTCCCATTTACACTGAAGACCATCAGGATATCATTGGGTGTGATTTTCAAGTATATTGGCTGTCTCCTGCCAACACTAGTGTTTTGGTGGCAAACTAGGGACTGTGTGAATGGTCCTTCTCTTAGTTTGGAACTGATTGCGGGTTTTTTTAATTTTTTTTTTTTAATATTAGTGACTAAAATATATCGTATGTAAGAAAAACATTAAGCCTAAAAGAAGAAATCTTTTCTAAATATATGACAAATACGGAATGGATCTCCAACCTCCACCTTTCTTTTTTTTGTCTTTAGGGACATCTTAAATTGCTGGAAATGGTATCTCATTACCTGAATACCTAAAAGCACAGTTATAATTTGATGAACACAGTTATAATTTGATGAAGGAGAAGGTGTTGCACACACACACACATGCACACATATTCTTTTATTACAAGACTTCATTTTATGTGTTTAATTGCAGAGACTCTGAACTTAATGACATTGCTTTTGGGACACTGATGCCCAAATACTCTTAGTATAGAATCACAGAATGATTCGGGTTGGAAGGGACCTTAAAGATCATCTAGTTCCAACCCCCCCGCCATGGGCAGGGACATCTCCCACTAGACCAGGCTGCTCAAAGCCCCATCCAGCCTGGCCTTGAACACTTCCAGGGATGGGGCATCCACAACTTCCATGGGCAACCTGTTCCAGTGCCTCACCATCTCAGAGTAAAGAATTTCTTCCTAATATCTAATATAAATCTACTCTCTTTTAGTTTAAAACCGTTACCCCTCATCCTATCACTACACTCCCTGACAAAGAGTCCCTCCCCATCTTTCCTGTAGGTCCCCTTTAGGTACTCGAAGGCTGCTATAAGGTCTTCCTGGAGCCGCCTTCTCTCTAGGCTGAACAACCCCAACTCTCTCAACCTGTCCTCATAGGAGAGGTGCTTCAGCCTCCTGATCATCTTCGTGGCCTCCCCCTGGTCTCACTCCAACAGGACCGTGTTATTCTTATGTTGGGGACCTGGACACACTACTCCAGGTGGGGTCTCACCAGAGCAGAGTAGAGGGGCAGAATCACCTCCCTCAACCTTCTGGCCACACTCCTTTTGGCGCAGCCCAGGATGCAGTTGGCTTTCTGGGCTGCAATCTCACATTTGCTGGCTCATGTTGAACTTCTCATCCACCAAAACCCCCAAGTCCTTCTTGGTAGGGCAGCTCTCAAGCCATTCTCCACTCAGCCCGTATTTGTGCTTGGGATTGCTCTGACCCACTTGCACTTGGCCTTGTTGAACTTCATGAAAGCTATCAAGGTCCCTCTGGATGGTGTCCCTTCCCTGCAGCATGTCAACCACACCATACATCTTGGTGTTGTTGGCAAACTTGCTGAGGGTGCACTCAATCCCAACATCCATGTCACCAACAAAGGTGTTAACCAGTACTGGTCCCAGTACTAACCCCTGAGGAACGCTATTTGTCACTGGTCTCCACCTGGACATCGAGTTGTTGACCACAACTCTTTGAGACCAGCCATGCAGTCAATTCCTTATCCATCGAGTGGTCCAGCCGTCAATTCTATGTCTCTTCAATTTAGCAACAGGGATGTCATGTGGGACAGTGTCAAATGCTTCGCACAAGTACAAGTTGATGACATTAGCTGCTCTTCCTTCATCCACCAATGCTGCGATCCCATTGTAGAAGGCCATCAATCTCTAAGCATGTTTTGCTAAATATTCAAATTGACAAAAATTACAGAAATGCTTGTATCTCTCCAGAACTGCTTTGATTGGAGCTTAAAAATAGTCTTTATTGTTATTGCTGAATAGCTGAAATCCTATATTAAAGACTGGTTCGCAATATGAAAGAAGTAGAAAAACTTACTACTTGTGATTCAGATTCCTCAAAGCAAGTTGTGTTGCCATGCATGCCTCGTGCTGTAAGAAAAAACAGAGATTGCCTGTGTAACTAGTACTCAGTGCCCAGTACTGAACTGTCTGAGGAACAATACAGTAAATGGGACAAACTGGGGAAAACCACACAACTGATATGGTGCTTTGAGCACCAACAACTACACACACAAAACATATTGTGAACCACTATTTTCACTGCTTTGGTTTGCAATGGAAGAGTCTTTGTACAGAAGTTTTATTCTATTCATGTGTAACTCTGAGAATTTTTTTAAAGTATATTTTTAACAAAAGAGAAAGTTTTGAGTAAGAGGAAACATTGGTTTATACTAGCAATACATAAATAGCCTTTCTTGACACAACAATTAGGACCTGTGTTTTTGTCACGTGAGGTCTTCCCTCCAAGAAAAGAAACCATGGTAATACTCAGTAATAGATAATTGCTTTATTTATAATATTTTTTTCCTGAGAGACTAGCTATACCGGAGATTCTTCGGTTATTTAATACTGTTGCTTATGCTGATGACAGAGTGGAATGGAACACACTTGTCTTTTGGGCCAGGAGAGTGGTATTCTTTCACATTCAGCAGCATAGCATCAGGCCACGTTTGCTGGTTGGTTTCTCAATCAGTCAGAAAAACTGAGCTGTTGTAAGTGAAGTTATTACAGCTTCTAGTAGTCTTGTCCTGGAAAATTCAATTTCAATAGCTACAGGATACCACCCTGGATCAGTAGCCTGCCTTCAGGGATTCTTGTTGGATGGGATCTCTAATGCCAAAAAGGGCTTCATCCTGACAGCAAGAATATAACTGCTCAAAAATAAATGATCACTATAGACCATTAGTGAAAATAACCTGATTTTATTTTACTAGCTGCTGTAAATATTTACTTTGACAACCCGTTTTATCGAACTAGGAGGATACAGTTTTGTGTATGATAGGACTGAAGGTCAATGCTTGTTTAATAAACTCTAAATAAAGAATTATGTGATACATTGTACACATTTCACATCCAGTGATGTATTAATGCATCGTTGCACTCTGTACAATCAGCTCAAATGACTTCCTTTAAGGAGACGGAGACTGTTTCACTTGCATTTTTTTTTTTATAAACAATTTAAACGCAGTATTGGTTAAATGCCAGCAATCCAGCTAACATTTAAGGTGAATATTATATTAGATCTATTGAATTTTGTGATTTTCAATGTCTTAAAGATAAATGAGAGATAAACAAGTCCAGCTTATATTGCAACTTAGTTTTTAAATAATTACCTGTTGAGACTACAGTCAAATCTAATGCCAGAATTGTCAGAGACTGTACTTGGAGTGCTGATATAACTTCAGGTTTTGCCAAGCATGTTTCACTGCTCTGTTGTATTTTTCTTCTTGCTTATTTATTTTGCTGAATATCATTGAATGTGGACCATGTTTACCACAGAATGTAAAATTAATATATAAATACTTCTTTTATTAATAAATACATAAATAATGTAACAATAAACACACAAATAATGTATAAAAATAAATAATAAAATAATTTATTTTAATATACATAATAAATAAATAATAAAAATAAAGACATAAATAAATAAGTAACAGCCACTCCACTGAAGAAAACAACTTTGACTGAATGTTTGAAGATGTATAAGAAAGAGGGCCTCTGATTTGCATGGCTAGATATAGACAGGAATATAGAGCTTGATATAATTTCCTTCAGTGTTGGGTTGTACTGTCTGTTTGCTTAATGTTTATTAGAATTTCAGCTGCTGTAAAAGGAGATGTGAAGATGTTAGAATGGCCACTCCAGCAGTCTGCTGTGGGATATTAAATGGCTGAGTCCAGAAGTATGGATCGACCTCTTTATGGTTCCCAAAACAGCGCCTGAATTTTTAAAATCTTGCTAGAACTATAGTATTCCTCACTGTCCCCAGACCCCTGAGTGTCTCTGCATTTGCATCTCCTGCTTTAAGGAACTGTGTTCATTTTTCTTTCCCTTGTTGAAATCTTTCCTTTTCCTATTTCTTTTTTTTTTAATAAATATTTTTTTCAAGTTATTGATCATAAACATGGTTTTTATGAGTCAGCACAGGTAAAAGATTGTCCTTGCTTTATTGTGAATTCATAGGGCAAATGAATACATACAGGAAAACATGAGTATGGTGGTCATAGGGTAAGAAAGGTAAATTTTGGGGTTTTGAATCATTTTATTTATATTTCAATGAGCGGAACCTATGTTCTCGGTGTATATGTATGAATCCAATTACTTGTCAACATTACCATGAAATTTTTATCTTTCTATCTGCCTAAGATTACAGGAAGACTCTTGGGATGCAAAGTAACCCAGAAATACTCAGGGCTTCACACAGCCTTTCCTAGGCTTCACACAGTATCCCTATCCTGGAACACCCTTCTGTCTCTGAAAGGAATTTAAGTTTGTTCACATTATAGACAAGAGGTGTTTACACAGACTCAGCTGAGCTAGCTGTAAACCAGGCAGTTTACATACTAATGTTAAGTAGTTTCCTGTGGCTGGAGAGTCAATTATCATATTTCCCATGGAATTCAGAAGGTTCAGGACTATCTATCAAAAACTCCTTCTTCTGATGTTTTTCAATTCTCTAGGTATTAGCCCAGATCTCAGGTAGCAAGCCCCCATTATAACTCCATGGTCAGAAAAACTGCATCAATTTATGCCACTTTAGGTCTGGCCAGCTGTATTTACACTGTGGTATTAATCACACTCACAAGATCAAAAACCTAATTCTTAACTTCTTGTAAACTCTAATTTATAGAAAACAATTACGGGATATGAACTCAGGTATCCCATGTCATTGGTAAAACGTCATGGTTATGTATTACTAGAAACAAATTGCTTACATTATTAACTGAGTGTGCCCATGGTAACCACTAACTAAGAAAAACATATTTAGAAGCGGTGCCATTCTTTTAAAACAAGTTGCTGGCAGCCATATGGGGGGCAGGGGTAAGGCACCTGAAAGACAGCAGCAGCATCAGAATCTCTTTAAAGAGAGGTAGAAGTCTATTTCTCACCTCTGCCTTTCAAATGACCATGAGACAGAGTGCATTTCCCTGAAACTTGAAAAAAATGAACAAATGCAACTTTTCTGTAAGAAGTCTGAATCACTTATAGTGAACCCAGGAGCTGTTCATGGGAGTACAATTAAACAAATGCAGTAGATGCTGAATACTTTGTGGTGCTGCGTGAAGGGAGGGCCTCTTCATTCTATTCACCTCTGCCTCTGCAGCTATTCTCTGGCCTTGAGGTCTTCAGAATCTCTGTGTACCNGTGTGTGTCTGTGGATCATTGACTGTTTACTATAGTGCTGATGCAGCCTGAAGAGATGCAGGGCCTGAGATGTTTTATCTCTTGTCAGAGCTCGCTTCAATTAAATTAATGGATCCATTCAACTCCCTCTTTCCTCTTTCAGCTGCATCACTGCCGAATACATTAAAAAGATCTTAAGTCTCAAGATGGTACATCATGGCATTAGCCAGGGCACTCATTTCCCTCTGTCTTCTTTTTCTGTAAATCAAATAATTAATGAGATCTCTACCTCAATAGAGCACTTCATCAATATTTTGTAGCAATAGAAAAAAAGATGCGCTTTTTGCTTTTGGAGGAGCTTTTATCTCCATCTGTGTAGGATTTGGTGGGCAAATGTTGTAATTCTAAAATGACAAAATATTGACTAGTTTTTTTCAGTTTGCTCTTAATTTCTGAGAAAAATTATTTTAAAGGCTTAGGTACTGACCACTTCTGATGTAAAGATTGGTGCTGTTTGAAGTTTAGACTTGTAATAAAATTTAATTGAAATTCAGTTATTTGTAGAATATGTAATTGCAAAGGATTATATAACTGAGTATCACAATTTAATGCTCAGTGTTTCAATTCAATTAATAAAAAAATAATTATACTGCATACAATGCCTGCTATTCCATTTCCTTTAGAAAACATTATTTACCTTGGCACCATTAACTCCTTCGTGGTAAAAGGGAAGAAAAAAATTTTAAAAATACCTAATTGAAGAGTTTCATACTAAGAATACAACAGACAATTTCTGCAGAGAAGCAGAAAAATTAATAACTTGCTCAAGGCTAAATAGCAGGTTTGCAGCAGACAGAGGCGTTAGCTTTCATTCCTATGATTCTAGTCTTAATCATTTTGTTCTTTTCTTAAAGAAAATTTTAGTTCAAAAAAATTAAACAGTCTTTATGATTCTGTTGTTGAAGTGACACTGATTATTTAGTTGAATACCAGGCCTCTTACTGAGAATCATGCACTGATTTGTAATTACATTTTGCCCTAGGTTTTAAAAAAGGAATATAGTAATTTTAATTTAATGATTTGGCTGCAAAGTGCATGTGGATGAATAGAGAACATTTGACTGCAATGAGAGGGAAAGAGTCAAATACAGTCTTACTGAGTGGTTAAAATATAATAGCAATTTTTACTGAAATGACAGTTGCATTACATTATAATTAGAACAATATCTTTTAATTAAAAGTACAAACATGCACTACTGGCCTTCAAATGAGTTCCATGAAATACCACTACATTGCTGTGGTAAAAATAGTCCATTCCTGCAGGATAGGTGTAACTGAAAATTGTAAATAAACATAAATGCAAATAATGTCCTGTCTGCATGCTGTTCCTTGCAGGAGGAGAGGTCTTACAGACAAGAATCTGTGAGCTACACAGCAATCAATCTCTATACATCATTAGTAGCACAGTTTTTCCAGACATTCATGTTTCATTACATGAGAACTTTAGCTGCATATACACTGACAGAGGCATCCATCCCAGAGAACAATCTCTGGCCCCCAGGACAAGTGTGGAGGGTGGCTCAACTCCAGCCTGCTCAAGATGAGCCCTAAGGCCTCAGCCAAATCCATGGAGCAGCTGACCTGTATCTTCTATGGGTTCCATATGTTGCCTCTGTGACTACGCTATGTGTGTACATTCACAACCGTGTATAGCTTTTCAGCTTAAACTGTCTGAAATGATATGAAAAGACACAGCATAGCCTCTTGCAACAGTGTTTTAGCAACAGGCAACTGAGATTGCATATGCTGCAGCACAGCATTGTGCACATTTGAGGCTTTTGAGGACAGTGACTTTGGGGACAGCTTGGAAGAACTGATAAAGCGGAGGGGGCTAAACCTGATGCAGTTCTGTCTGTACTGCTCAATCCCAAGATTAAACGACAGCCCAGATCAAACTGTATATATCTTGCAGCCTTTATAGGTCTGAAATCCTTAAAATCTCTGTCTTTGATATCTCACCTTCTCATTTTTCAGAGAACTCAATGTAGGAAGAGAACATCGAGTCTAACAATACAGTACTGTGTTCACATCAACAACTGGTGCTTGTACTTTGTGTGTGGTGTACTGCCTAGCAGGTGCTGCTAAATGATTAATACTGTGAGCGCACTATTGCTTCTAGTAGTAAGGAAAGAGTTGATTCCTGGCATGAATTTTTGGCACAGGTTGTTTTGTGCTTGGAGGCAAAACCTTCTGACACTGACATAACATCCTTCCAGGATACAGATTCCATATGTGTTTTGGTTTTGGTGAAACCTGGATCACTGTGGTTTTGCCTTTTCAGTGACAAAACTAAAATTACCTGTCATTTTGTCCTTGTGGCCTGCGGAAATATTGACTGTTCTATTATATATGAGTTTATCTGGTTCGCTTGTGACATTATTCAGCTGAACTAAAAATCTTTTTCCTTTGAAATAATTCTTCATCCCATTTGCTACAGAGAAGTAAACCAAAAACATGCCCAGCATCACATGTGCACATACTGTATAAAGCTTTCTGCACTTGACACTCAGATGGCTGGGAAAATATTGAAGTAGGGAACTTCAGACTCTCAGTAATACTGTCACACAGGAGCAGAAACTCAAGGACCCCACTGTGCCTCTTTATAACAGGCACAATAAGAGTCTCTGGCACAATAGTAGTACATCTAAAACTTGGTATTGCCTTCAACTGGCTTAAACATGGTCAGGACATCATCAAGACAAAGAGGAATATAGATGCTAGAATCTACTATTTGCAGTCTTGCATGGGTTAACTGGGTGCTGTGTGCTAGTTAGAGCTATAGAGATACACAAAAGTCTCCATTTTTTTCTCTCATTTAAATAAGCTTGTTGCTGGTGTCCTTGTGGTAAAACAATCAGGATGCATTATTAGGATTATAATATCTCAGCCTGGAAGCTAGGCTTATGGACATGACTCTTTATCTTTTGATGAGGGTTTTTTTGTGTGTGTGTGTATTTTAGCATGTCTAGATTTTTCCAACTTTTATAAAATCTATCTGTTTTCCCTACCATCAGTACTAGGGTTAACACATAGGAGACCATCAATCAGCGATAAAAATACTCACAGTTTCATGTGGACTGTGTTAGTAACTTCAACTGGAAGAGTAAATCCAGGATGGTGAAGCATGGGCTAACCCACGATTTGAATGGCATTCCTGAACAGACTGAGCCCAGTGTGGCCTTTCTCAAAACTTTTACTGCATAGCACTGTGTGTTTCCTGATGCTATTTGCCTTGGAGCAATATGTGACTGCACTGGCAGCTTGGATTGCTCCTAAATCTCCTAAACAGAGATTATCCATGAATTTATTGCTCAATAAACTATATCTTTTTTCCTGTGCTTCCTACTATTCCATTCCTAAGAAACAATTTAAATTTAATTCCTCTTCCAGGTTCCTTGAAACCACTAAATTCACACCAAGAAATTTGTCAATTACCCAAAATTATGTAGCGTATTTGTTGTACACTAAGGCCTTGTCTTGCTGTGTACAAATTTGATACTGGTCTATGGAAGGCATTAGAAATACCGTAAAAGGAACTGGAACTAGAATTAATTTTGCTTATTTGTTTTTCTGACTCATTCAAAGGCAGTTAATAATTTCTGAATGTGGAGTAATGACTGAAAACAATTTTAGCCTCTGATTAGTTCTCTGTGTCAAGGAAGCACAGAAGTATGACTGACAAATCAGTTTATTACATTAAAGGTACTAAGTTTTTTGTGGGATTCAGTCCTGAATGAGAGGGGAACTATAAGAAGCAATTCTAAATCAGGTAGTCCCCAAAATATAACCTTCAAATGGTACTGTCGATTGTGATCTTGTACTTAGGCTAAATCATTCACTTATGTAAATACCTTTTCTTCAAGTTTATTTTTAAAGATCATGAAGATGTAGGAGGCGTATACAATATGCAATGTTATAGATGTATCTCTATATGTGCATGTGTATATAAATACTTATTTTTGTGTGTTTATGCATATGTATTTACTAGCTGTGTTTTCATACCATGTTAAGCTGAGAACTTTTTGAAAACATCTATTACCTTTTTTTTTTGGCATGTATTTTCTAAATAATTTCTGACTATATGTAATCTCTCTTATAAACAGAAACTATACCTGACATGAATAAACCACATATGCACACACACAAAAATACCCAAGATTTACTATATAGATAGTGCATGATAATGTCAGGCTTTTCAGCGGGTGTAAGTGCTTATACAAATAAGCAGTATGACAGCTGCTTAAATCAGCTAAGTATCTGGACTGGTTTCTGTGGACAACAGCTTTATGTTACTAGATGAAACACTAACCAGGATTGTGCTGTCATTCTGGAGCTGACACTCATCTTAGGAACCATTTGCCTAAATTTAAGTGCTAGTCCACTGACAATGCTGTGGAGTACCCAAAATATCTGAAAGAGACTGACAGGTATGCCACTGGCCCTCCAGGTTTACCATACCATCAACGGGAAAACACAAGGACTATACAACTGTGTGTCTACTCAAGTGAACTCGCTACCTCTGTTCTCTTGCTCTCTACTGTTTTTTGAGCTCTTCAAGAAAACTGGGCAATCACTGACCTGGTGTTTGGACTTCAATTTTGGACTTCAGTTTGTCCCAGAACCTGGCTGGTTTTGTCTGATACAATTTTGCATCATAATTTTGCTACCACCCTATGACCTCACTTACCTCCAAATCCAAATAGCTATATCTTTCTTTACACTTTTGAGATCCCTTTTCAGTCTCTATCCTTAGTGCAAAAGCAGTTTCTTTGGATACTGGGTGAGAAAATAAAATATACTATTGTCTGACATGGTTAAAGTGTATCTTAGCATTGCAGTGTAGGTAGGATGTCTGTGCCCAGTAAGTGCAAAGGCTGGGTAGCTGCAAGTAAAAATGACTGTAGAGTTAAAAATTCTTGATCTATGCTCACAATTACAGCTCTATGCACATTGCATGTCTAGGGTTTTGATGTGTCACAGTCGTTGTGGTGACAGACCTAGTGTGAACACATATCTTTTTAGGACAGGTAGATCCTTTTTCATGCCTGTTACAAAGAATTTGCACTCAGGGCTCTGCTGGTTCACCTCAACACAAATACTAGATAATAAGAAACTAGACACCTTGAACTGTGCTTTAACCATGAGGGGTCATCTGGGTTGTAATGGGATCTCCTGCCATAGCTGGTTTTGTGGTGTAGAACGGATTAGGATAGGAAAATGCAATGGTCCTGGAGTGAGACACATACAGCTGCGCATATCTGGCACACAGGTTTTTGTGTTTTTACTTGACTGCTTGCCAATATCAAAGCCAGATTTATTAGAGGATCCACATAGTTGCTTCATAGAAATGACGTAACCTCTCTCTGGCATTAACAATAATAGTCCTCTCTCCCATACTAGGGTCTGTGTTTGGGCTACAGCCACTACTCCTTCTTTCCTGCAGACTGAGACAGTATCAAGTTATCCACCCTTTCAACAGCTCAGTGGTAGAGGTATTGAATTAGAATGAGGTAGGTACAGGTGGCAGCAGCTGCTAAAATATAGTGGGTTTTAATTTTGTACTGACTCTATCTTTTTGTTTTTCTGTTTTATTGAAGTAGTTTCCTGATGATAAAGTTTCATTGAATTCTGGAAGAATATTTTCTAGGTTGTTTTTTTCCCAGTAAGGACTGGGTAGCCTTCCGATATCGAGAAATTTTAACCTCTTTGGCAAAGGCTGCTAGTATCTTTAAAAATCAAAATGCATAGCATTCTGAGAGAAAAAATAAGAAAAATAGCAGAAGAAAAAATCAGTGCTTTAAAATGAACCCAGTCCTTTAAATAAAAAGGGGGTAAAAAAAGCAAGAATGTTGCAAAGAGAAGCCTATTTTACATTAAATACAAGCAAAATAAAAAGGACTGGGAGGAGGGCATTCAGATTCTGACAGTCCTGCTGGGGCAAGTACTTTTGAAAATATCTGTAGGAAAATCAGGTGACATACAAACATGCATCAGCAATAGGACAGGTTGCGCAAGGATTGGTAGCGGTTACATATTGGATGGGTAGCAGTTGCCTAGAAATCTTGAGTACAAAAGATAACAGTAAAAGCACTGTTTCTGCCTCTTTTCTGCTGAACTGTCTGCATACTCAGTCCAATCTAAATAGCCTAATACTGACTTTGAAACTTAAAAACCAGGTAAGAGTTTGACTATATATTTGAGGAGTGGAAATTTAAGCATAAGAAGGAACTTAATTATCCTCATGCAACATATGTGAAACCAAAATTATATAGGTCTGGAAGTTCAGTACTAGAGGCTGAGTTTTTTATTCCCAGTTTGCCATTTTAGAGATTATGGCACCACTGTTAGAGGTGCCCAATTCCTTTCTGCTATCTGTTCTTTACCAATGTGCCAGGTGTAATGACTAGGAATGTTAAACCCAATAAGCTTGTTGGTGGATCAAGCTACCTCTCAGTCAAGAAATGTGAATTGTGTAGTCCTAATAGTTGCAGGAGAAGACAGATCCTTAGCAGATAAACTATAAGCAAAAGGTCTGTTTGTCTTCTCTTTTCGTTGTTGCATGCTAATAAACATCTTT
Organism: Stercorarius parasiticus; assembly: GCA_013396915.1. NCBI lineage: Eukaryota > Metazoa > Chordata > Aves > Charadriiformes > Stercorariidae > Stercorarius > Stercorarius parasiticus. The sequence continues at coordinate 1,065,637 of VWZL01004580.1, read as the reverse complement.
AGGCAAAGAGATCCTTATTTCCATCTTTGAAGCTACAGCTGTCATGGTAAAGGCCGACAAAACTGTTCAGCACATATGCGGGATGATTTCTTGCGGTAATCTAGCATTTGACCCGACAGGTTGTTTAAGCTAAATACCTGCAGGTTTTTTAAGTTATACCTGTGATTATCCTGCAAAGGAAGACAGCACGTGTAATTATGTAATAATTATATATAATTTAACTGTAGCAGATAAGGAGAAGAGAAAAGATTCATCTCTCTGGTAAGTACAGAACACTCTACAGAAACAATTAGGAACTGAAATAGTTAAAGCTGCTTGTAAGAAAGTAATGTACCCCAGCACTATTAAGAATTATTTTGTTGTTGCACATATTCTAGGCCCAAAGAATGAAAATCCTGACAGTTACAGTTATGTGATGTTACGGATCCTGTTACAAAATTCCTTTTAGAAGCATAGAAAATCTGGAAGAAAATTAACATCTTATGCTGTTTTATCTGAGTGGATCAAAAGGGAATACGCTTTGTGTAAAATGTTTCTGGATATGGCAAAGTATAGGGGACTGCCATGGAAAAATTCTCATTACGAAAGGAAGTATAAGGGTCTAAATCCACAGGTAGTTGACAAGAGAAATTATATATTTTCTAAACAGAGCATGTATTCAGATTGCCTGGTGTGAAACAGCATCCTGCACTGGCCTGGTTTCACATGCTAAGTAACTAATCTCAGTTCAGTGGTGACAGGTGCAGACCTTATGGTTTTCACTGGCGACAATCTGAAATGATGGGAGTGTGTACCTTCATTTGCCACTGAGCAATTAATATACTGAATCTCAACTGCATTCTACTTCCTCATCACTTATTATTTAAAAAAATTATTAGATGACTGAAAAACAATGGGCAGATAACTTTAGTATCTAGTTTAGCGTCTCATTTAGCATATAGAAGTATCTAGCTTACTTCTCAAAATTGACATTAGAAATATTTGTAAAAATGTTGCCTAGAATCCTATAGAAAAAAAGCTTCACTGGAGTAGGAGGTCTGAAAAGTGAATGAATGCAATGATTACATTCAACTTTTTCCATTGTAACTATTAAAAAAAATACATTTTTTACTATTCTTTTTTTCTTTCAAAAAAGGAGAGTTTAAGGCTGTTCTTGCACCCCAGAACTTGCCTGCTGCTGCCTCTGCTACTGTTTCTCTGATTATTCCCTGTTGTTTTCACTCTTCCGCTGGAGAGGGGAAGAAGATCAACAGAAGTAAGGAGAGAGGTCAACAACAGGTATAGTAACAGGTAACAAATTCATATTGGTTCCTTTAGGGGGACAATGATAGAAGGGGATGAACTTACAGAACCAGAACAAAAAACTAACACATAGAACCAAGTCCCACCTACGCTGAGAACATCAGGAAGGGAAGCAACTAACTTTAAAGTTCCTTCTTATATTTGGCATTCATATCCATGAAATCCACCAGAGAAATAGAAAATTCTGACAGGTATGCCAGGTAGCACTTCTCCTGTTTGCTGTATTTTTATTCTCTGTTCCCAAAGTTCAGAGAACATTGCAGCTGTTTGTTCATTTCAGAACCTGGAAAGGAGGCAACACAAGTTTCTTCTTTTCCTGACTGAAAATCTCATCACCCAATCTGTGATGTCATTCTGCATCATACCTGACCCTTCAGAATTTTTGACTGAACACATGTCACTTTCTGTAAGTATCTGAAAGTTCACTGGAAGATGAAAAACATCTGGGAAGAAAAAATCCATGATTCAAGAACCTGTTGTCATCCCTGCTTCAGAGAATATTTCTGTATTTTATAGCAAGTGGAGCAACTTCACTTGTAACTGCTAAGCCTCTTTCCCTTTCTAGACTTACTCAGAAACTAAACTAGAATTGTTGGTGCAAGCTCAATAGAAAGATCTGTTAGAGATTCAAAGGTGTTAGCACCCCATGGTCCAAGGGTAATTAGGATGAAAATGGCTTTGCAGAACACCTATGGGAATCCGTCAAACACTTCTCAGCAGAGCTTCATCTGGCTCAGCACAAATTGCTCTCCAGTCCTTCCTGGCTACCTCCTGCACTAAGTAGCGACTTAATATTCTTGTCTTAAGCAAAGGGTACTAGAAGCAATGAATGTATATGTTTCCTAAATACACAGTACCTCATCTCTTCCTCCAGCTGGTCCTTGCTAGTCTGGGATGGAAAGTGTTGAAAATCACCTGTAATTCAGAGGTTCTACTACCTCAGTGCTTCATATTAGCATGCAAACTTCTGTGATATTTTGCCAGACAGACCAAACCTAGGTTAACAAGGTAGGGAAGCAAGAGGGAATTAGTATATTTTAGACCTGCCCCAACCCTCTTGAATCTCATCACAGATCTGATTATTTGAATCAAGGCTTCCAAATGGCTTTTTTTTTTTTGTTAAGGCAATAAAGAACTTATTTTTCTACAAACATCAGAAGTACTCAAAGTTTTCTTCTAGACACCCCAGCTGGGGATTGGCAGGCCCTTTGTGTTCAAACAATTCTTTTTCAATTTAATTTCCTAACTCATTGCGATTTCCCATTTGAATTCATGACCCTTTACACTATGCATGTCTGAAATCCTCACTTTTAATGACCGAGCAATTCATAAACATTTAAGAATGCATTCAGTACAACTGTTTTGTTAGATATAATTTCTGTTCTAGAAGAAACAGAGAGGGAAAATCAGTCTCAGATTCAAGACTTGAAGCAGATTTCCAGGTTCTGTCTCCTGTGTTTGGTTTTAAACATATCAGAAATTGCCTTACACAGAGTAAGGTAGAACCTAACAGGTGCAATCATGTGAAGTTCGTGATTTGTATGTATGGCAATAACACGTAAAAAATGACAGTCTAATATTTAATTTGGAACAGAATCTACTATCCACTGTGGTCAGAGAGAATTCAACAATCCCTTCCATCAGACTTCAGTGAAAAAATCCGAAGATGGAAAGTCCACCACTCATGTGATTTTCCTAGTGGCTTAAGTCTTTTTTACCCTCATGGCTTTCTTTCTACTTTACATGTCTGGTTTCAGTTTCCAGCTACTGGTTTTTATTGTACTTCTACCAGCTGGATTAAGATATCGCTAATATCTGGTTTCCATCATGTAATTGAGTTACCATTCAATGTTCTTTCTGATAAGTTAAACAGACTGATCTTTTAGAATCCTTCTCTTCTACAGTATCTTCTCTGGTAAATAGTCTTTTCTGTATCCTCTCTAACATTTCAAGATCTTTTCACAATATGACATCATCCTAGGCAGAATATCAAACCTGGTCTCAGAAATGAGAGATAGTATCACTTTCCTACTTCTATTAGCTACTTTTTTCATAGAGGTATTCAAGAATTAATTCTTATCATAGTCATGTTCAGGTCTCATATTTAATCTACCATAAACCCAGATTTTTTTCACAGTCATGATTTTTTAGAATCAAAGTTTATCTCCTGTAGATGCTGTCTGTGTTCACTATTCACTGGCAGATTATTTTATACTTGTACTAAAACATATTCTGGATGAGTTGCCCCAGTTTACCTAGATGACTGATTACGGCTGCCTGTCCTCATCAATTTTAAATGTCTATTGGTTTTGTGTCATCAACTTTTAGCAGCAGTGATTTTACATTTACTTGCATACCATTTGTTAAAATGTTGAGTAGCACTGGGTCTTTGTGGAATCCCAGTGCAGAATCCACATTTGACAATGATTCTCCATTGGCAAATACTTTTTGAAAACCATCTAATAGCCAACTTTTAACCTATTTAATATGTGTTTTATTGATACCATATAGTGCTAGTGTCTCAAACAGAATGTCATGTGATATTACCACAAACACTGTTAAAAGTCTAGACCTATTACATCTCTGTGCTTATCTTTATCAACCAAATGGAATCTTATCAAAAAAGGGTATCGTATTTGTTTGACAGGCCCTATTTAAAGGAAATAAAAAAAAAAGACAAAACCACTCTCCTGTTAGCAAGCATTAATTGTATGACAGTTCTTCAATTCTTCTTTAATTGAATCCCTCTTCAACTTTTCATGTCACTTAATCTAGCATACTGATACCCTGTCAGCTCTGAGATATCATGGCAGAGAAGCTCAGTGGAATGTATCAGCTCTCCATCAAGTAATGAACATGGCAAAATTTAAACCTCCGGTCCTAGGAATAACCTAGTAATATTTTCTGATAAATAGACTTTTGAAAGCTTGATACCTTGTAAATGTATATTATATCCTCTAATGTTTTCTAAAACATATTTTCCCTCTTACTTCATGTCCTCAACCTATATAAATTGATGCGCCAACTGGAATTTCTAGTACTGACAAACAAAGAGACTGTTAAAAGAACATCATTTTTGCTGGCCTGGGATGTTTCTTAAATATGATTCACTAAGATGGTAGGGGAAGAACAAACATCAAATGTGAATGTGCCAAGGATAAATGTGTAGTGTGTTGTATTTATCAAGATTCAAAATTAATTCTTAAGCCTTCCTTTTTTTTGTAAATAAAAACAGAAATTTTATTTTTACTTGTTACGGCACTCTGTCTTTGATCAGATGTGCAGTTTGTAGTCTGGATATAGCTCTTATGATTACTTAATCTTGTCGTTGGTGTATTTGCTTCTCATGAAGTCCTTCTGTGGTCACCCTGAAGAATTCCCACAGCCCTTCACAGGATTAGAAGAGCATTTGCCTTTCAGAGGACTGAAAAGATGAAATGGGATGCATAAACTGTCCCCAGGGATAATGTGTGCCGAGACCCTGTAGAGAAGGCAGTGGCACTTTCAAATGCAATGAGGCATGAAGATATACTCTAGAAGGTATGAAGAGGAGGTTAAGCCTGTATCTGGGTACAGGGAGAAGACCTGTGCATGAATTTAGAGCTGGGCAGGATACAGGAAGACTATGGGTACAAGAGAAGCATTAATGGGAATGGAAATAATTTCCCCAAGAGAAGCTAGGGACAAAAATATAGTGATTTTTCTTTTGCAAGAAGGAAATGGGGAATTGAAGGAATGGTAAAGTTTTACTATGCTGCTCTGGGTCCTGTGTCAGAAACACAAAGGGAAAGAGAAACTCCCTAGGTGGTGGCAGCTCTCCTTACATATCTGTGTGGTTGCTTGGACAATTTTTAAGCATTTCAGTCTCTCCCCACAGCATGAACTAAAGACCAAATTATTACAGTAAATGAGACTGAAAATGTCATTCATTTTGTGTGTGAGGAAAAGCTCCAGCCACAGATCAAGAAGCAGAGCCTTCCTACTTGACATAGTAACAATACTTAGAATTATGAGCTCAAAGAATCATATGAAAGGATCTATAAATATCTATATTACTATTCATCTTGTTACTTTTCTTCATCTTGCTCATTACAGTTTCCTTCAGCACATTTCCAATAGTCTGTCTTTGCAGTAATCTCTGCTGTAGAAACTAAAGCTGCTGTAAAGGAACGTTTCTTTGGCAATGATATGGAGATACAAAATACTAAATCTGTAGTCTTTTTGCAGTAAATTTTGAAAGAACAAAGCCAACTAGCCAGTAGACAAAATTTTACTGATCTGTAGTATGTAATCAAGTTGCTAGTTTCCAAAAGGCAACAACAAAATTTAAATCAGAAGCTAAATCAAAATTTCGTAGGGTTATTTTGGGGTGGGTTTTTATGGTGGTTTTGGCCTAATCTTGCTCTTGTAATACTGAATGTTTATGTAGACAGATAGCTTAAAAGTCTCATCAATAAATCAGTCAGGCAAACTGACTGAAACCAAGCCCTGGGACTCTCAGTTTTGGAATGGGAATTAGCACCAGAGCCCCTTCACCTCCCGGGAGCCATTCACCCTGGGGAGGCAAATAGCCACCCGTTCATTAGTGCAGAGATACATGCAATGAAATCAGGTCCTTAAGTCTTTCAGAGACCAGCCTCACAAATGCCTTTTACCTCTCCAAGTGAGTGGGAAGGTGTAGACTGATGACTTTAATGTCATGTTGCCCAGCATGACTGCTTCATGATGTGAAGTAATACACTCAGCACCAGACGTGGCTGTTGAGGGGGAAAAAGTGCTAATAAGCAGCAAAAATGAACAAGATTTGTAAAAGAATCCAAATATCGCCAAAACATTTCAAAATATCTTGTAAAAGCCAAGGAGACACACATAGACCAAGTGAGTGCCAAGACACTAAACTATAGGTTCCATAAGACATTAACATCATATCAAGGTCAGGCAAAACAGCAGATGAACAACAATCCTTTCAAGCAAACTATTTAAAATCCTTATTACATTTTTAATTTGATAGAATAGTCTGGTAATGATCTTCCCATTCCATGGAAATTGATTACCTTCTGAACACTTTATTTTATCTTCAATATAGGTAAAATACAATCTCAACTTTTTTTTTTTTATTTTGGGTGGAGTTTTTGATCAGTTGTAATCAATTAAGATCAGATCATAGTATTTCCATCCATTTCTAAATAATCCTGGAGTTTAAACCATTCTCCCCCCATTAAATTTTTCTTAAATTGAATACCAAAAACTTATTTTGAAATAGGCCAAAAAAATTCTTTTGCTTTGAAAATGTGAAAGACATTCTGAAATAGTTTTAAGTGCACAGTCAATAAAATATATTCATAACCATGAACTATTTCAGCTTGATCAATTAATATTTTCATGAGAAATTGGAAACTATTGGATGATTTCCTATCCACTCTAGTGACATGGTTGTTATCTCTGGGTAAACAAAAAACTTTATAAATCTGTTACAATTCATTCCACTTTTTGAAAGAATAAGACATTTATATATCACTGAAGATGTGAAAATATTCGAGAATTCATCTTACATTGGGTAGGAGAAAAGACTATGATGTGTTTGAGAAAAGGGTAAATTTCTTTTGAGAGCTTACATTAAGTGCCTTCAAATACACATTTTATTACAAGGACTTTTTAAGGCCCACTGTGAATTTAATAATAATGCAGAATAGTATAAAAATATGACTGTAAAAACCTCCAAATCCTGGCAATAGAAAGAAAGAATAGGAGAAAATAGATGCAAATTAAAATTATGTTATTTGAAAAGAACTTCTGTTTTAAGAGGCCTAATCTCCCTATATGTCTAAATAATTAAAGATAAGGTGCTTTCCACGGCTTTAATGATGCATTTCACCACAGCTCACAAGGCAATTGAAAGTTCTGTAGAGTATGATAGAAAAAGAAATTGTGGTTCATAAAAAAAATAAAATAATTCTCTGTAGCCCTGTTTAGTGTTTATGTCATCAGTTAAATTAAATGTGACAGACAGTAAGTCTGGAGATTTTCAGTATTTGTGACCTTGCCTTGACGTATTTTGCCTCTTTAGGATTTCTTTCATCCCATTGCTGAAGGAAGCTAACTCCAAGTTAATCCAGCTCGCCTTTTTAATGGCAGTTTTGATATAGGTATCATATGTGTCTGTGTGTGTGTATACATACATATATATATATATATATATATATATATATATATAACCTTCCTATGGGGAAGGTAATGCCTCTGTGGCCTGGGACACTTCTTGTCCTCTCACTTCAGAAAAGAATGCCAATTAGGGCATGGGAGCAGCATTTTATCAACACAGGGATAGCTAGAGGAGGAATTAACCTCTTCAGGGAATCACGTGTTACATTAACGAGCCTCTGTTGAAGGGCTTTCTGTTGGAGGTGCCTCACACAGAATGTTTGGGCATATAAGGAAAGGGAACATACTTTTTTGGAAGCAGGAAGGAAAAAATCAGGTAATAACAAAAAATATTTATAATGTTTATGAACAGGAACTATTTTTTGAGATGACAACCCAGTCCTGAGTGGCTGCTATAAAAAACATTTGTGATCCATACTAGCCGATACCAAACTCAAAGCATTCCAGGCACTTATTTTTGTTCTTGTAAACATATTTAAATTATCACGAGGATTTGTCACAGATGGGATCAATTTACACTTTATTATTATTGCCAGTAATGCCACTGTGCTAAGTACAGATCTGGGGGTACCTGGGTGTCCTTCTCCTCCCTCCAGCCCTTCCCCACTCCTCTGCTGCTATGCTGGCAGGTTATATGTCCCACTGCTCTGCTGCCTGTCCATCTGCTCTAGTAAACTAGTAAACTAAATAGAGCTTGGGCTTGAGCTCAGCCCAGTCCCATACAGGTTAACTGCTAGTAAACATTCTGGCAGAGTTTTAGCCTGGCCCAGTTGCTGCTCATACCTGGGCATGCTCTGGATGATGTTTCAGGCTGGGGCTTGTTCCCAATAAGCATAATGGGCAAAACCACCTATTTTGCAGTGTAAGGGAGTTTAGGTATAGATACAAGCCATAGCACTTGGCTTCTGGGACAGGAAACAGCTGCTGACCCCAGTGTTTTCACGCATAATCATAATCTACTCTTCCTCACTTCCAGGATCTACCTGTATAGATCTGGAAAGAAGCAGTAGAGCTACACAGTGTGCCCTCTCATGATGCATCCGTCCAATCACCATGGTCTCACCTTCTCCTTCCTGCTGGTGTGCCTGACCCAAGTGCAGGTGTGTGCGTGGGCTGCCTCCGGCACCGAGTGGTACATCCCCAGCTGTGCCCCTGCCCAGCCACCCTCGCTGAGGGACAGGTGGAGCAGAGCAAAAACACACAGTTCAGAAACAGTTAGGTCCAGCTTTAATATTTTCACAGCACATCACAGTTTTCTCAGGTAGAGCCCTGATACTTTTAATACAGATCTACAGAAGTGAAGATAATTGCAGGGACAATGACAAGGCAGACACAAAAATTGGGAACACCGAGAGGTGCCAACAACCCAAACATAAAGCACAGACACAGACAGGTTTGCTCAAGGGAACTCTAGGGCAGGAAACTCTGGGAAGGGAACCTGGTTTGTGGAAATTAGGCCCTGTAATCATCATAAACTGTCTCTCCTCTGCATAGTCCATATTAAAACAAAAGCATAACGACATGTGAAATATTCCAAGAAGGAATATTGTCATCAATGATCATCAATAGAATATGTATATGCACTACATAACCTAATCTTAGCAACAGGAATACAGGCAAATATATTAAAAACATTCAGTATTCAAGTTGCCCAAGCACATTAGAAAATTGAACGAAATTCATTGCTACCTGCAAGTACTTTTGAAGCAAAACACAATTTTCTCTTTGTAAATGTCTAAACCTGCCACGTTCTCTGTAATAATTACATTAAAAAAGATGAAATACCGCATACGCATCTTTCAGTTAAATGGTCCATTAATCCCCCAAGAAAAAAACCCACTATATAACTTTTATTTCAAGTTTTTTTTTCCCTTCTTCAATGAAAGTCAAATAATACATCATTTTCTGAACGGCACCATATAAAAGACTATCTGAAATGACCTATGATTCTACAGCCATTTGTTTCATAGCAATGAAGCTAAAATTAGGAGGTTTTAAATACTTTACAATAAAACTTCAATACTAAAGTTTTCTCTCAAATGTAGTAGCACTTAATTTATATCTTCCTAATGTGCTTGCAATCCATTTAAAAAGAAAGTCTGAAATTTATGGGCATATATCTAATAACCAGATTAAACTCTGAGTATGGAAGAACTGTCATATATAATAGCTGTAAAATTACAGTAATGCAGCAGATGCATCATACGTAATAACCTTGGATGAGCCTCAACTGTGGGATCTTGAAGTCTTTGCTCACTTTCCAGACCTCACCTACGAGTGTTTAGAGATGAAGAGCTCACACCAAAATGCAGCTAGATTCCTGACCTGGAGAGTCAGTGGACCAGAGCTGCAGGATGCACTGCGGTTCACAGTGCAGCACTGTTTAGCCATACCTGAGTATTCCTCAGTCCTTTTGCAGGTATATACTGACAGCAAACATAGCTTGGCATGCGCATTTGCAACAGCACAGCTGCAACCAGTCTGGTGCTTAAAGCATTTTTCTGACAGATAAGTTTAAATACAGTTAAAGAGATTCAGGAAACCCCAGGTTGCTCTAGGAACTAAGCCCATGTCTGCCATCCTTGGGTGCATGCTGTATCTGCCATACCATGAAACTAAAGAGTGGGGTCTCCTCATTTGGCCATGCTTTAAAGGCAGCCTTTTTTGGGTAAGTGTCCTTGGGAAGGGTAGGGTACTGCTGTTCTGAACAAAAAGCACTGCCAGGACCAGAATGTGTGGAGAATGAGACATCTCCCTTGTGTGGGATTTCTGTGACTGCAGCCAGGATGCTCCTCACTCCAGCTGCGGGCTCCTTTCTAATGTATCCTGGTCTCTAACCCGAGGCATCCAGCTTATAAACTACAAATTGCTCCTGTAGGACTCAACACTGAAAGTGATGGTGTCCCTATGCTGGGCATGTTCCAGATCTGGCCCTTTCTTGGTAGAAAACTGTAGTAATTATTAGAGACAAACAGTGATGTCTGGGAGTCCTTCATCACTGTTTGTTCAGTGACAACATTTCTGTATTCACATTGTCAGACTCGCTCCCACTATGTATTCATCTTTCACCAGGAATTATTTCCTTTTCATCACTAATTGCAGTGCTCTGTATTAAGAAGGTATCAATAGAAGCACTTCTTGAAAGAGCACCCTAAGAAAGGAGTCGTTCGCAACTTAGACTAAACTGTTTGTTGAATAAAGTAGAAGCTGATATCACCAACACCTAAACAAGAGAGCAATTTGAGACACCTTTGGTGAATTCCATAACTCCCTTTGGTCTTAATTAGAACAACTGAAAGAAACTGTTAATTTCAATCAGTTGGTGAAAGGTGCTACTGTCACAATCAGTCAGGCTTTTGAAGTTCAGTTTTCAACTTTTTAAGTAGTAGACAGTCTTACACAAGATATACTGTTTCCCTGGAAAAATACGTGTCTTTTCTTTTTATTGGAGAGTATTTATAGTGTTATGAGCCCTGAATGTGTGTTAAAACTTGTGGGTTTTTTCTAGGTAAAATTTCCTTGTTTTATCAGTCAGAACTGGAATTTAATAAAAAAACAACATATGCAGAAACTAATTGTACTTTAAAAAAAAAATCTTTTCCAACAAAGTCTACTGAGTAATCTACCAGTAATAGACAATACTAGACATCTAATTTCTGCATGCCTAATCACTGCAAGAAAAATGCCTACAATTTTTTGGGAAATCTCCAAGAACCTTGTATGTGCATTTTGATGTTCCAGGAACTTATTTTTGAGACCTTGAAATGTACCTGGTTTGAGATTTTTTTTTCCCTTTGTCTTCTTCAGTTAAAGCACTTGATTTTTTTTCATGTAACTGTATTTCTTTCCAAGACTTACTGCTGCATGAAATAAAATAATACATTAAATTGAATAGATGTTCAGTGGAATGGCCTCCTTTGGCATTATGAAAAAGATTAGGTCAGTGTAGATGCAACATGCATTGTTACTTTGTTAAAACTCCTAATTACTTATACTCAAGTGATATGTACACACTTAAAAAAGAAATTATTTCAGAAAATTCCACTTTTAAACAACATAAAACTTCTAATAAATTCAACTGAAACTCAGAATAGCCAGGATGATTATCTAGAGCATGAAAGATGCAGGTTTCAGTCTCTTTTTTTCCTTCATTCACAGTTCAGGGCAGAAATTGGAAAACAAAAGCTGCCTTTTTAGACTACAGGTATGGATTCTCCAGAGGTGGCCACAGATTCCTTCCCTTTTAGATACAGCAATGAAATAACCTGGTGAGAGTCAGGATAGTAGTTAAGGGGTATGGGAGGAGGTATTTGCACTCTGAATGTTCTGAGTAGATTCTGAAACAGTGGTGAACTTGTGTGAAGGGCACACTTCAAAAACGGAAAATTTGGATGCAAATCTTGCTCCAGAGTAAATTGAAAAAAGCCTCAAGGTTAACCCCCCCTGCATGTTGGGCAACTACTTAGCACAGGTTGCTGGAACACTGCTGTCCCTTTAGTTTTTGAGTTATCTAGATAATCTCTCTAGCTACCTCTATTACTGTTTTAGTTCCATAATAAAATGCATCTAAAAATCTGACCCTAAACAGTTCTCATTAGTATCATACCCTTTACAAGGTAATATACTGACATAAAATAAAAAATCTGTGGTTTCTTCCTACTATCTTCACTCAGATCTGGTCAAATAAATCTATTGAATTAGGAATTCTTTCAGGTTTTCTATAAAATAAAGTCTGTGACTGTTCTGTCTACAAAATATACACTTTTTTTTTTAAAGCATCACATTCACTTTATACATTTACAGAAGGCAAATGCTAGCTGCTGTTGCAAATTCAAAGAACTTTGTACATGCTTTCTCTTTACATTTTTCTTGATTTCCACCTGCACACACAATCAGCCTCCATATACAACCCAGAGCTGAATAATTAAGAGCAGCAAACAGTCTGAAATGCTCTTTGCCGAACTTCCGCTGAATAAGTACTTGGGTAAATATGCCACAGAAGACTAGGAAGTTCAGCCTTTGAGGACTTCATAGAGTTTCACCAGAGGATGCAGAGCGTGGTCTGTAAGAGTGGCAATGGTGGGCTCCTTTTGAACATTCTGTAGAGAATGTTCCCTTGGCACAAGGAAGATGTACAGTAAAGAGGTCAATACAGTACAAGACATTTTCCCAAATCCTCAGGTGAATCAAGACTAACAGCCAGTATTTAACAGGATTTCCCTCTGCCTTTGTTGTAGCAACTAAGAGTAACTTTCACGTGCAGTGGAGATCATGTACACACAATTTGCACTGTTCCTTTGTTTTTCAATCAGGGATTGAAAAAACAAAACAAAACAGAACAGCAAGAGGAGCATGGTTTTTTGCCTGTTATCCAAAGGAATACAGGCAAGAAAAAGAACCAGAAGAAATAAAAAGAACCATAAGCAGAATGTAATGGAACTGATGGAATTGCCTAGCTCGGATATGTCCCTGCCTGAAATGTTTTTACAAGGGCATCCTTGTTACCAGAGTGAAAAAAAATCCTAAATGTTAACTAGAAATCACTCTCCTTCATCCCACATCTTTCCCCTTAGTAAATGAAGACAGGATGAACAGCTAAAATTCCTAATTGGTTTACTGATCAGTTGTAGTTTGTTCGATTGATTTGCAATTAATTCTGGTTTGTGGTGCATAGAAGAGGAAGGTTGGCGCCAACCTTTGAGGCAGCTGATACTCAATATCCTCCAAGAGAGCTGTGGGCCAAAATACCAATAATTTGTTTTGAAGCAGCTCCTGAAGGTACTGAGACTGTGTCTTCTTCATTTGTAAGAGCTCCAGGGAATAAAAAGAAATTTGGATTTTGTCAAATATATCCATCTGTTAAGATCAGACTTTTTTAAGATTACAACTAGTATTTAGTGCCATTCTTATTTCAGAAAAGTGTAAATATTTTCCTAATCTGTACTAGTATTGGTGTTTTTGGTGATACTTGGTTACATCACAGCATTCACTTATCCAGGCTTTTTGCATACAGGTAAATGTCAACTTTTAATTAAAAGACACTACAGGTTTTTCTTCACTAATACTCAAAACTCACAGAAATTAACCCTGATAAGAACACAAGTACATGCACAAAGTATGGGAGGCATATCACTTATTTCAAGACATTCATGGCCACATTTAGAGTAGGTACAGCTCATTTATTTCAGTTATGAAATAAAATTCTTTTAAATAGAAAAAAAATGGAATATATCTGAAGACAAAGAGAATCAGAATTGAAGCACAAATTAGTTGAAATGGAGTCAAGAGGAAACTCGTCTTCATAATTAGTATCTCTTCCTCCTTTGTACTTTTTTTGTATTTATAACATGACATCAGATATTTTTTTTTTAGGAACTTGATTTAAATTTCACTTTAATATTCACTTGGTGAAATAATGCTTTCCTGGGTGCTTTTTACACTTCTATATCACTTTCTGCTTGGAGTGATTTTCCACAAAGAAATAATGACATTCTTTTATTCTGACATGGTAAACTGCTTATTTGTCTCCTATTATTAGTGTATGCATCCTATTCCTTGGTCCAGTATGCAATTTTTTTTCTTTCTTTTCCTAAAGTTTGCCTATTTCATATAAAAATCCCTGAATCTTCTCTACAAAATGCATCCTCTTCTGTACCTTTCCAAGAATTTTCCAGGTGTTTTATTACATTCTCTTAATCCCACCAAAAAGTGATTTTTTTCTGAAATAACTTTTTTGTTTTCTTCTTTCAGTTCAGAATTGAGAAGAATATCTAGTGATCTGATTTTCTACAGAAAACATGTTAGCAAATCATATTTGATCCTTTTTTTGTTGTAGTATAAATACATTTTCTGCATGCAAAGCTTAGTTTTAAGTACTTTTCATTTGAATATTTGTGCAAGCAGTGTTATTCACAACATGAAAGAACAATTTATTTTAATTTATAAAAAATCTTTTTTAAACTTCTATTTGATGACATGTTGCAGACACATTCATGTAGCATAAAAAGTAACAAAATGGATGGGACAGGAGAAATGAATGGCCATTCATAGAGACTATTTTTGAACCCCTATTAATAAAACACCTGATTAAAGCTATAGAAGAGAAGTGATAAGGAAAACTGAACTGAGTTTCCATGCTACTTAAGACTTCGGCTTTTCACTGTAAATGTGATCTTGTTTCAAACTGTGAATGAGTCTAAAACTGCATGTTAGTAGCTGCATTAGAGATACAGTAATAGTGGTGGATCATTCCCGTGAGAAAGGCAAGCAAGGCTTAGTGACTCCTGTGTAAGAGAGCTATCTGTCACAGATGTCAGTTTATCTGATTGAGACTCCTTAGCTGCTGCTATATTTGCACCCTTCTCTATATCAAGACCTTTTGCATCTACAGGCTGCCAGCAGAGGAGAAAAAAACCCTTCTTCTGATGAGATAACGTTGGGATCTTTGTGCCTTTTTGTCTCAGCATTTAAACAGTGGGTTTAATTGGCTGACATTTGAACTTCGAAAGAATCCTAATTCTTATGGGATGTGTGATTTTTTACTGTATTTCATAACCCTTCCATCATTTCACATTTCTTATACCACTAGCCCTGTATGCCGCCAGTCTGGCAAAGTAATCTATAGATGTCTTATCCGATACACCAGCAGAACACTTGTATAGTTTTGTTGTTCATAGTCACAGCTTTTGTGATAATTTTGATGAGAAAAACAGTAGTGAGGAGAGCTGTCCAAATCATTAACATGTAGAATTAAGACAACAAAGGCTGTTCAGACTTTTAATCCATTTCTTTTTCCTAATGTTAGATGTTGATCTTCATAGAGATTTGATTATAAAATGAAGCCTTTTCTTTTTTTCTTAACCTTGAAAGCAATTCAAGATGAGGAGCATACAATTCATTATTGAATAAAATGACCTTCAGTACAAGACATTTTGTGGGCCACATGTTTGCTTGGGAAAATACAAAATGTACTAATGCTTGCAAAACAGATTGTGAACAGGTTTTGCTCTACAGCTCCAACACATACACATGTGTACACACCACCAGCAATTGCAATTGCTTGGTCCAGACAGCTGTCCAAAACAATTTTTAAAAAACTTACTTTTGATATCAGAGTAGATATAACTGGCGTCATTGCCTTCGCTGATTTATAGGAGGAGTGGGAATCTGTTTTTACTCTTGCATCTCTTACCAGACCACAAATTCGGAAAGTAACAAAGTTACCCTCATTTGCTGATCTGTTATGAATGTGCGTGGTTTTATGGTGACAATAATGTAGTAAGACAAGAAAGCAACCTGAAGAAGGAAGGAGAAATTGGGGTTGTAACAGACATCAACTGCATTGTTTATGATTGTGCATGTAAAATTTATGGATTTACTACTTCTTTGTAATGTATTTACTCAAGGAAGCTCTGTTATAAATCATCTGTTTTCCAATAGGAACCTGCATTTTTCACCCTAATCTCCAGTTGAGTTCACTGAGGCAAGAAAGGGTCAAATGACGAGCCCAGTGTTGCATGATGAGTCATTCAATGAACCAAGAGCACTAGGATCCTCCTTGCCCCTAGCCCTTTATATCAACAGGCCACAGGGGCTTTGTGTTGCTCCTTTCAACTGCCTTTAAATCCAAAGTGTTAGTGAGAAACATCTTCCATTAAATCTTAGCCTGGCTCAGACAGTGCAAGGAAATACAGTCCTTGAGATGGTCTTTTCATATACTGGATATGTTTCTCTGTTTTTTCTGTGACACCCTTTCTGCTGAGATTTGTTTACTGATCTCCATAAATCAGCATTCTCATCAGATGTGGTAATGAAGTCCTACAAGAGCCAGCCAATATTTCCACAGTCATTAAGCAGTTATCTAAAGATTTCTTTCTTTTTGGGCTTGATTCACCACTGGGTTTCTTCAGGTTTATGCTGGCGTAAGTCTAATGGGTTCAAATTGGTTGCAGTAAATCAACGCAAGGAACTAGTCCCTGAGCTGGTGTAAATCAGTGTATCTCCGCTGTGTTCAGATGCAGCAATCCTTATTTATGCCAGCCAAAGATCTGTCCCGTGGAGTTCAGACAAGCCTACCGTACATGCTGCCAGGACAGGTTCGGCTTTGATGACCAGGTATTCCCAGGTGGAGTGTTAGTGTTACACTTTCAAAAATGAAAATCAGGTTTGATTAGAATGATAAAGGAGAGACATTTTTGTGTGTGATAGTTTTTTTTGTCATCTGTTTCTTTTTTCTCTACAAAAACAGCACTCCCTTTCAGAGCTGCTCTTCTGAGGTTTCATCTGCAGCAGGACGAAAACCACTGACTGCAGGCTAACAGAGTGGCAGATGTAAAATAAATCCTTTGGAAGACGTCTAATGCATGTGAAAAGAAGAAACAAGAAACCAAATCTACACAAATTAAACACAGAGGGCGAGTCCGTCCGTAGTCCTTCTACACGTTATCAATTAGGCTGTGAGCAGACAAAAATTTAGGCACATGCTTGGATGTGTAGGTCCACTAAAATCAGAGGAACTAATCATGTATAAAACTGGCTTCCTCTAAATTCATGCCAGAATTGTCATTCCCTTTTGACTGGAAATAAATACTCAATTTTCACTTAGATGTTTTTAGACATTTTTTAATAGATAAAATTGAGAGAAACTTTTACGTGAACAGTTGAGTAGAAAATTAATTTTGAAATTTTAAAATACAATAATTTTTTAAAAAATATTATATTTTTCCTTCTGTTATTTGTAACCAATCTGCAGCAAGAACATGTATTCACAGAAATGGTATTCCTAAAACTACCTTTCACTATAAACAGTTTCAGCAACAAAAATTGCTTTTGTCTACTTTTCTTCCAAGCAGGTTTTTGAATCTGCACATTTATGGAAGAGCATATTGGAGTTGGGGTCCAGGTCTTCTGAAATTCTCAGTGTCACAAAAGCAAAAGACAGCATTTTTATTAGAATATTAAAGCCTCTTTTGGAAATAATGCCACCACACTGCACGGAGGCAAATGTGACAATTCTCCACTAATAGCCATTTCCAGTGTATTCAAAAGCTAGAGCTAACCAAAGACAATCCTAAAAGCATGGGCAGAATTCCTTTTCCTTTCAACATGTGCAGTACCCCAGTTGCATTTTGTGCCTTTGAGAATCTTCCACCTTCTTAAAACCTATAGTGAACCAGAGTATGTTGTATACAGATGAGGGCAGATACATAAATTCTCCTCTGTAAGAATTATTTTACACTTCTTTTAAAGCATGCTCTTATTTCCACTGTCATTGTATACTGTTTAATTTTTGTACCTATTATATATTAATCGGTACAAGTGGGTTTAAATTTAATTTTAACAGAGAAAATTAAGCAGCACAGGAAATAATAGGTGCTCTGTATCTATTAATGGAAAGCGAAATTTCTATTTTGCTGTGTAAATGACTGCAAATATAGTGGAATGGTTTTCGTTTATTTACGTCACCAAAAGCAAACTAAAAATGCTCCCACTGACAGTCGTGAGCCTTAGGTAACCTTTTATTTTAGCTTATGTATTCATTCTCTAGTGTAGCAAAAATCCCTTTGTGCATTGTGACAAGAATTTTCATCATCAGGTTTTCTGATTTACGGCTTCTATTTATTTGCTAGCTATTTGTTCAGATATTATTGTGAACTTTAGGGCCTTAAGAAGTCTTATTCTAAAAATACACAAGATGATAATGAATTTTAAATCTTTTTTTTTTTTTTTTAATTTAGGGATTAATGTGACTAAATGTCCATAAATACACAAAGGAAAACTGGCTTAAATGTGATCCAAGTCCATCTTTAGTGAAAAATTTTCACCAAGTGCTTAACTTTCCACATGTGCTTACAACACCATGATTTTAAATGAAACATACTTTAATTGTTTTACAGAATAAAGAAACAAATCTACAGCTTATTTCCTCTAAGAAAATTCCCTATTTTTCATGTAAAATCCTTTCCACAGAGCTCTAAAATAGCATAATTTGTTAATTAAAACTTATTCTTCCATCAGTTAAATATTGTTTTACATGAGACTTTAAAAGTTAAATGTCAAAGCACTTCCAATTTTTGTTATCTCACTTTTGGAGGGAATCTTTTCCTGTTTTTAAATGGGAAATTGCAAGTAGAACTAATTCTTTCAATGGTATGAAACATAGGAGGAACGCATTTTTAATTTTGTGTAAAATTCATATATATATATACACTCATATACATACATGGAAAGAAAAAATTGTTATAACAAAACATTTTATTTATGTTGAAAGTTTGCATGTAGAGCATTTTCTGTTTTAAATGCCGTATGACTAGAAAATACAACTTTAAAAGAGATGCATAGAGAAAGCAGAAATTACTTTAAGCAAATGGAAATACAAAATAAATTACATCAAATTTCAAATGCATACACACCCAAACATATTTCATTACCTGTAATTTTCAGGTTCTGATACCTAGAGCCCAGAATATTCTTTTCCTTATTTGAAAGGTTGAGATGATTCAGGATTAATAAATCAGTTACTTGACAAGTTTTATGCACACAATGAAGTACATAACAAAACTTAGAATCACATAATAATTACAAAGAGAAATTTAAAAAAAAAAAAAAGGAAGACTGATCTTTTCCTGCTTGTCATAAACAAGAAATATCATCACAATTCTTTTTCATGAGTAAATATAATTTATGTATTCCAAACTGTATCTGTTTTACATGGTTGAGCAATCCCACAGAAACACTATTTGTTATTTTCTGAATATACAGAATTAGTTTCTGTTTCAACAAATATTACATTTTTGAACTGTGCCATTTCACAGATTCATAGGGATGATATTTCCATCTTTTAAGAATTCATCATAAGATGAATTCACATCTAGTATTAAAAATGAAAGGAAAGATACTACTCTGAAGTATCCATTGAACACTAACAAAGAATAGAGCAGTCTGAAGACTATCTTAGATACAATATGGGTTCTTTGAATCTGTATATTTTATTAAATGAAATTTATAATGATTGGTAAGCAAATTGCCTGATTGAAGTCATCAGCCGAAGGTGTCTTGCACAGATTTACTGTTCAAAGCTCTAGTGACCTGTTTAATGACCCTAAACCTTAGTGTCAGAAGTTCTTTCTAATCCTTAAATATCCATGTCTAATAAATCCAGAAGGCTAATAAAAGGACTTTATTTTTTGTATTGATACAAGTATGGATTTATTTATTCTAAATTACTCACCAGAGAGAGACATTTCATTGAAAAATACCCCTCGAAAGTGATTCATTAAAACCAAGGTGTCATCTTTAAACAAACTGCTGGAAATTGTATCATCAGAGGTAATTGACAATATATCTTTTTAATTTCATTTGTGATCTCTTTACTGTCCTTGTTTTGAGGTAATTTTTTAACTAAAATTATTTTTCTAATTTCTTCTATGCTTAGTATAACAAATGCAGCTCCCTTTTGCTACAACAACAACTGCATGTTTTACGCTCCAATAAAATAAAATAAATTAAAAATAGTATGTTTATTGGATTTATGACTAAATTAACATGGAGCTAAGATTGAAGATATGCATTAGTAATATGTATGGATTTAAGCTGAAAAACTTCTTTCAGGCTTTTTTTAAATTTTTCTAAAACAAGCATGTGTAATTGTAGATCAGCTAGGCTCACAACAGTACTTTAAAAAAATCAAACATATTAAGATATAGAAATGAATACTTAAAATGCATTAACAGCCTTAATTATGTGCAGCTGCAAAATGATGCAGTAATAAAAAAGACTGTGAATTCACAACATCCAATATTTTTCTTTTGGCTTCCTTATTCTGGCTACAGATTATAGTTCTTTGAATTACAAGGTATATTTGCATAGGAACTTTACTCGGTGCAAAGACTCATGCAGAGACTCAGCTTTAAAACACTTGTGACTTGAAGTCTGAGAAATGAAGTTTAATATTGCTAATCAACGGAGTTATATCTCCACTGATAAAAAGCAATTTCCTTACCAATAGCTAGAATCAGCCACAACACAAAACAAGCCCCACAGTCAGACCAAAGTTGGGAGAAATCTATGTCTAAGTAGAGCTCTCTAACATGGGGCTTGATTTACTTGCAAATGTGACCCGACACAGATCCAGCTGCAGCATCGCCTCTTTTCAAACAGGTTTGCTTTTCCTGCTGAAACATTTGTAGCCACCCCACTAGCCAGTGAAGACAGTTTCTCAGCCTCTCAGTGGCATATCAATTCGTAATTCCTGCCTCAAATGGATCTCAGATGCCACTCTTTGAGCATTGTCATAGACAGCAACTAACTAATTAAGTCATCTTGCGGCATTATGGTGAGAATAGTTTGATGATTACTGCTTTTTTTTCATTAGAGATAGCAGGTTTTATAAGAAATTCTTTTCATCAGTCTGATGTTCTTGCTTTATCTAATTCACCAGTTATTTGTGTACAAAAAAAACAAAACCAAAGCCAAAACAACTATTCTCAAGCACTTTCACCCATGAAAATCTAGGAAAAAACAAGGAAAATATCTCTCAGAAGTCCCCTGCTCAGGTCTCTGACTTCCTCTTCTGCTAATAAATAACCCAAATATATATTACGCGCTTACTGTGATTTATATTCTGTGTTAAGTCCACGTAAGGCTCTATCACCTTATAGTAATGGTTGCAGGGGACACAGCTACAGTTTTGGATGTCCCCAGTGGAGGAACCAGCACCAGCAGTACCCCTCACAAAGTTGCTCAGGAGAAAGAAAACCACAGTGAATGAGAGTGCAGATTATCTAACCTCCTTTTGGCTATTTTTTTGTTAAGCTTGAAACAGGGCATAGGTCACTACAGAAAGCATTATTTTGGAGGAGTAGAGTTACCTGCTTGCACTAAGACCCTGGGTTTGGGTTCTGTGCTCATCACTGCATAATGCTGTCTCTGTACAACACTGTAGAAATGGGCAGCCCAGCCAGGGAGAAACTCTATGGCACAGTAATTTGGGACATTCTGAAAATTTTTGAACTCTGATTTTCAATAATTAGTTTTATTTATGCCATGAGTATATGGTGTGACCCTTCACTGGACCTTTGGTTTATAATCAAAAACCACATTGCTGGATAATCTCTACATGCAAAGGGTGTATCATTTATAGGCTAACCTTGAGGGGGGAATGACTTTCTAAGCCTGAAACGTAAGATAAAATACCACTACATACATCAAGGAAGATACACACATTTAACTTCTAAGTCTTTTAAAAAATCACTAGAAATATCCAGTAAACAAGACCATAGTCAAGAAAGATGGCTTGGTAAAGCACGTCTAGCAACGAGTTCCTTGATACAAAACTGAAGGCAATTTCCTCTTCCATTGAAGATAATACCTTTTTTGCTGTTGATTTCAGTGGATGGAAGAACCCGATGCAGCCTCCCTTTTCTGACTCTGTGTCCAGCCAGCTGCGTGAACATGGGGAGTGCATGCAGCTGAGTTCCTTCCTCTCCATCATCTGCTATGTCTGCCCAGGCTGTGAGTGCTCTCCTACTGTACAGGGACTTTCTTTGATGATATGTTTGAGAAGGGGAAAGCAAAATGGGACCTAGTCCAGCAGCAGCTTCACGAACCACCATGGTACAGGTCAGATCTTTCATTGTCAAGCATTGGTTTAATTAAGGAAGCATTACAACTGAAAGCTTTATGTTTTTGTGGTTCCTCTGCGTACGTTTTCCCATTCTTAATAATCCTGTTCTCCTATTCCAGAATCCCTAATATTTAAGCATTAATTTATATCTTTCTTTAGTTGATCAAATAAGGATTTAACTGCAGCTTGCCAGGAGTCATTTACTGTATTTAATCACTTTTGAATCTTATTCACTCTGAATGACACCAAATAGAGGTGTGAGGTCTTTCTTTGGAGTGGGTCTTCTCACTGACAAGTTACCAAAGAACAGGAGGCAGAAGAAAGTTAGTGTTATTTGTCTGATTGATAGCTAATAAGGCCCTTTCATGAAGACACTTGGAGTGTTGTTGCAGCCTGCTGTCCAATTAGCAGATCCCTTTTAGCACTGCTCTCCTAGCTCATCCACCTCTGTGCTGTATTAGCCTACTGTGAAAAAAAATATAGACAAGCTTTGACAGTAATCTTTAAAAAACCTACATAAGAAAATATAATAAAAGATTTATTATGTATGAATATGTATGTCTATATATACACCTACAGGCACATTATGAGAAAAGAGAGATATAGGCACACACACATCCATATGAAAATGCTTAAAGACCATACTGTATTCTGCCTGTGAAATGGTTAATAGGGAAATAAATCGACATTCCTTTCTACGTGTGTTACAAACATTATTATCTCCAAGTCACATTTTAATTTCATACTTGATGCTTCAGCTCATGCTATGTTTTTAGTTAGCGATGGCCTATTAAGCTGCTAATTTATATACTGTTGTGAAGGCCTCTGTAAATGCTGCTCTATAAATAATAGAGCAGTGATCCATAACCACCTCCCATGTAACAGCACAGAGTCCACTGCAGCTAATATGAAAGAACTGCTGGTTGCTAGGTGCCAAAATGCTGCCTGCCTATTTAGGAACTGCTATAGTTTTGTCTCCCTGCTAAGATGACAAAAGTGTAATTAGAGATTAATCAAGAGCTACATTAGTGCCACAGTTTCCTGCAGACTGACTTTTGTTGCTCACCAGCAGTTAAGTGCATCTGCCTGTATTTACCAGTTCTCTGGAGATTTAAAAATTTATTGTCATATTTACAGGGACAGCTACAGTAAGAGTTATCAAATCATGGAGGAAACTTGGCAAAATGCATATAATTTGCAATTGCAAATATGACTTTCTGTATTTATTTTTTAAACATTCCCCATATGAGAAAGGTTTTAAATTTCCTGCCGCCACATACTTAATTCACTGGGATGAGGGGAAGAGGGCTTACACCCAGGCTGTTTTATCCTCTACTGAAGCCTCATTAACATAAACCTTTACACCATTTTTAATATTCTTATTTAATCCTGACTTTTATGTCTTTTAATATCATATAGAGATCCTTTGTCTATTTAGACAGACAGCAGCTTCTAGAGCTGCTGAAACCTTTAAATACTTTAATCTGTTTATAATTTAACATATTACTAAACAATATATTTAGATTCCTGAGATGTCCCCTTGATTATATGATCACTATTACATATTTCTTGATAGAAAATCAGCATTTACTAGGAAATGGTTGTGCAGGGTTCTCTTTACCGCATCGTGTAGTAAAAGCCACAGTTCAGAAATGTATTATAATTACAGAAATTCTGGTTTTAATTTATTCTTCGCAAATTGGGAACTTTTAAAAGGATTCAAATTTTTCATAGGAAATACATTCCATTTCCTGGCTAGCTCTAGTAATTTTATAAAGAGATAGGAAAACAGATGGAAACATTATGGGATTTATCTAAGGTTGCATAACGAATCATTGGTATCTGAGAACAGATCTCAGCCATTCTGTATATTGTGGAGAAACCTGTACTCTCTTTAAATGAGACTATAGATAATGTTACTTGAATACCTGCTCCAAAGCCTGCTCAAGAGTCTTAGCAAGCAGCCTGTGTTGAGCTCTGTGCTACTTACCATCCAAGATTTGGGTAAGATCATGTCAAACATGGCAAAATCACTGGCACATAGGACAGTAAATCTAGTACGACAATAAAAATGTGGTGTTTCCAACACGTGAGTAACACTCTTTACAGGGAGACCAAGAATAACCCACTTCTATTAATGAGATCAATGCTTACAATCTAACGAGCCAATAAAAAGCACAAAGAAGAGAGTAAAAACACAGAGGTTGTGCAGCCTACTCTGAGTAACTTCATTTAAACCAAGCAGTCAGAACCTGAGTACAGGAAAATGCTGTATAAACAACTCTACTGTGAATGGATTAATAGTGCAAAACTCTGCAATCCATCTTTCCTTGCACACCAAACCCCTTTAACAAAAGAGTTGGTTAGTAACTGAGAATTCAACCATAAAAACTGTTGCTACTTACATATATATAAAAGTAAGTATATATAAAACTTACGCATGTATATATGTGTATAAATATATATACCTATAGCTTTTTGTAGAGTCGTAAGCAAGGCATTCCAGTCCTGGGGCAATAGAACAGGAATTCTGGGATAGACATTTCTTAGGAATGGTTATATTTACTCACAAAGCAAACCTAGAGAAGAAAACTCTGTACTGTGGCATATGGCTCTGTGGATTTATTCAGAGCTCATTTCCCCAAGGGAAAAAGCAGAAACTGGTATTTTCAAAGGAAAAGGAGAATTAGGCATATCTCCCCAGTACTTGTCAGAGATTGTTCTAGATATTACAGCCCCTTTACTTACACAAGGACAAAAGCTTGTAGAAAATAGGCTTAACAATGAGCTTCTCATTTAGTATTTCCTAATCTTTTTGTTTCCTCTTCCTTTTGGAAAGATCTTTACAACACTTACAAAGCTAACATTTGTGCAAATTACGTTCTTTCTTACATAGAATCTGGAGTTCAAATTCAGCTTTTTCTGAAGGTAATATTTTCTTCTTTCTTAATTACCACCATAAATAACAACATAAAAGCATTTTTGGCTCTGCACAAAGGCTGATGAACCTCAAAAACAAATGATGAACCTCAAAAGTGTTGAAAAAAAGTGTATTTATTGACTTGGTTTTCTCTCCTGTGCCTAGAAACATGATATCTGAGTTCAGTGTCAATGTGTGATCTACGTATCAAATGCTAATTTTTCTTCCCATCCTTTGTTTTATTTTTTCATGGAAGAAAAATAGCTCACAACTACAAGGCCTTTTTTTTTTTTTAGAAACTAACTTCTTTTCATCCGTGAGGGATAAGGCAAGGAGGCAGCATCTCTTCAATGTAACTGGAAAAATCTTCTGTCTGTCCACCAAAAAATACAACTTTATCTTAGAAAAATAGGAAACACATTACAGCACGTGAAAAAACGAAGGACAGATAACAATAATAGTAAGCAGTTAAGAGTTTAAATTCTAAACTCTAGGCAAAGTAGGGCTCCTCTTTCTTCTCCTCCAGACTGTTGCCCTTCTGGATTGATAGTACCTTAGTTTCAATATGATGAAGAGTAGCAGCTCCAGAACTCATGTCACCATAATCATGTTATGGTTATAAATTATGGTATAACCACAACCATAAGTTATCCGAACCATAAGTTCAGATAGTTTCTATAACATGGGAAACGGCTTCAAACACCCTCAGACTGAGAAAACCTGACAGATCACAGCTCTCATTTCCAGGAAAGTGCCCAGACTGTTTAGATACTTGTAAAACTGGGTGACAGCTCTGCTAAGGACTGTGATGCTAAAGTTCTCCAGAGCTATTGTTCTTTTGGGAGTGGTGGTGCTTTTTTGTTTTTGTTTTTTCTTTTTTTTCTCTAAACTCAACTACTGGAGTTTATGAGAAGCCTATGTCTAGATTGTAAGAACATAGGAGGAATAAACAGGAAAGGCACCTGCTTTTGCACTGGCTGGTATTTAGCACTCTGAGTATGGTCTAATTTTAACTGCTGAAGAAACATGAAGATTGACTAAGGAAGTAGCTTTTGATAGCTGACAGAGGTGCTGGAGAGCCGGCCGTCTAGATGACTGCCTCAGATTTTGGGAACCTCAGTTTCAGGTAGTGTCCATTAAAGAACTTTGGATTGTATCAAACAAAAATAATAAAAGAAAACATGAATTAATTTATAAGCAAAACTAAATACTTTGTACTCTGTGTCCTGAGTTTTAAAGAGGTATGTATTAAAATAAAACCTAAATTATCCAGGATTAAGGAAGAACATATGCATAACTCAGTCACTTGGGATCAAACACTAGATCCAAAAGGCAGCTGCAAAGCACAGATGAACAATTTTGTTCAGCACAATTACCTTGATTGCAGCTAATCTGATTTGGGCTGCTGTATGTGTATATATGTGTATCTAATCTTACATAAGGGTTGATGCCTTTGCTGGCTGAATTAGGTCAAAATACAAAAGACAAAATAGCTAATAAGTAAGGAACATTATCAAAATTTTAAATCCACAATTGTACTCTATTTCCACAAACCTAGTGCTTTGATGAAATGTGTTTATTACATGGCTAAGTTCTTAGCTAGAAGGCATCTTCTGGGCTTTGAAGATTTTGCCATAGTCTTAGAAATAAAAAAAAGACCAAATTGCTGTGCTTTTCTGTAATTTTGTAAAACAGGGTGTTTCAAGATAAATTATACTAGCGGACGTTATCTGTCTTGTACCACAAAACACATGTAAAATACCTGTAATTTAGTCACTTCAAGGCATGCATAGAAAAAGGTAATAAACACAAACACATCCATACTAGTTTGTAGACATGCAGACTTCACAAGTTAGAAAGATCTCAGGCTTGCTAAATATCAAAGATGGGATCTGTACTGCACACCAAACTACCTAAAATTGCCTTCAAATTTAAGGTGCAATTTATTTCAAATGGCATAAAGTTGTAGATAGCAGCACTAGCATACACAGACACACTGGATGTCTGTGTGTGCCAGTGACAGAGTTGAAATACAACTCATTTCTGGGTTATAGATATGGTTGTATTTATATAGCTTGTACAAAATGCATAGGTAGATATAAATATGCAACATAATATATGCTTGTAATATCCTGATTTAATTCCAGTTTTGCTTTTTCTTAATAATTTAAAGTGCCCTTCTTTGTAAAATATTTTTACTTCCAAACACTTTTCTTTCCAAATTCACACATTGTATTTCAAGATGTTATTATGTGTTCGCTGTAGTTTCCTGTAATTTTTTCCTCCTTTTCCCATTCAGGAAGCACTTACTGGACCTGAGTATACTTTTCTTTCAACATTTGAAAAATAAAAAAACAGGTGATTGCATTGTCTCTAGCTTTGCACCAAAAACTGTGACAGGGAGGAAAAGGTGACTTGAGCAAAAAGAAGAATGGTGAACTTTAAATTGCCCATTAATGCATTGAATTTTATGAGGCAGCATTTATTCCCTTGAACTCACACCACCCTGAAACATGAACTTGTTTCTAGGAAAGACCTTTTCATAATGGATGGAGATACTTAACATTTTACTACCATTTTTGTGTTTTACTAATATATTGTAACAGTACTGCTACAGTCCACGTCATAGTTGATTTTCTGAAGACATGGGATAGAATACAATTACTTTTAAAGGCTGTTTACATCTGTTAGAGCCTGTCACAATTTTTGCCTTCAAAACACTTTCACAAAGGGAGTCATGCACATTGTCCTTTTTGAAAATCCCAGTAAGCTCCTGTCTGTGTTGCAGGGCTCTTACATATCGTACAGTGGTAGATTTCCTACAGAGTCAGCCCCAGACCTGTAGGAGAGACCAGAGGTTAACCCACCAACTTGAATTACACTTTCAGAATTTTAATTCATGATGGAAAATTTAATGTGCATTTGAAAACAATCACAAATATTTCTTTGAAATCCAAAATTGCAGCTGATGCTTCTCAGTGTTAAAGAGTTTGAATAACTTTGTGTTTTGTGGGCTCAAAAGATTGAGGTAAATGAAATTGTGTGAATCGTGTAGTTCATCCACCTGTGTGAATCAAGGATATGCATAACCTACCATACTGGCATGGAGGAAAATAGGAAGCCTTCCCTAGAGCTCAGGTTCCCCTGAATCTATGCCCTTCCCTGTGTAATCAGGGAAGTGACTTTTCTCACCATCAGCTACATTAAACAAATAGTTCCACAAACCAGAATTAATGACGCCTCATTTTCTAAAATTTGTCTCTTGTGATTGAATGAATGCTCTGCTTAAGGCTTTTCCCCTAATTAGGGTATTCACAAGGCCCATTTTGCATGTAAGTTCTCTTATGTCCATAAACAAGAGTTGGCAAGATGGCTTTTCCAATGGTTTGGATATTTTATGCTTTTACTCCTCTGCCTACTTTCTTGTATAGCGCAACTTGCATGAACTTTTTTATTTTTAAAATTCTTATTCAAATTTCAAAGTAGCTCATGGTTGAAAAATGAGGAAGGAAAGTAAGATCACAGCATGATCAGAGAAGCTTCAATTGCTTCAAATTCAGAAGTGAGTGGTAGCAATGAAAATGGTGCTTCAATGGCAAGGAACCACAAAACACTGGACTGAAAACATATGAAGGAAATAAGCGTCAGAGAAATGCCTCAGAAGAATGAACATCACCCTTCCAGCAGAGGCCATGCTCAAAGAATATGCACAGACTTCAGGCAGACACAATATTACAGCTTGCCCAATTATCTTGTCACAGAGGAGGCTAATAATTGTCTTTTTAAACATATAAATCACTTGGCATCTGGGAATTTTCCTGTATATCTGTTAACCTACAGGCGTAGGAGCTTCCCCTCCTCACCATCAGCTGCTTCTCTGAACCAGAGCTGTGCTGCAGCCCTGTGGATCTCTGTTCCTTGGAATGCTACTGCTTCAGGAGCAGGGATCCAGAAATGGCATTTCAGCACTGGCCAGGTGGATTCACTGGCTCTGATGTGTCATTTCCAGAAGCACTACCTCTCACAGACATTTCAGCATGGCAGACCAGTGGGTCGTAGTGTAAAAGCAGGTTACCCAATGGGTGGAAGTAGATAATGAGCATTTTAATACAATCACATCTCTCTTTTTAGAGCTGTTATTCTCAAGGATTATTCAGGTGACCTTAGTCATGATTTTGATTTCATAAAATGGAATTGCAACACTGTTCATTTCCACAACTGATTATGTATCTGGGCAATATTAACAGATTTAACAGATTAACCTCTTGACTGCTGGGCTTCTCTGAATAAAGGGATTATCCCTTTTTACGCTGCTCAACCTGGTTACCAAAATTAACAATTAAAGTGGAATAAAAGGTGGTTCATACTTCTGGCACATTCAGAGTAGTCTAAAGACTGTGAAAAAATTAAACAATAGCCTCTTGTTTAAACATGTTATTAGTCTTACTCTGAAGGGCTGTAGAGATAACAAAGAATAACCTAGATTTCTTAACACGCTGTTTTTCCTAACACACAAATTCTCTGCGCAGAACAAATACAAGATTTTGTGCTTGAAAAAAATAATAAAAAAAACCAAATAATTTTGAGATGTTATTCCGCAGAGAGAATTTTCTTTACCTGGTTCAGTAAAATAACTCAACCTGTGCCTCTCTGCTTTTGATGCTATTGCTACTCCCAGATGTTTAGCCATGTTCTAGGGCTTCAGACAAGTACTTCACATTTATCTCCAGCCCTCCTTGCCACTGACTGCAATTCACTTCACTTTCTAAAATGCCCGTGTGGATGCGTAACTCCTTTGCCTCCCCTATTCACTCCCCACAATCCTCACCACAACCAGTTGAAGAAAGGATAAGGTTCTTCAAAATGGTTGAACGTACCCCTCTTTCTAGGACACTTTCCCAATTCTGATTTGTGGTTGAAGTGGGAAAAACCAACAGATCCACAGATGACTTGACTTCTCTGGAGTATGATGTTGTTATGTCTAAATTGCTCAGAGTCAGCACCTAGGCATTCAAACGCCCTGAATAGTTATATATGCATTGTTAGCTATGATCTTTCCTTATACCACAAATTCTGTCCAATGGTAGTTTTGAAATCTTTTTTCAAATCCAGGCATTTTATTAGCCTAAATAAAAACATAATATGTATATATACTTATGCTACAGGAATATAAGCATAAATATGTCTTTATCTTGGAGAGGAGAAAAGCATTGTAGGTATTCAGTCTGAAATGGATGCCTGTCTCAGATGCTTTTGGAAGCAAGGAATAATAGCACTCAGAATATGCCACCTTGCACTCCTTCTTGAAGTGCTAGTCATGCTGTGACTTCTTATGTTCAAGACATGTTTTAATGAAATAAGTTCCAATAGCTCAAAAAAGTTAGAAAAGACTTCAAAATGTCAATATTCTTGCTATCACGTGTTTTGTCCTCTCTCATACTCCTAACAGATGTGTTATGTGGGTTGGCAGAAAATAATTTATTGGACCTCTCCTTATGACTGTGATTTAAATGGGAAGTCAGCTTAATGCAACTGTTGCCAGTGATCCTAACTGCCTAAGAAAACATCATTGTTTTGAATATCCTAATTATTCATTAGCTGAATAAATGTCTTTTTCACGTGGGAATGTTTATCACTTTTTGAAGATGAAATATTAGCTTCTTCCTCCTTCTATGATTTCCTTTCATTTGTGTTGATACTCTCTGACTTACTATCTGTCCTGTCTGCAGTCTGTCAATGGATACTTCCCAGATCAGGACAAACATTGTTTCACTTCCATTGCTGTACAACGTTTGGCCAAATAATAACCATATGGCCATTATGTCCCTAAAACTCCTACACACCATGGAAGGTAACAGCTCTGCTGTAATACTCCGTGGCCCTGATTTTCTTGAGCTTCAGTCTGAAACTCAGTCTGAGGTTAGAGAACAAAAATGCAACTGTCACCTACAATGTCATTTACAGCTTTGTGCAAGGACACTTTTCTTATTAGCAAATTGATGGAAAAGAGTTCTATCATATTTCCAGTCATATTCAACAGTCAGACTGGGGGTGGAAGAAGAATAGACCACAAGTCTCTTGTTCATTAACAAGTGTAACAGCTTTCAAAAACTGTTGTGAAAAAACGTCAACAATAATATCACCTCTTGCTGCTATGGCGATCAAATAAAAAAGTTTTTGTATGAGTATATTAATACTCAGACAACATGTGCTTCATTAGCTTGTCGGAAAAAATAATAGTGCTATCAGACTGGTAAAGAAATATGTTCTTAAACAGTGCTTAGTTGTTATAATGAGTTCAACTGACTGATAGACTGCTGCATGGGTAAATGCACAGAAAGCGATTTGGTGCTGGTTTTTTGACAAAATAGACTATTTTGTGCCATTTTAACTTACGTATGCACACTTCTTTCTTTTTTCTTTTTTTTTTTTCAGTAATATGACCTTTTAAAGGCCCAAGAAGACCTGGCCAGTTTTGAGTAAAGATGCCTGCTGAAGGACAACTTGTGACTTATTTCTATCTATGAGCAATTGCTGGGACCACTTCAGTGAATAATTTTCCACTGATAGCGTTTGTATTGTGGTCTGATGGTCATCAACAGTGACAAAAACTTACATTCCCAGCCTACTAACATACAAAAACTAACTCCATTGTACTATATCAATGTCCTATATAACAGAATGATGAATAACCTTTCCAACAAAACAACAACAAAACCTCTGAATTTTATTTAAGCCAATAGGAAATTAAGTATAGCTGGTGTACACTATACCGGAATATTCTACAACTATCTAATGGATGACAATCTCACTCAAATCCATTTTTTGATAGTTGTCTGCGTGTAATTTTCACTTGAGGAAGCTCATGTATTGGTCATGCCAAATTTGTTGCAATTTTTTCATACTCATTCCATGTGCAATACTTGATTCCTGTAGTTCTGCCGTTCTGGAAGTGCTAGGGCCTGTGGTATTTTACGTTGTTTTTATATTTGCCAGCTAAGATTAAAATGAAAGGATGAAATATCTCAAATACATATGCCCATGACATTAAGAAACAGCTAGTGAAATTAATAATTTTAGCTGTTAGGAAACGTTTACTAATAAATTACTGTGTGAAGGGAAAATGCTGTTACCTTTGAGGCTTAAGAATTTACATGTGTTCATTAACAGTTGGGTGGATCTCTAAGTACAAATCCCGCACTATCTATTCAAGTCTTTTGTGGTAAACGTGAGGAAGCTGGATGTTTCCCTTGCATTGAGAGGAACAGGAGGACTATTTCTAGCTCTGGATTAGATTAGATGGAAGAAATGTGACATGGCATTGTGTATTATCCCCTTTCAGGCTTATAATAAACAGGCATGCCCCAAAAAGACAATAGTGTAACATACTGCAGGGTATGTTTGGAATTTATGAACTAATAATATGAGCCAGTGCCTGCTCACCTGCCTAGGCCTATTCCCAGAGAAAAAGAAAATAACCAAAATCTGGTCAAACCTTGGCAAAATAAACACTTTCAATATCCAATCTACCCATACTGACAGACGACTCTGACATGCCTTTGGAAGAGTCTGTCCCTCCAGAAAGACAATCATCAGGGAAGTGTGTGAGGGAACAACCTGAATTCTGGGAATATTTTCCTTTTTTCTTTCTGGGAAAAGGATAAATGTATTTTTTTTTTTTTTCAGTGGACAGAGGAGCACAGTCCCTACATGTAAAAACTCATTGCATACTTCTTTGCCATTTTCCTCCTTTGCTTCAATATTAAAGAAGTAAAAGCATTTGAAAGACCAAACAGGAGGCATTAATCTGCTTCTGCTTCTCTTGTTAGATTGTATTACACTAATCTCTTTTCTTTCCCATCATTTGCGACTTAAATTCATGTCCTGTCTTCAGAAGGTGTGGAACAGAGCTATTCGATTGCCGGAATAGAGCTTTGCATTTAAAAATGACAGTTGTAGCAAATGAGTCCAGTAAAACTGTGGATGCATATCCATGAATATTGGAATGTATTTGCCAATTTCAAACATGATAAAGGCAGTGACACCAGTTTCACAAAAAAAGATAGCTGATTAAAAGAAAAAGGCACAAATCTGTCCCCACTGAGGAAGAGACTGCAGCTTGAGTTCAAAACCTAGATTAGACATAAGACCATCAATCATGGGAGAGAGACATGGACAACAGGCCTTCCAAACTTTCAGCTGTTCACAGAGTTATTTGTTTGAAAAGGGAACAAAATTGAGCCAGTAGCATAGTTTTCAACTCTGCAGACTGCATGACACTGCTTTTGGGTCTGAGGGGCCTACTTGCCAAGTTAGGAAGACTGAGAGGAAACCAGAGCCCCTGTTAACAGTTTACTGAAAAAACCACTATTTTATTGCTTTCATCAAGGCCAATCCCAACCATACTGTACCATCAATCTGGGCTATAAAGGCTGTAAAAAACAGAATCACTCATAGCTGTAGTAGTAGTTTGAAAACAGAAGCCATGAGCTCCCATTTAATCTCTGTAATCATTTATGCCAAGAGAAAAGGGAAAGCTAAGTGAGTATCAAAGGCTCCTGTATCACCAACTGAGAATACAGCACATTGTTTTAAGTGGCAACTTGTCTTCCTGAACTTTCGTAGGAGTATTTAAACTAATTCACATCCCAGGAGTCAGTTCAACACCTAATATGAGCTAGTACAGACATACCTGATAGTTTTTATAAAATGACGGCAACCCTTCTCTTTCTCTCCCCTCTTTCTTTAACCTAAGATTAGAACAAAGTTACCTAATTAAATCTTTCTGTTTATGCTCTAATAATTCAGAAGTTTCAGAATAGTCAGATTTTAAAATTTTTTCCCTCTTCCCTCCATCTTATCTTTGTGAATCAATCTCTCAATTTCCAAGTTACATCCTACTGTGATTCACTTGTCCTGGTTTGTGAAGTGGATCCTCACAATGCCCCTGCTGCTTCTAGTTTTAGGTGGCAATTACATGGATTTATGGTGGAGTGTGCTGAATCAATCCGCTCTTGTTTTCTGAAGTCAAGGTGTATTTTTGCTTATGATACAAGTGGTCACCAAAAAACCCTTCATTTTGTGGTTGCTGTAGAAGATTATGAATTCACCTTCTGTTGACAGTTACTATTTGGTTACAGTCTGAATGTGAGCAAAAAACACGGAGATGAAAGATTTCCCAGATAAACAAGCTGTTGTGATCATTTAGTCTATATGTAACTCAGACTAAATATTCACCAGACGGCTCTTACACCTAACCGGCTGACTAACAGTCAATTAGAGCATTTTTTAAGCCAGTAAATGTATTTAAGAAAAACTTCACAGGCTTTGCAATTTACATTGCAAAACTATTTAGAGCTGGGACTTATGCTCTTAGCACACCAAGCTTCGTAATGTTTTCTGTTCTGCCAGACCGAGTACTTGGGTGTCTCTACACAGTTGCACACTGAGAAATTATTTTGACCCAGCCAATCTTGTATGCATTGTCATCATACCTGTAGATAAGAAATTCTGCTCACCTTCTTGTCTATAAAACTTCACTTCTTTAAAGGGTGTACCACCAGACAGGCAGCTACCTAAAAATTGACGAGGTATTTCTTGAGGCCTTTCCTGTTACCTCCTCTCTTTTATGCTGTACAGTTACACCGAAGGGAATATTCCCAGTCTTAAACTTTAAAATGGTCAGAGAAATGAGCAACTGTTAAAATTGATTCAGACTCTTCATCACCACTTACAGGCTTCTGTCATTGGAGGCTGCATGCCCAGAATAGAAGTTGTGTCTCTGTTACTCTTCACATATTTAATTTCTGCGCAGGGATTTGCAGATTGTCCTGTCTTCAGTTACTTTTGTGGAGAGCTGTGGAAAGATAAGTAAGGTGCACAAAAAGTGTAAATTATCCCTCAATTTGAATACACATGAAACAGTTTTAACTTCTTGAATGTCAGCTGGAACTCATAGCTTAAGCCCATTTCTTTTTTAGGGCAATGTTTTGAATAACTAATTCTGAGCATTTCAGTTCAGAGAAAATTTTACACCTAATTTATAGATTTCTGAAACTGGATGCTTGTAACATAAATGCTAGCAGCCGGTTAATTTTTGTGCCATGAGCAGCACTACAATTAATTCAGGCAAATTCACACATGTAAACAACACCAGAGAAACAGGTGTTTACTAAAGACTTGCTGTGTTGGTCCTGCTTAATAACCTCATGCTTCATTCTCTAGGACCCATCTAAGAAGGGCTAGTAAACATAAAAGCTGCAGAAAGCATGTTCAATTACATTCCTAGCATCCCACTCTATAACAGCAACCCCAGGCAGAGCAAAAAATAAAATGGGCATCTAGCATCCCAACACAAATTAGATTTTTAATCAACTCCATAAATGGAAAAAAATATCTCTGTGGTAGCGATATTTGTGTTAATTATGTCTCTTTTATTTTCACCTACAGGATGTAAACAAACATGAAGGGTTATGCTAAAAAGTGGTAGTCAAACACCGTCTTCTGTTCTTACTTATGTTTTTAATGTAAAAGCAAGGGAACAGCATTTGGAACCCAGTATAGAATTAAATTTTGCCTTTTCCACTTCTTAGGAAAGTGAAAATAGGTAGCCTTGAGTTTCAAGTCTTATAAACCTCTTTGGTAAACTTTAGGACACACAAAATTTACAGAGTAGATCAAGTAGAAACATTAAGAGGAAATTTGGTTTTTCATCTGTTGTACATATTGCTTCTGTTTTTCCATTAAAATTATTATTGTCATCTAGTTGAGGTTTTCCTTTTATTGTCTTTGTTTTGTATTCCTTGGCAATGTCCTTACTTTTCTATGCTTTCTCGCTCTTCCTTATCCTGTTGGATTTTGTGGGAATTTTTTGCACACATAGTGTGAATCTAATAATAGACATTTTGTGTAACAATTTACGCGATGTGAACTGTGTGATTTGAACTTCTGGGTTTTTTTATTATACATAGACGAGGTTTTCCCTTAAAAAAAAAAAGCTACTTATTAATTGACATCATGTTCCTTGTATTTGCTTCCTTTAGTCTTTTAACATTAATAGATGAAAATCTCCACAGAATGTAACTTCTAAATCAGAGTCTGAAGAAATAATTTTTGTTAGTTTCTAAGTAATAATCACTTTTTGAGAAGTGCACCCACACTCATCAAAAAATGTATTACCTGATTTATAGGGCCAAATCATAACTACTCACCTGCAGATTAGGTAGGATGCATCAAGATTATGTATGCCTTTTGCAAACCACAGGGAAAAAAACCACAAACTGAGTAGCTGAACAGTTTTTAATAGTAAATCTAAGAAAATTGCTTTAATTCTTCTCTAGACTTTCTGCAAGGAGGAAAAAAACAACCAACACTGAGGTCTAAAACCTCAGCTAGCGTTCAACTCATGTTGCTTCAATCACCACGGTGGAGCTGTGAGGGTTTACATCAGTAAACTGGGCCCTAGATCTCTCAAATCACAATTTTCCTNGGGGCGGAGCAGAGGGAGAAAGCAGAAACAGAGCACAGTTAAAAGGGATTGCCAAACTGAGCACAGATTTTTTGGGGGGTGGGAAATGTCACTGGCTCAAACAAGCAAAAGAACAATCACGAACGTGTTACTGCACAAATTATAGCATCATCATGTTATAGAAAGCTAAATTTTCCTTTCTGGCTTGTATTCATTTTTTAAAGTGTAAGACATTGAAGATGTAAAAAGCACGGCTCTTTCCCCATAAACAGACTGTTTGTGATTAAGTAACTTGGACTAACTCCTGTTTCCTTTATTAATGAGATTAGTCGTATTTCTTTACTGGCCCCAGTTCAGCAAAGCACTTAAATATGTGCATAAATCCTACCAATTTCAATGGGAATTACACATGTGCTTAAAATTAAGCACATGCTTAATTTCACTGCTAAATTGGGAATATGAGAAATTGAAGTGGATTCCTCATCCAATACTGCGATTTGGCTAATTCAGTAACATTTTGCCATGTTAACTTGCAACATCAAGCAAACCTAAGATTTTTACGGTGAGCAAAATGAGACCAGGTGGGCTTGCAAACCAAGTACTTAAGATTGCTTTTTTCTGACTAGTGACTATGGACTTTCCTCCAGGCAGCATGTAGCACTTCTGGATGCTAGTGGAAACAAATTCAATGTACGTATTGTACTAGTGTCTCTGGAAGCCATGTTTGCATAGAAGAAGATATCTATGGATAAATACATTATTGATTGTATCTTTCCTTCCTAGTGCAAGACCTCATGCTGCTACTATGACTTCTGCAGTTTGCACTGTTCTGCTGTGCATACGTATTCCCCTAAGCAGACTGTCCTGGAGATAAGTAGACAGTACATAAGATTTTCTGTCATACTTACAGTACCCGGAATCTTACATCTTCAAAACATTTTAGTAAAACTTAATTAATTAATCTCTCTGCAATTATGAGTGCTCACAAGAAAAGGTCAGTGATGATACACTGCCAAGTCTCCAAGTGGTTATCACAGTTTCAGAGAGTTGTAAATGCATGTTTTCAAAACTCTCTCTTCTCCTCAGACCACTTTGCATAATGTTAGTAACACTTAGCTTCACCTTTGGAAAGGAATACAACCTTTTAAAAGCTTGACATTCTTGCGAATCAAAATTATCAACAGTGTAGGAGACAGAAAAATACAAGCAAAGCTTTCTAAGAAATGATGGCTGTAGAAAGTTGCTTTCCCTCACCAGAGGAAGTTTTTGGATGAGAGTCTGTTTGTCTGCTACTTCAAGATATTTGGGTGTGGAGCACACTTTTTGAACAAGCTTCCAAAGTAATCTTTAGATTAACTATTGTAGCTAGACTCTAAAAAGCTATTAGAATAGCAGTGGGTCTTTTTTCTTTGTCGTATCATTCTTTAATGTATTCTCCTCAGCAGATACATGATACTCCAGTAACTTTTTGGGGCAGAATGTGTTTACCACATACGCTTTTGTCCCTTTTATTCAAATCTAGCTGTGAATCTATTTTTTTACATGATGTTTTACATATGTAACCATTGTTGTGTTAATGAGATACAGTATGTCATTTTACCTGAATAACCAGTCCCAAGGACCAATTGCTACTTTGCCAAAGAATTAGCAGAAGGCTTTTCTCTCTTTTACACACATACACACACACACAAAAAAAAAAATAACCCAAAATCTAAAAACCTTTTTAACTTGGGCCTCCTCTACAGCAGGTCCCAGCATGCTTCCTCGTCTCAGTGGCACAGTGTGGCTCCTCTTGCTACCACTAGCTCATCCAAATCTCCTCCGGTGGGTTTTTCCTTGGAGCACGGCTGTGATTTGACATCACCACGGACATCTCTGCTGGGTACCCACCTGTAGTTCTTTTCCACAGTTGTGGGATACTGCCTCGTCTTCTCTCACTTCCCACCTGATTCCAACCAGCTGGGCACAAAGAGAGGGTCTTCTGAATCCAAATTACGTGCCACTTGTGGCTACATTGTGGTGCAATGCATAGGACGGATGTTCAAGAGTAATAGGGCATGAAAAATGGAGCATTGTGTAATGATGTTACAGAACTATATCCTAAATATTTCTGTGTACTTCACGTGTCTTTTGTAAATCAGCTAACCCCACGATACTGAGTAGGGGAAAAAAAAGGCTGTATCAAATGGGAATAACATATTTTAGAAGTCTCATTTAATATAAATAATGTCAGTCCATTTCTTTTCCTAGGCATTTTATTCTTCTCTCAGTGGCGCTAATGAAGTTAGGGGTAATTTTTTTGTTCCGTTCGTAGGAAGTGCAGATCCTTGCACAAGCTGAGGTAACACCACCCCCTTCTGTTCACACCGATGCTAGGCACACACAGCTACATATCCAGCATAGCAAAACGCTGGTACTCCAGTACCATTTGCCCAGCTGAATAAGAAGAATGGATTTTACTGCTACTGCTTAATCTTGTTCTATACATTTTCAATTAAGCTATTTTAATCATTCTCTAAACTAACTTATTCCAATAATTTCTGGATAGCAAATTATTAAAATAAGTAAAACATTACAATTTTTCTTCAACTCTCTAGAATGGATAAATACAAAATCTAACTAATAAAAAAATCATTTGGATGTTAGGGAGCACTTTTTTTTTATCTAAAGCTAATCTTCACTTTACTATGCTTCTTTTGATTACCAGCCAGAGCAGCATCTCTCTTCTGATTTGGTAGTGGGAAGGTTTCGCCTTTTGTGAGATGGAAAGAATTGTATTTGTATGCCTTTTTTGCTTTACTGGCTTAATGTGGTACAAAGAAAATGCCTATTACTAATATATTGTACTCAGGTAGCTTCCTCAGCATTACTTGATTAGTTCTTTAAGTCGATTAGCAGTCTAGTACTTCAGTTGTCTGGCCAAATTACTCACTTTGACACAATTAAATTCGATGCTGAGGTAGTGTTTTCATGATGATTTCTCTGGCTGGAAGCAGCGGCTTGAGCAGTATGGCTCCCTCCATCCGTGGATGCTCATTTCCATGTAATGAGCCAAAGCAGTGAGCTGAACTGGGACTGAGCCAGGTTAAACATAATTTAGCTAAAACCAACCCTGTGGCTGTCAACTTAGGGAAGTGGTCCAGGCCACAGCACAGCTGTGTGAGCAGCACATGCTGGGGGAGCTGCCCTGGGGCAGGGGTGAAGAAGGAAAGGGGCGTGGGGGAGACTGCTTGCAATTGTATTTTTTGCTGCAGAAACTTCGTCAAAGTACTTGTGATTAAGGGCTTGATAGGGTTTTTTTTCTCTGTGCAGAATATAAGTATATTAGATGGTAAAGAAAAATTAAGAACATTCTGGAAGCTTTAATCTAATCACCGAAGAAAAAACACCTCTGTGGATATTTCTAATGCTACTATTTTTTTCAGTCTTTCATGTATGTGTGCTGCAAAGCCCAGCCAGTATGAGTGTTTCTGTGTTTTCTGCAATTCACAGCTGAATTCTAAAAAAGAACTGAGATAGAGGTCTAAAAAAGAACTGGGATACATACTTCAAGGTGTTCGGAAAACTCCCTGTTCTGCTGTGAGACGTGTTTGTTTGCCTATTTACTCTGTAAGGCCAGGGAACTCTGTTATCCAGGGTGAATCGTCCCAACTGTGAGCCAACCAATGAATTTTAATCAAAGAAGGAGAAAGTCGCTCATCCGTCTGGAGGAAGACACTGACTGTTTTCCAATATCACTGAAGTGATATTGAAGTTCTTGTGTTGGTCCTGAAGCAATGTATGTGAAATACAACATTCAGTCTTTGTCATGGAAGGTGATTTTTTCCCTAGGAAGAGAGACTCTATGGAAAGACCGATTACAGTATAGATGCTGTGTCTGAACTGCAAGTTGTCATTCTGCACAATTTTCTATATGGGACGTTGCACTGCTTGGACGTCCTCACGGCTGCGCAGCCACATGATGAGCAACCCATGGGCCATCCTGGGAAGTACCAGGGTGTTGGAGAATTAGGGAGTAGAGGGTGGAAGATTTGCAGGGAAATCTCTGCTCTTTGGTTGGACCAAAAGAAACTTAGGATAAAGCAATGTGTTTGTTTTCTACCCATATCCACACAGATCATTAAAATTACTGAATTTTTAAAAATTTAGAGCAAAACCCAAGCCTTTTGCAGATTCCTAAGCAAAACATATTGCTGGTGTGAGTGGTACTTCACTGCTTTCGGTCTGTTTTTCAGACACATAGCATGAAACCTGGTGATTACAACTCTGTGAGACACTGACTGAGCAAAGCAAAGATCAAGCATGAGTCAAAGGTGTGCTCTGACACAGTTCCAAGCACCACAAGAAAGGAGGCTCCAGATTAATAAAACAAAACACGAAAAAAGAAAGGGGAAAACAGGAAAGATAAAGTAAAGAAACAGGAAAAAAACAGGGAAAAGAAGGGGAGGACTGGTCCTAGGAAAGGGTGAAGCTAGTGCTTCAGTGGAAGGGTTCAGGTGGACTGTGATTGCTGTGGTGATTTTTGAAGAAGGCTTCCTCCCTCGCTCACACTCACCCAAAGGAGTTCCTCAGGTTTGCAGTTCTACGCTACATATAAAGTCAGAGCCACTCACTTCTTGCTTCTACCAGAATAATTTCTGCTATCAGGAGACCATTTGTACCTGCTGGAGTTACGTCATGCCTTGTCCCTCTTTGAAATATAAAGGATTGTAGCTAAAAGCAAACCTGAGCTCTTTTTTCCATTGCCTGAAGGGAAATCATCCCAAACTTCACACTGATGTTAACCTGTCATGAATGGGAACTTGATCTGCAGAAAGGATTTAGGGGTAGTTTCTGCATTTATGCAGTGACTCATT
This sequence comes from Stercorarius parasiticus, assembly GCA_013396915.1. Lineage (NCBI taxonomy): Eukaryota > Metazoa > Chordata > Aves > Charadriiformes > Stercorariidae > Stercorarius > Stercorarius parasiticus. Next base: position 1,024,307 of record VWZL01004580.1, on the reverse strand, counting down.
AAAAAAAAAAAAAAAAAAGTGTGTTGTTCATTTTTCTTGTTTTTGAAGGTTACAGTGTGGGGTGACAATTTTCCCTTCTTTAAATTTGCATTTAAAAAAAGCTAAAAGTACCGATTTTTCAAGGGTTCAGAACCTCCAGCTAGGAGTAGATTTCCAGATGACTCTTGATCCTGAAAGCAGGGCAGGCTTTTCCTTGAAGTTCAACATGCAGAAACTCTTTGACTGGACAGATTTTCAGAACTACTGGCAGGCCCATGTGTTGAGACTGTTTGAAAGTTATGATTTTTGCAATGAATGGGATATAAGATAAGAATTTTTCATTTATTTGTTTTTAACATGATCTCCATGCGGCTGCTGAGCTCTGGAAAAAAGCTCTTAAACGTCATTGCTGTCTTTTGGATATATGCTGTGCTCCCAAAGGTCTCCTCAGGTTTTGATTTCCTGGCTTTTTACATTATTCAGCTCCTGCAGTGTCTCTGAGACCTCAAAGAGCATGCCAGAGTGTGTTATCTGTGTCCTGTGTGCTTCCAGTGTGCCCTTGCAATCCTTGTAGTCAATATATTCCTCATGAGTATGTGTGGCCCATGCTGTCGCTCCTGTTTGCTCTATGCCAGTGTTGTTACACAGTGCCATTCTGTCAATGGCACAAAGAGGTTACAAATACTATCAATAATAAATAATGACACTCTTGTGTGGTCTCGGCTATCCTACAGCAGGTGGTTAGTAACCAAAAATGTCCAAAGGGCAGAATATTTTCATCATGTTTTAGAAGTGGAAGATGTGCAGGGAGGTTGCTGCCAACCTTCCCTCAACACTTAACAGTCAGAGCATGCACCAAAGATCAACGAAGCCATGGCTGGTTAGGTTAGGGAGGTGAACTTCTTCCCAAGTGAGACTGAAAAAAAAAATCTCTGGCTTGAACGCAGAATGACCGAAAAAGTCCTCATCGGGGCAACCCCTCATCATGTATCAAGAAGTATAGTAGAAGACTACGCAGAAAGCCAAGCAGTATGGGAAAGAAGATATTTCACTTCATTTCCATTACCTACATAAACAACTAGAAAATTTGCACAAAAGAAATGGTGAAAAAAAATTCAGCAAAGGGTCTAAAATGTGTTCAGATTACACAATTTTTAAAAATTTAAATACAAAGTAATTGTCAAAGTAGGTTCTATTATCCACCTGAAAGCATTTAAAAGAACTAAAAAGAGCTAATGTGTTTAAAGCAGAGTGAAGGAGGTACTTAGAAACAAAAAATATACAAATCTTCAAAAAGCAGAAATCATGTCAAAACAAGAAGGGTGGAGGGGAGGACAGGGGAGATGGGACTAATTCTGATGAGTTAAACATGGAATTTTAATGACATAGGTCAGATTTCACAGCTGAAAATGAATTCCTTTTGAATATCCAAGCAGCTTTTGACATGATCCCTTACCAAAGGTTCTGAAAATGAATTACAACATCATGGGCTTGTATAGATTAAAAATTGACTGAAAGATAGGAAACAGAACCAAACCATTTGGTCAGAGTCCGAGGTTATCAGCACAGACACCTGTAGTATGACCTGTGCTGCGTGACAATAGTAAATATACAGGAAAAGTACATGGTTCTGAAGCGCTCTTGAAGTCACATCAGTGATGAACTTGCAGATATCAAACTGCTATGTCAGGAACCAATGTACTATTGGCATTGTGCCCAGCATCCCAGGGATATGTGCCATTGGCTTCTCTTTTGGGACCTAGTAAGTTAATTTTTCAAAATACGTTGGCACACAGTTTCCTGGCACAGGCAAACAAAAATTACCTTTGAACCTGAAATTTCCATCCAATAAATTGAATCTGTGCAAGAACCTGTGATCTCTGCCGTGAATTCTAGCAATGTAAAAAACAAGATGAGCCTGAGTTTAGTTGCAACGTTCACAGGTACCTTGTGGTGACCACTCCTGGCCAGTGCACCATTTCTCCTGTGACAGTAACCTGGTATCACAGCCTACATGATGCACTTCAGCAGCTTCTCATGTATTGCTACCATCTTGTTGCATCACACTCTTAATGGAAAAACAGCATAGTCCTAAATTCCCTGCGGCAGGACTGCCCTGGCTGGGAGTCTGTTCTTGAGCTGATAGGTGGAATGCAGGCCATGCTGTAAGTAGTGGAGCAGGAGCTTTTAGCGTTGCTGGGATTCCCAAATGTTCCACCTCTCTGATACTTTGAGGGCATTTCCGTGGCTAGACATTACTAGTGAAATTTGGACGGAGGCTACATGCTCCTGGCATGGCAACTTTACTGGATAACTTTACAGGATTGTATACAAGTAGCCCATGTATACCAAGACAAAACCCTAAAGACCTCATTTGTTTATAAAGCTTACAGTACACAGTATGATAAAATTTACTTCTATGGCGCTAATCTCTTCATGACTAGGGAAGAATGACTGTAGCTTTACAGTTCCTCACATACACATTGGAAGTTCTTCAAAACCTGGGTGCGTACTTTGTGTCCTGTGTCCAAACTTAAAGGTAATAGAGCTTGGTTCTTCACACTGTACGGATGTGAGTAGATCAGCCAGTAGAAGTAATTGTGGAAGTAGTTAAAGTTGGCTGGCATGAAGCACTACAAACAGTGAAGGTAAGATTTCTGAAATTTGCTCTAATATACAGGCCAGTGTCTTCTCTCCACTACTTCTTGGAATGACCTGGGGCTTTAGCATGAAAAAAACATTCTGCAGGTCAACTATAAATAATGCCTGTGAATTAAAAAACAATACTTTAATTTCTTCCCATTGGATTATCTTCATGTGCCACTAGCAGATAAAAGTACAAGACTTTCAGGCTGGAGCAAAACACCCGTTTTATAAGGCTTTTCTTACTGGAACTTTAGAAAGAGAAAAAAAGGAAAAATGAATACAAAAAATTGTCAGGTTTTGCAACTTCACCTGAAAATTTTGCTCAAAAGGGTTAACTGACTGTCTTTCTTTGGGTTAACTGACTGTCTTTCTTTGGGTTAACTCACTGTCTTCCGAGATCAACTTCCTTGTTTTTCACTATGGACAGTTTATTCTCAGACCGAGTCAGGATGGTGAAATGAATGTATACAAAAGAGAATTCTGAAGCTTTAGTGTGCCATTTTGTAACTTAAAATAAGCAAAGCTCTAATAAATTATTGTCAAGTTCAAAAAGAATTGCATTTATTCCTTTGTGACCTTTTGTCAAACTGTGTATAATTCTGCTTCCTGTACATGAACCACCTGTGCAGATAAGCCTTTTTGCATGTCTATATTCATTTGGAAAAAAATAATTCAAACTGGTTTTCAAAGCAAAGTTCTAGCTTTTCCACTTTTTGGTGCTTACATTGCTAAAATAAAAACTATCCTGAGGACCTGGGTTAGATTTTCTAAACTTTATTGTTGCTCCCAGTTATTAGTTGCACTTTGAAAAGCGTAAGTATTTATAAATCATTTTACAGGTACAATTATCAAAATAGATTAAGCTCCCAATAAAAAGAAAAAAAACCAAACAATAAAGACAGGCAAGAAAATGACGAGTCGCCATATATCAGGGTTATTGTTCATACTGTGACATTTGAAACCATCACCATAGTAGGAAGCAAGTAAAAGTTTGCAGAGATGTCTGTTGAACGGGCTGAAACAATTTCACCTGAGATTCTGAAAGACCTACACGTTTCTCCATGACCCTTAATATTAAAGGTAACATAAACACTGAGGAGGTGAATCCAATGATATTGTCTGTATGAGCTGGACCTCCTCAAAACTCACTCAGGATTTCAACATGAAGAATTGACTGCATTTTAATGCATTTTGCCTCTGAACTTCATCCACTTCCTTAGAAGGCATAATAGTGTTGTAGTGTAGTATGGATATTGTCTACAGAGATATCCGATTCTAATGAGAACCTCAATGTTTAAAAGCTTACACTCTCTCTGATGAACTTCAGCATTAAAATGTTTTATGTTATGTTAAGACAAATCCCCAAAGATCAAGATCAATCATATGTTAGATATAATGAATGTTAGTCAGCTCTCTGTGAATGCTATTGTTGGTACCCTTCATCCTTTCATACTGCTTTGTGCGTTGTGGGGAAGAAGAGGGTAACGACAGACAAAAGCATGTGTGGACAAAGGCTCAGCCCAATGTTTCAGACTGTAAATGTTTTACAAATCTCAGGTTTGTAAAAAAAAAGATTTCAGCCCCTTATATTTTTGGGAAGACACTATATCCACTGGAAATAATTGCAAGAGTCTCTATGACTCTACTTGTATAATGTGTCCAAGAGCACCTGAAACACAGGGCAGATGCTTCTATTTATGTGTATGAAACAACTAAAAGACTTTTTTTCTGTCTTCTAAGAGGATCTGTATAATAGGTGGAAGAAAAACTGTGAATTTCAAAGAACAGAAAGCTTTACATCAATTTGAAATAACTACATGAAAAAAACACTTCTTCATGAAGGATATGTAATTGTATTACTAGCCAAAGTGCCAGTTTTACTGTGGTAAAAAATCTTGGTTTATGTTCTGTTTTTTTTTAGTACTGATCTCTTACTAACATAATACTCCTAGAAAAACAAAGATTTTTAAATTTTGAATATTTCTGGTCCTCTGTTTTATTCTTTGTTGTGAACCTGCAAATAAAATTTATCTCAAAACTTAGCTCAAGTCGAAAACAAATGAGGTTAATAATGCCACCGAGTGGTAGGAAATAAAAAGAGTCATAAAATCAGTGTAGTTGATGATATAATCTAAGAAGATTGTTATGCCAAGATCTACCCTGAATCCACTGGAAAAAGAAATAGAAAGTCATCCAGGAAGCAAGAAGATAGAGACAGACAGAAAGAGAGACAGAACGTGTCGATCTGCTCGTGTGTAAAACTAGGTGCCTGATTACTGTACACTGATCTGAAAAAATTAAGGTGTGACAAAGGGGACAGCTATTAGGACTGAGAAGCCAAAATGAGATTTTTTTCCCCTCATTTGCATTTCTTCACTGAATGGATCTACAGAGTACAAATTAGAAGGAAAAGGAGATTTACAACAAATTCTAAAGACTATTTGGTTAATGTTGCCATCAATAAGTTCGATTATCAAAACTTATAAGGCTTTAAGAATCATTTTGTATATATGTTGGGAAATCTAAAAATTTCTATACTTCCAGCTTTCAACTCTCATGAAGGTGTTTGTAAAACTCATATAAGCCTCCAGAAATGTGCTTGGCAAGCACAATGATTATAAAAGACACAGAATAAATTATGAATTAATTAACTGTTGTCTTGTGCAGACCTGTGCTCATATCTTGACTGAGAGAAATGTATTTCTTGCAAGTGTAAATTAGAGTTTTCAAAAATGGTGCTTACTGAACATTCAGTTACCTGGGAAAAAAATACCATTATGTAAGTATGTGTAGCTAATACCTCATGATAAGGTACCTACATTAGAAAGGCTTTATTTTTTTTGTAGTAACTAGTCTGCTGCTTTCTGTGTGTAAAGCAAACAGATTTTTTCACCTTAAAAGTTTCTGTCTTTTGTGTCAATTCCAGAGGTAGATATTAATCCTAATTCTATGTGTTTTAAAAAGAACCAAAATTTCACCCTTGCATATGTCAAGTCGAATTAGTATATTAATTAATTAATTAAACTCATCAACAGACAATTTAACTTACTTTTCCCACTACATGTAGTAAGCTCAGAAATTACCCTATAATATTTTAAATCTATTCAAATAATCTGCTTTAAATATACTTGTCTTTTGATTAAACTACCTTCTGTTAATAGTTTTAAGGCGATAATAGGTTATTATGAGATGATAAGTTCCTACAATAACTGAATATCAGATTAGATAAAAATGAAAGGTCAATCATAAAAATAATTTTTAGTCTTCAAAAAAATTGGTGTTGAAATAAGGTTTCTCAGTGCAAAAAAAACCCAAACAACCAAACAAACAGAAGAAGACATTGATTTGATCCCCGTCATATAATCACAGAGAGAAATACGTCTTTGATTTTCACTTGGATAGAAAAAAAGTGTTTGATTTTCACTTGGATATAAATCTTAAACCAAAGCATTTTATACGCTAAAACTGTTTGATCTAACTGTTGGAAATATTATTTGATAGTCAGTAACAGTGATAGTTGCAGTTTACACTAAGATGGTTGCTTGAATCCAGGGAGAATACATGTAACGGAAGCCCTTTAGTCTGAAAAATGTTCAGTGCAAAGCTCTGTCCTGAAGTATGAATACGCCTATTCCTACAAATAGATGACATCTGCTCCAAGACTTTGGCTCAAGGATGCAAATAATGGGAATCATTGCAATTAAATGAGGCATAAAGAAAGAAAATTGTAGCTAGTAATTTCTTTTTGCATTTTGGAATATTTCATCTAAACAGTCAGCCTAGGTAAAGCTGTAAGAATGGTACTTCCAAAAATTGATATTGGAATTAGAAGTTGTGGATTCTTGTCCCATTTTCAAGTTTGTGGAAAAAAAAACAGAAGATAATTTTGTTTCAAAATTCTCAGTGTCAGCAAGGCAGGGAATTTTTGTGTGGAATCTATTGCATGCAGGTGAAAATACTGAAAAATGATACTCAAAACCTCCTATAACACCTATCAAGATTTCAGCTGGATATTTCAGTGCAGTCTCAAGAGGCCAAAGAATGAGAACCTGGATGAAGCCTCTTGTTATCTTCATGTGTCAAGCAGTTCATTTTTTAGCTCCCAAATACGGCTTCAAAAAGGTCTTCTCTGTCATAGATAAACTCAGACGATGATAAAGGCCCGTATTTACGTTTTATTTGTTGCAATATCGTTTAATAGCCCACTATTCATCAATTCCTTCCTCATAACTTTCTGAAGCTTCTTCCAACTCTGTGTCTAACTCCATGTACGGGTTGAAAGGCAAGATGAGATAAAACATATGCATGGGCTGTCAGCTAGGTGGGACCACCATCCACGCAGTCAAATAGCACCCAACTGTTTATAGTGATCATCATTAGTCAGAAGGTAATCTTTCATGATAGAGTATTGCTCATTATACCTGCCAAAACACATACCAGCACTGTGCTGGTCTAACAGAGCACTTGCTCTTGATACAGTATGGAAAGTAGCACTTTTTCAAATGGAAGGGAATTTGTGGAACAAGATTCTATCTTTCCTTTTGTAAAATAAGAGGCCTCATAAAAGCACTTGTAAAAGGCTACATAATTGCTTATCCAGTTTTTCACTTTGCTGCAGTGCCATCCTGCATGTCCACCATAAATACGGTTTTACCTCTAAACAGGATTACACATTCCTTTAATAATCTTTCTGGTAGCTCACATTCTGCCTGTGCTTCTATCAAGGACTAGGTGGAAGAAACAATGGGAGACACAGGGAAACTACATAAAATAAAGCAATTAGTAAAACCTATCTTCTCAATTTAGTACATAATGGACCTGCCTATTGCAGAAAGTTTCAGCTAATTTAGTTGATTCTGTTTAACACTGATGTCACTAAACCATTGAAAATCCCTAATGTGTCATGTTTAAAGAGATTTATAATTTCCTAAATTTGTTTAATTTGATATAGCAACTTCCCTTGTTAAGTACTGTTACTCTAACGAAGTCTTCATAAACTGCTTGCTGTGATCCTGATTATTTTAAGCACTCTAAAGATTTTCTATAAGAGTTGACAAAAAATTTGGTACAGAACTTTTAAATATATTATAATAGAATTCATTCCAAGTATACAGGATCATTACGGCAGTGGACCAAATAAGAAAATTCTATTAAAATTTAAGTACTAAGAAATTTGGAGACCAGCACTGGTTTGATCTTCGTGGCATTCTACTGGAAACTAAAATAAAATCTGAATATTTTCCTATCTATGATGCACATTTCGTATTTCACTTTTCTGGATTTTATCCAAGAAATTGGCATCTGTTTAGGACAAATGACTGTTTCTCCCATGGCTGCAGGGTGCATCTTCTTTTTTTATTGAGAATGGTCTGTTTATGCTGCTGGGGTAAATGATTCACAAATCATTAGTGTGTTTATTGTGTTGTTGGGTAGTATACACTGGATATTTTTCTCAGAGTTCCATAGAAACACTGGGTGGAAACATTGGGTGCAAACATCCCCTTCTAGGGGAGTCATCAGTTCCAGATGCTTTCAACAACATTACATAAAACTGGTATCTATCTCAAGAACCTGTGGTTAAATTAGAAGGATAGTCAGTCTTGATTTAGAGTTAGATCTAATGAAGACTTTAAATAAGTGAAAGTTCATACTGCAATACCTAAGATTTAAGTACAGTTCATTATCTTATTAGGATTAGTCAGCTTGTTACTTTTGCTAAATTTCTCCTCCAAGCATGCTTCAAGCATTAAAATTATAGGTTTACTTCAGGAAAAATAGGAGTATGTAGCATATATAGAGAGGGTACAGACGCCAATGAAATGTTGGACACAGAGGACACAGCAGACTCTATAAGGAACCGCATAGAGAACTTGTGTCTGGTGGTAGATTCACGTGCTTTCAGAGCTGATGTGTGCATCTCTGCCTACCTTGATCCAGATCCCAGAGATTTCTCTGAAGATAGATGACTACAGTATTTCCTTCAGAGAAATGAAAAGGGTTCATGGTCTTCTTTTAAAAGGAAGACATTGTGCTCACATCTTTCAAGCTAGACTAATGATGACTAATCAAGAAGTTTAGATTAGGCTTTCTCTTCAGCCTAAAGAGACTTAAATTTATATTTCCCATCTCCCAGAAAATATTTTTCATCACTAAGTTATTTGGTTTTTTGGCTAAATGAATTATTTATATTTATTAAAGATATATATAAAATAATTCAGGATCACATGAGCAGGAGAAGTGGAGAAGTGATAAAGAGAAAAAGGAAAGAAAGTCAGAAAATGTGGTTAGTACTTAGTGGTGTGAGCATTTGTGAAAGTTTCAATTCTGTTCTTGATTCCAACTGCTTTAACCAATTCTGTTTAATGTAAAACAAACCAGCCATTCCACGAGACAGCTGTAGTGTCATCATCAGCTGAGTCAATAGCCTGGGTCTTGCTGTAACATTTGCCCACCCAACATGGATATAATTAAAGTCTCTCATCGCAGTTACTTCTCCTCCTTTTTAACCTCTCTTACATCCCCTGGCATATCACAGCTAATGTCACCATCCCACTGCCTATCTTCTCCAAATAAGCTGCAATTTTGATATGTAGATTCTTCTTTGCTTATTCAGGCAAATTGATTTTAGTATCATTTGATTCTATGCTCTCTTGCCATATAACAGTAATGCACTCCTATTATGGCCTATTCTGTATTTTCCATTTACTTCACATTTCAGTATTGCAGGTTTTCATTGATTTTCTTACTTCACCAGGCTTCTGGTATGTATACAGTGGTGTTGTCATTAACGGCTAGACATTCTAGTTCTTCTGTCTTATTTTTTAAATTTCTATTCATGTAAAAGCGTCTCTACCAAAGAATTTTGGTTCTCCATTCCTGGAATCTTATTTTAAATGGCACTTTATTTTCCTTTTCCCACTTGACTAATTGCACGCTCCAATTTGTCCTGCATCTACTTCTCATATCTGCATCAATAACAGAGGCAGGAAGTTGAACCCTGTGTTTTTCCAATGCTGCCTTCCCACACTTTTAGTTTAGAAGATTACTCACAGTTTTCATGTTTTTAAACACCACAGCCTGATTTCCTTATGGATCAGATGAAATACTTTCCTTCTGTTTAGGTTTCCTTTTTCCTAGCAGCATCCCCATTTTTGGATGACCCTGAAGCCTTAATCTTCACATGATCTTCTCAGCTAGGCTTTATACTGTATTGCTGAGCTTGTCTCTTCAGACCTGTGTGAGGTTTATGGTTAGATGTGAAAATTTTGATTTAAAGAATTCAGTTAACAGCATGCAGCATCCCTGACATTGCCATCGAAGAATGAAATAAGGAAACTAGGGAGGGGTGGGGACAACTTTAAGAAAGTTGGATGCTTTCCTGAATTGTTAGGTTCTCCGATTGTCTCTGCCAGAGACCTGTTGTCACCTCTATATTCCTCCACAACACAATAGACCTCTTCCACAGAGCAGAGTTCCCAGGGTGATGACTGAGACAGGGGAAAAGATTGAAAAACTGTATCCAATCATATAAAAAGAGACACCCAAGTTCACAAGGGAAAGAAAATAATAACATGGCACACAGGTGGTCTGAGTTCACGTGCAAATATTAATGTCTGATGCTGAAATTGAATTAAAGCCTGATATTGGAACTGATACTATGCAGTCCTTCCTAAAACTAGAAGTTGATAAAGTTGCAGCTTTGAAACCTCTCCTAATGTCTGGGGCTTTTTTCTTTAATATTCCAAATTCATACACCTTGGAATTTGTATCATGAATTCTTAGGAAATTCTTGAGAATTTAAATTATATTCACATTAAACTCACTTCACTACTTGGGCATGTGTATTCTTAAATAAATACTTGAATAGTATTTGATTCAATAATATTTGAAAACAATATTAATATTGTAATTTAACAAAGAGCTGGTGAGAATAAAAAAACGTGACATCATAGTTGTACAATACTGAAGGAAGTCTAATTTATTTTTTTTCTATGTAGAATCATAGAATCATATCTAAGTATCTACAAAGATTCTCAGTAAGTTTAAATCTGGAAAGAGTTAGTTCTGTTACTAAGACCTAAAAATAAGAGCGACATGGTGAAAGTAACCTAGGAAGGAAAAGACTGTGCCAACTTTCACATATACATTTTCCCACTCATTTATTTTTATTGAAAAATTCCTAATTTGGTGATGGGAGCTTACTTATAGAAAATGTATTTCATTAATAAGATTGGTGCGGTTCTGTAACAAACTTTTCTTTCCTTGTGAATGCTGGGTCATCACTGAAGTTGCATGTGTAGTTTACCATTCATGAGATTATCTATTTTCTAGACCTTTAAATTTGAAGGAGAAAAACAAATGCAAACCAAATATGTCAAATATCTGTCAGTTGTACTTATTCCCCCTCTAGCAGAATTTCTATGTCCTTTTAAAATACACTTCTTTGTTGCCTCTCGATATTGAAAAAATGATACCTTCTCTTACATATTACAATCTGTTTCACCACACAAAAATTCTACAGAGTCTCTCCTCATTGTTGACCTTGATGCTGTTACCTGTAGCCTGTGATCAGCAACTTTCTCTAAACCTTTGTCCTTATCACAAATAGTTATAGAGCTGGCAAGAATAAATTGAATGAAAATTTCATGTGATGGAAGATCTGTCTCCCAGAATTCATATTAGCTGCCACCAGTAATATCAAACATTTGAATCTCAAATGCTGTGCTGGTAAGTACTTTCCCAGTACTTACTGTTAATGAAAGACTTTTTCTTTGGCCTTTCTTTTATCCCATGTTTTTTCACAGGTATGCTGTTCCCTGTCTAGGTGGTATCACCATTACAGAGAGTACGTACACATACCCATATTGTGGTACCATGCCTAATTTGTTATTTCCTTCCTTCCAGGTTTCTCTCAAGTCAGCACTTCCAGCGAGAAATATTCACTACATTCCTGAAAGCAGTACAACTTGTGTCAGGGAAAGCTTTCTTACGGGAAGACATTTTTCTCTCAGCTTGCAAAAGATGTAGTCCACATTAATTGAAATGTTTGCTGGTTGAATCTCCTAACACTGATTTTCTGGATGGTTGTTTAATCTTGTTCCATTGAACTTGTGGAGAATCAGACTGTGTGGATCACAAGTGAGAATTTTTCTCTAATGTTAATTGTTGTTCCACCTACTACAAGCAATTTTTTGAGTCCTTGTTCCTTCTTCATAAGCAGTGTATATAAACAGAGTGTTTTAAATTTAAATATTTCAATCACATGAAATTTTCCCTGCCTCACAAAGTAAAAAATTTTAAAATATTTTCCAGGACCAGTGAATGGAGGCAGAGGAAGAAGAAAAAATATTGCCTTAACTTCTAAATTTACAAATTAAGGATTCAAACCTGCTAATCTGAATCCAGAATTTCTGAAATTACAGAAATAAGATATTTTGGAAGAAAATAAAATCAGGGCAGTAATTAAAGTTACATGCTTCCTGAAAGTAGTGTAAAATGTTAGCGTATTTGCATTTTCTGACAAAACCATAAAAATTTCCTAAGCAGTGCAAAAGTTAAAGAAACATGCAGTGCTACTAACTGTGTTAGAGTGATGTTAGGACAAAGCTAGCACATATCGCAGAATCTGATATAGTTACATATGGAGGAGACTTGAAGAAATAATTAAAATTCATTCTCATCCTCCAAAGCGGGATTGACTGAAGGTGTGTCATTGCAGGCAGTTGCTTGTTTAACCCATTCGGTAAGTCTTCTGGTGATGGGGACATCTCAGCTTTCCCAGACAATCCATTCCAGTGCTTCACTATCCCAGGCCTTCAAAAGCTTTTAAGTACCTGAGATGAATATTCCTCACTGTAACTTAAACCCATTACTTCTGTGTCTCTCTGCTGTGGAAATGGACAATAGCTTATTCCCTTCCTCTTTACAGCAGTGCTTTTTATCCTTGAAGACTTCAATCATCCTCCTCCCCCAAGTCTTCTCTCATGTACATGAAGCAACCCGAAGATAATAATTTCTTTTTTCTCAGAGGTCATGTTTTCTTGGATCCTGATTATTCTCTAAATTCTCCTCTGGGTCTTCTTTATTTCTTCCAAGTCTTTCTGAAGTGCAGCCCCCAAAGGACACACGATACTCCATGTGAGGCCTCAGCAATGCCGAGGCAAGCTGGAAGAGCTCCTGCGCATGTTGCAGGGGCTCTGCCAGTTTCACAACAGCATGGCTCACCATGCTGTTTCAGCTCTTTCCCTGAAAACCTGCTATCACATTGTCGGCACTTAGGATTTGCACAGCTGGTTATTCCTGACGAGGGTAAAAGATTTTTCCTTCCTGTAATTCACCCGACCATTTTTCCAGTTTGTCAAAATAATTTTGAACACATAACTTCTTAACAGAATTCACACTTTTACCTTCACGTCATTAGAAGACTTAACACATTCCTTTTCTATTTCATTAAGGGAATACAGAAAGCATTAAACAGGGGGTATAACTCCATGAAACCCATCTCGACTGCAACCACTAGTAGATCATTTTAGGTCACATTAACTTGCACTCCAGCAGTTGCATTTAGGCTAAGATTTTCTTGCCATCTGATGGTACTATGTGGGTACAAAAAGCCTCACATAAGGTTATATGATAACTGTGGCTTTATGTTAACAGCTACATCAGTTTTTCCAGAATTTTTCTAGAGATGCAAGCTAAGTTGAAAACTCTGTTTTTCTGTTCTATTATAAAGCTGTACCCTGATTTACCTTTCGCAGCTATTCCAATGTTAACTGTCCTCTATGAGCTCTCAAAGATAACTCTTAAGGTGCTGAGGTTGTTTCAGACAGTCCTTTAATTATGCTAGGATAGCTTTCTCATGTGTTTTTTTCCTTTGTATTTGCAGAAAATTTACTATCCTCTCAGCATTTGTCTAAATTATGGGTGTAAAAGAAAGTAAGCTGGTTGAGGCATGGACAGCTCCTGATATCATCTTGGCAGTTTTGAATGTTATCATCTACAGCTGTTCACTGTTGTGGATGTGAATTTAAACTAATATGTTTTAAATTAAAAAAGACTGGTGTGACTGGTTATGGACTCAGTAGTGGGGTAATGGCTTTAACCTGATGACTTGGAACAAAACTGAAGGCAGTACCTTTGCAAAGTGTTACAGCCACATCTAAAGGACCACATCTGTAGAATCCCAAAGATTATGAAAGAGCTGCTGTTCAGGTGGGAAACTGTGGTTGTTTGCATTTTTCAAAATTTATTTGATGCATGTGAGCTTTGGCAAAAAGAAAAAGAAAGAAAAAAATGTTGACTGCACATAACACAAATTGCCTTTTTCTTCACCAACCCCTTCCAAAGGACCTATAGGAAGTCAGTCAGCTAGCAGCTTGTACACAGGTTATTAGCAACACACAAAATCCATATTTGGATTTTTTAAAACACTCTGTGACTTGCTGGACAGCTATTCACAGATCCATCGCAATTTTAGTGGAAAAGCAGTAAAACTGCATCCAACTAATGAACTTTAAATGAGAGTATCTGCACAATTTCAGTTAAGTTCTACAGCCTCTGAAATTCTGTCCCTGCAGAAATGGTGGCATGTGAATCTGTTTATCTTCAGGTCCCTGTTAGAAGCTCATTTGTATTCCCAGGCTCTTGCCTGAGGGAGTGGTGATAAAAAGTACGTCTAATTGATCCCAGACCCGAGGATTTTGCTAAAGGCTGATGTTGGTCACTCATAAGTAGGCTGTCTACACCAATGTTTAAATTATGTAAAGGTCCCCAGGAGAGTTATCAGTAAATACCTTCTCTACCTCAAAATACAAGAAAGACATGTGCATAACACAGCCCATGTATGGTCCAAAATCTGACTTCAGTTATGTTCATGTAAATCAAGTGCAATTAAAATATCTTTTACCTAGACAGACAAAAAAGTCCAGTGGATTACTCACTGTTTACATCTATCAGAAATGCCTAAAGAAATGTTATTCTATAAGTAGCAACACATTCTGAGACCACTTCATAGTGACATGCAGGCTGATCAGTCAGCCAACTGTTAGCAAAAAGAGTATGCAGCCTAAGATCCTACAAGTCTTTTCCTTGGATAGTGCATTAATTTGTGCATTAGTTTGCACCTGTATCACTGCCCAGGAGATTTATAAATACTTGTCTTCTGAAAAGATTGAAATTCACCAGACGTATTCCATAGTATTTTTGGAACGGCATCAACAGGATGGACTGAACAAATGATTGGCTTCTGCTACTTGGGAAACTCTGCACTAATGTGAGAAGGAGTTATTTCTTCAGTTGAATCCCAGCAGGGATTTTGAGTAGGTAATAAATATTGTAGCAAATCAGTAACCTTCCAGAAAGCCTAGGATTTTTAGAAATACGGAGGTAGATAATAGAAAATGGCCTAAAACACTGGCATATTATTCCACTAACAACAGATCTTCAGAAATGGAGGGCAGTGGGGAGAAATAGGGGAGGAAGATTACAGAAATTATTCTTTACAGAAAAACAAGATCCCAAGATTCAGTAATAACAATCTAGACTTTGATGCACAGAATCATGGCCTTTGTGAAATCTCCTCACTTATAAACTGAAATGCAGACTTACACAGTAGTAAAAGGTAAATTCTCTGTATGGCAAGTGTAAATTGTAAATGAAAATCACTTGTAACTTATCCTCTCATGCTTTTTGGTAAACTTAACTCAACTTTATGGCCAGAACTTCAAAGAAGAAGAATGATTCATGGAAGGTCTAATACCCTCGCAAAACTACTGAGGATAATTTAAAACTTTACGTTTTATGATACTTGGATGATTACAAGAAACCCAGCATGTATTATGACAAGCATTATTTCTTAACCAGAACCAGACTTGAAACTACTGTACAATGGAGTCTGGAAACTGATGAGCAATGGAGTTCGAGGCTTTGTGAATGAGTCAAATGATTTGGGGGTTTATAGGTTGCTTCATTATTTTGAGCTCATTTTTCCTGTGATATAAGCATTCATTTTTTCAAAAGTTAGTCAAGAAAGTTGTAACAAAAACTCCTTGAGAAACAAGAAAACAAGAAATTACATTTCTTACACAAAAATTGGCCTTTCCTTTGCCCTTTGCCTTCATAGCCCTTTTATAATAGCTTTAATTCTGTGTATATGATTTCTCTATTTGTCACACTCTTTTTGGTGATATGAATCCATGGTTTTGTTCTATTCCTTTTTTCTTGAAAACACCATGGAGAGATATCTAATCGTTGTATTCTCAAAAATTAGAGTAGCCCCCATTTATTAAGTGTTAAAAAAAGGTTTTGAAAACCAGAACTGACAAATGCTTTTGCTCAATGAATTTTTGAATGTATTAAAAGGTTTAGCTTCCACTGAAAGCATGATTCTGTGTGTGCAAAATTAGCTAAGTTACTTTAGTTGCTAGGAATATAGGCAGTATGAAGGATTGTATTTAGCATGTAAATATTATAGCCTTAGAAGTTAAAACAGAGAATATTTGGAAGGAATCTTGAATGTATACATGAATGCCTGTTACTTTTGTAATCTGCGTATGTACGTGTATCCACACAGACATAAATATGCATAATTTATACGAAGATATTACTTTTAACTTTGTATTGTTGATATATAGAAGGATGATCTTACCATTGATCTTTAAAAGTGAAATACTTTTATTAATATTTTTGTTATATTTAGAAAGGATCTACACTTTGCAATCTCATTGAATGAACGCAGTTCAGCATATAGGTTATGCAGACTGTGCAACAGCTATTTAAAGGTCTGCAAGGATGCCTTAGAGACCTCACAGAAATCTCAAGATGTTCAGGTTTCTACAGAAAGTATATCCAAAAAGAATTATCAAGTTGGGGGTAGAGGGAAGTTCAAAAGTTCAATTTGCTGGTTCAAAGCAGACTGTAGAAGAAAGGGACTTAGAAGATTTGTTGAAGACACTAATCTCATACCTGCTTTCAAAGGTGAAGGCTCTCATGACCAGGCTCAACGGAGACGGTGGTTTCCAGACAACAATGAACTGCTGTCACTACTCCCACTGAAACCACCGCAACCTCCAGAGGCCCCTGGTGGGTTTCCTATCTTCCCTCTTGCATCCTTCAAAAACTTACAAAGAAAAGGGAGGCAATGAATAATAGAAAAACCCCTCACACACAACTTTTTCAGGTCCTTCTTTTGCTTCCCCTGGCACTGTGAAGCAACAGGGAACTGCCCGCCCATGGTGTCATACATGTAGGACGCTCCTCCTTACATGTGCAGGGCAGCGGCACAGACTTCCTGCTATCAATAGTGACTGATAATCCAAAAATGTTTTAATTTTAAAACCATCTTAACAGACATCATTGTTGATATTTACTTATTGAATATCACAGGATGGTTTAGGGTATTACAATATAGGGAGGAATGCCTTAGGCAGATGGATTTTTAAGGAAAGCACAGTTTGGTATTTGTACTAATTCACTAATTCTGCAGTTATATTTTTTCATTATTAGCGATCTTTCAACTACCATGGTGATCCTGCTTAAAACTGCGAAAATATCATTCATCTAGCAATTTTACATAATATCATTTATCATTTACAAATAACATGAAATCTACAATTGACTCTGATAAAAAAAAAAGATTAAATTCAATAAATTGCAGACTTTGTCATTTAATTTATGGTGCAATAATCTTTTTGGTCCAGCAAATCAAACCTCTAGGTAAAAAGTACCTTATAGTGTGATATCTAAGTTTATTTTGGAGTGGGGTAAAGCACAAGTTAATACAAGATATGTCTGATGGATTTGGAGGAGCTGAGTTTCTAGGAAGAATAGAAAGGGGAAAGAAATGAAAGATGAAGACAGAAGAGATGCAGAAACTCAAATGTTTAATATTGCAGCGGCATGTTAAAAAAAAGATTGAATATTGGAGGCAAATGAACAGAGAATAGCAATGGAAGTCAAAGGCATCCATATGTCCAATGCCAGAATTTCTTGTAACATAACCTGTTTGTTTGTAGAAAATATAGATTGAAAACATCAGGAGTGAAAAACACTGAGGTCCAACTCTCACTTCTGATTCCCTAGTGCAAGAGCAGCCCTGGGCTTCCAGGGCACTGTGTACCTGCCTGGATGCACAGATGCTTTTGTTTGTTGTACCATGCTACCACAGTACTCACGGTCAGAGACAAACTGCATTGGCATTCTGAAAATAAATTATTTCATTGCGTATTTTATGGACTAATTCTTTCTACTCAGACATTTGTCCTAAATCATCTGAAATTCCAGAGAAGAAAACTACTCCTGGAATTCATCACATTCTTTTCTTGATTCTCTTGGTGTCCCAGCTCTTGGCCTGTGTGTAACTTTTTGGAGGCAGGTTGCTAAGCAAATTGTGTCATTTCCCATTGAAAGCAGAGTAAGACTTCTCACAAAGTCAGTCAGTCACAGCTGGGGCAGTATAAACATGCAGGTGAGGGATCATAATAAACGCATTTTTGTTGTCCTCTAGAAACACCTTCTGGGTGTAGGTACGCCCACATCAACATAATCTTGTTTCTTTCAAACTGTAATGTAATGTATAAGCAAGTACAAATCAAGATTAGAAATATCTAATTTTAATCAATGACATTCTTTTTCTCATATTGTGTTGGGTTCTGTTTTTTTGTCTGCTTGGTTAGGTGATTGATTTAGCCCTGCGTACCATGAGAAGAGTATTTATGCCTGAGGCTTTTGTCAGTGTACAGTATGCACAAGAATGGCAGGGAGAGGACTGGGACATCTTTTGTTCTACTTTTTAAGAATTCAAGGGTCCTGACTGCCTATTGGCTTTGCCAACTGGATGGGACTAAAGAACGAGTCATCTGTAGATATTTTATCTTTTTCATCCCATAACCTTCTAAATCCTGGTTGAGTGCACCATGATTCACAACACAGCAGGACTTTTGCTGTGGTAGCTCACGTTATGTATGACAGCTGCAGGTTACTGGGCAAACTGGTGTTTGAGAGCAGCAGAGCTTCAGCTGCTGCATAGGCGAGTGAGCAAAGAGCCAGCATCCACAGCTCTCTCAAAAAGGTACCATTTAGCTGGACATATCCAAGGGCTGGGAGATGAAGCAACATGTACACAGGGGAGTGAACAGTTTAATGTTGGAACTGTGACCATCTGCTTCTTTTGATATGAACCAATGACTTTGGAAGCTCATTATTAAAAAGATCCGACTCCTGAAAGGCGTGCTCCTGTCCTGGCTAATCTGTTATTGAACAAGAATTTCAGAGTGCTATACTTATTCTGTATCAGGTCAGAATAGCTTTTGAATCCGCAACAATTGTTCATGCTTTCAATGATTTAGAGAGCGAAACAACGCATCTGTGGGGCTTTGTGCAACACAGTCTGGTGGGAGGTGTCCCTGCCCATGGCGGGTGTTGGAACTAGGCAATCTTTAAGGTCCTTTCCAACTCAAACCATTCTATGATTCTATGATAACTTGGTGATCCATGGGAAGCAATGTGAGTTAGGCGGGTCAGGAGTGTATACATGAAGGAACTGCTGCAAAGACGTGCTCCTGGAAGGCTCCTCATCTCTCATCAAATATCATCCTCTTGAACCTGATGCTCTTCATACAGATCACTGGGCTTTTCTTTGTTCCCTCTGACCCACTTCCAGACATCCAAATGGGAAGTGAGGGGAAGAGCCACACAGGTGGAGTATTATTTGAAGGGTAAGCTGATTTGAGGATTTTCATTTTCTCATTCACCTAAATTGAGGTTCTTCAATTACTCTGTTCCCTGAGAGCTCCAGTTCTTGACATGCCATAAAGAGAATATCAGAGCACGTCTCTGTCACAGAAGTGTCAAAAAAAGCACTTACCTGGTAATTAGATTTTACTTTCATCTAGTTGAGAGACTTTAAGCAAAATATTTCTCAGCCTGCAACCACTGTAATCAGTACTTCTCCAAGGTACCCTTTTTACCCAAGAAGTACCCTCTTCATGCAGTTATGAAACTCTGCTTTAACTTTTACAGTTTTAAAAAACAAGTTCAATTTCTTTAGTTAGAGGCATTACAAACATATTATTCTCCAACCATTTTTCCTCCCAAGTATTACGAGTATATAGTATTGTTCTTTCATCTAGCTCTACTGCCATGATTTAACATTAGCATTTCCTCCCTGCCCAGTAAAGGACAATGTCCCAACACAGATTTCAGAGAATTAAAAGCAGCCACACCAAGAATTAAGAACTAGTTAATAAACTCCTGCTGCTACTAACTCCAGCTTCTCTGTAGGAAGTGTTTTTCCTTTTAATAGTTTTGTATAACAAAAACATCTAATACTAAAATGTGCCAATCTGGCAAAAAGAAAGAAAAGGCAAGCTGTAATTATGCCTTCTTGCAAAATCACAGTCTGGGTTTTCTTCATTTCAAGCATACATACCTATACATCTTGTTCCTAAATCTCTACATTCAAATGCTCATCTTTAGGAGTAGCTTTTCAGATATTTGAGGTACTTCATATATAAAGTAGGGGACTGGGAAGGGGAATACAGCAGTGAGGTAGCCATACGGACATGTTCCCTGAGAAGGAATAGACATACTACATGGGGCAGTGCTAGTGGGTATGGGAGGGAAGTTTAGCATCCCTTTGGATTCCCCATAAATTCACATTTTTTCATATGTGTAGTTGTGGTGATATCTACATATAAACTCAGAGTTTGAATATATGTATTAATCTAAACCTTTATTGAATAACAGCTTAGCTGTCCATAAATTATTCCAGATATAGGGGCAAAAATAAGAAGGGAGTTGTTTCTACTGATAAGTAAACAGAATAATGAATTGTAAACTATTTTCTTCAGCCATATTAAAGTTACAGGGGAGCAGATATCCTGAAAACTGATAACTACATTAAGTCACTCTACAATGATATGGGGGCTAAGCAGTTTATTTGGACAAGAGGCCAAAATTACACATACCATTAGGAGAAAATTTCTGGTTAAAAAAATGGAGTTTAACATCATTCTGCATTATGTGCAAATTTGAAAGTGTTTGTTAGAAACCAAAAAAAATATTTTTTTTGTCATGGGAATTACTTTCAATTTAGGAAATAACATATCTATTG
This sequence comes from Stercorarius parasiticus, assembly GCA_013396915.1. Taxonomy (NCBI): domain Eukaryota; kingdom Metazoa; phylum Chordata; class Aves; order Charadriiformes; family Stercorariidae; genus Stercorarius; species Stercorarius parasiticus. The sequence continues at coordinate 1,003,573 of VWZL01004580.1, read as the reverse complement.
GGTGATTAAGTAACTTACCCTAAAATACCAGTAAATTTGTCAAATTCCAATTCAACTGGTATTTATGAATTGCAAGAGAGATTAAGCAATTCTTTCAATGTTTTCTGATAATGTATTCTCAGTGAAAGTGTGTAATCATTGCATAATTAAAATGAATACAAGGAAAAAACCCTACATCTGACAGTCTGAATAATATGCTTATGCATAGTAAGCATCTTTAAGATATCCTTCACAGATCATTAGCTTCATGGGATTAGGAATGAGCCTGCATAGATTTAGCAATGAATCTCCCTCCTCAGGATATTGTAACAGGTAGGAAACCCTTTCCAGGCCATATGGTGACAGAGGGCAGTGCTCTTTCCCAGGGGCCTTGTCAGACTTAGCCACAATCTATTGCCAGGCACAGTTGGTGAAATCTGACACTCACTTAGCTTAGCACAACAGAAGTCCTCTTAAAGATACTATCAAGACTACAGTGATCACACCAATTGACTTGCATTCTGTCAGTCTGCCACGTTTCTCACGTAATCCCATATGTGATTATCATACCATATAGATGTTTCACCTTTTTACTTCTAAAATATTTTCACATTTATGTATAAATATATATGGTAACTTACGTCTAACATTATAAAATTCATCACACAAGCAACATTTTCACAAGTCAATATGGATCTACAGCTGGAATATACTAAGCAATTGGAAAAGAAGAAAATATTGATATACTCTTAAATTATTTCTGTGTTTTGGCAGATAATCTAGTAAATATCCCAATCATTTTTCCATCAGACGTTATGTAAGGTTTGGATTACTCCTACTGTAAATGGAATTTTAAATTCATTATAAGAAACACAGTATGCACCTGGAATATACTTTAATGATGCTTTTTAAAGCAAATAGAACTGTTGTATCTGTACATCATAGCAGTTAAAATAATCCATATAAATAGATCCTTTTTAAGTTGCGGCGGGGGGGCAGGAGGGGGGATCAGTGGGCCACAAGAGATTTATTCAGTAAAGTCCTCACTTTTCTCCAGGAGAACTGCTGTTGTCCTTCTGTAGCGCACAGATCTCGGTCAAGTAACATATTTAAGGCTGTGCTTCTGCTTACTGCCTAAAACAATCCAACACAAATTGACTTTCATAATCCCCACGTGTTCCCTTGAACTATATTCCACATACAGCACATATAGCACAAGCCAAAGCAGAGGAGCCATTCTCTCACCAGTGTCTCACTCCACTGAACTGACAGCAGCAACAAAATATGGAAAGGCATGACGAATACTTAAATTCAGCTAAAATTAATCAGGCGCTCAATTAGGCAGAAAGTAATTACCGAACCTGTAATTTGACTAGGACACAGTAGCAGATGTTCCTACTCTTGCATATAGTACCATGGGACCTTTAATTAGCTTAAAATAGCCTCATCTTTGGAATTCACTTCCCATCCTCTTGGTCAATAATACTCCCAGTTTATTGAACTGCAAGGTCCATGTGTTTTCCCCAGCTGCAAGATGGAAAACTGCAGTGAATGATTTTAAACATATTTTAGCTAGAGTTACTGCATTTTGCAGAGTTAGACTTTTGGACATACAGGAAGGATGTACTGCAGCACAGCTTATGTAAGAGTTATCAAAAAAGCCAGGCATGATAGGCTGCTTTTTAAAGTACATTGATCCTGTATTCATTAAACCACACTCTTAGATGCCACCCTGGAAGGCATACCTTCTATCACAGCCTCGTTATCTTTTTGCAGAGGTGGGGATTCAGCAAAGACTCAGAGAGAAACACATCAGCTGCTAAGTCACTGACCCTCCTTTCTTAAGTGTGTTAGTTTCTCCAAGGAAAATGGGTGCTGAACAAACAAGTTGTTATTTTGCTTTGTCCAACAATATCCCATACCGCAATGATGTAACTTAAAGCCTCGTGTCAAACTCCATGCCTTGAAATAAAATGAAACAATATTTGAATGAGGAAGACTTTTTTTCTCTCATTTACCTGGATTTCTCTAGAAAATAAAATCCTGTATTCACTAAATCATATCTCTGTTGCTATGGAAATTGTAGAGATCTTACACCTTGGCATTTTGACTTCATTTCTGGATCATATAGGAGAAGAAGATGGAATAGGACAAGTTGGGCTAAGAGAGTAACACAATGATTTAAACAAAAACATCTCTCATAATTAAAGCAAAATGTCAAGGATATTCATGAAAAACATGGAAAGGATAAGTGGATTTAAATGTAAATGTAAATGTAAAGCATTAAGCAAGTTTCCCTTTATATCTTATGCCTCTTAAAATTATTATAAATTGCATCACCACCCCCTTTTTTTTCTGATTAAAATCTTGATAATATTACCTAATGATATTTTATCATATTAACAGGCCATTGAACAGTTACCAAAGTAGGTTAAATCCATCTTTCAATGGAATAATACTCAGGCTAGTTTTAGCCCAACTCACTATTAACACTTAAACACTGCATTTATTTTGCAGAGTGTGTGTTTACTCATGAGTGTTAGAAAACTAAACAAATCACAAATTTGCAATTTGAGGTTGTATTCAGCTGAAATAAACAAATAAATAATATTGATTACCAGATTGATCTGCTCTTCTGTTTGATACTGAAACAGAATAAAAAATAATTGTGTTCAAAATAATCATCAGTTGCTTAAATTAGCAAATATGTGAACAGTTGCCGTGTAATCTCTGTTATTCCTTCATTTAAAATAGATGTTGGCTGATGAAGACAGAAAATTCTTTTTAAAAAGCAAAATGCATGTGTGCCACTGGCAGAGTTCAAATGAAACCGTGACTATAAGCAGGCTACTAAAATTGCAGGGAGTGAATAATTTCATCTGGTTTAATCTCTAATGCTATCCAAGGTCTTCTATACTATGGGTGATTGAGTGAAATGGACACTGAGCGGACCCCAGAGAGTTAATCCACTGAGGTTTTTCTCAGTAACTCTTTTCAATAGGGCTAAACTAAATGTTCGTTACTGGCCATGTATTTTAGTAGTGCTGTCCCACTTTCCTTGGCAGTTGCCTCAGTTTCCAAAGTACTGAAAATAGGAAATTTGTGTTATGTTCTTGACCCAAGCCAATTACAAGGAGTGGAGGGAGGGAAGCTAGGCATGTGTGGTCAAAATGCAATGCACAATAAATACAAGGAGGATTATATATGACATACGGTACTTAAGTTCTACTGTGAATAATTACTTTGCCTCAGGAGCCACAGTATGCACAGTAGCAGGGCTGTGTTACTTAAGAATCAGTGGCAGCATATATGCTGGAGCAGAATATCACAAGCTTTCTGTATCAGACTCTGCTATTTTGAAAACAGTGATTGTCAGGCTGAGCTACGTGGCATTGCTCACTCTACTGTGTGGAAAGAGAAGATGCTACAGTTATGTTGAAGTAATTCTGCAGTAGCTCTGTAGGAGTTATTTTGACCTCATTAAGTGGAAAAAAATGGAGAATGTAAGAAACCGTTGCTAAATGTAAAGGTGAACACAAGCCATAGCATCAGAGAAATTACTATGACATCACAGACACTGAGGTCAGCTTCCAGTTGTCCACCGCACAGGGAAATGGGTAAACTGGGCTGTTCATCTGGTGGATGTCTACACTATGTCGAAAAGAGTAAAGAGAGTACAGGTCCACTCCCCTACAACAACGTTACAAAAAGGAAGTGTGTGCTCTGAATTTATAATCTGACGTACACAGATCCACTGATGTTACAGTTATGCAAGGTCCCTGAATGAATGTGCATGGCATCACAACTAGTCTGCCCCTGCTAGCCACCACCAGCCACTAGGAAAACAACTAGCCACCACATAGGGAAACAGAGTAATTTAGATTAGAAGTGACCTGTGGAGGTCATCCAGTCTAATAGGAATAATAATAAGCAATTAGATACAGGAATACATTAATTTCTTAACCCAGTCGTCTTTGAACAAATCCTGAAAGCAGAAGTTCCTCTAAAATCCTGGAAACCATTTCCAGACACCTTAAGGACAAGAAAATCATCAGTAGTCAGCACAGCTTTACCAAGGGGAAGTCATGCTTGATCAACTTGATAAATTTCTACAATTAATGACTGGCCTAGTAGATGAGGGGAGAGCAGTGAATTTACTGAAGTCCGGTGTGTACCTGGACTTCAGTAAGGCTTTTGACACTGTCGCCCATAAGATCCCCATTGGCAAGCTTTTGATGTATGGGCTGGTTAAGCAAACAGTGAGGTGGACTGAAAACTGGCTGAATGGCCAGGCCCAGAGGATGATGATCAGTTGCTCTGATCAAGTCTAGTTGGAGGTCAGTAACTAGCCGTGTAGCCCAGGGGTCAATGCTGGGTTCAGTCGTGTTTAACCAACATCTTCATTAATGATCCGGATGAGGGGGCAAGGTTGCAGATGACACGAAACTGGGAGGAGTGGCTGATATTCCAGAGGTTTGTGTTGCCAACCAGAGGGACCTTGGCAGCTTGGAGAAGTAGGCTGCCAGGAACCTCGAGCAGTTCAACAAGGAGAAGTGCAAAGTCCTGCACCTAGGGAGGAGCAAGCCCAAGCACCAATATATGCCGGGGGCCACCCAGCTGGAAAGCAGCTTGGCAGAAAGGGTCCTGGGTATCCTGGTGGACAGCAAGTTAAACATGAGCCAGCAATGTGCCCTGGCTGTGAAGAAGGCTAATGGTATCCTGGGCTGTGTGAGGCAAAGTAGTGCCAGGAGGTTGAGGGAGATGATCCTTCCCCTCTTCCCAGCTCTGGTGAGGCCACACCTAGAGTACTGTGCCCAGTTCTGGGCTCCTCAGTACCCAAGAGACATGAACACACTGGAGAGAGTCCAACAAAGGGCCACAAAGATAATTAAAGAACCAGAGCATCTCTCCCATAGGAGGAAAGGCTGAGAGAGCTGGGACTGTTCAGCCTGGAAAAGAGAAAGTTTTTCTATCTTGTTAATGTACCTAATCTTGTTATGTACATAATCTTGTTATGGGAATCTTGTTAATGTACATAAACACTCGCCAGGCTCTCTTCAGTGGTGCCCAGGACAAGAGGCAGTGGGCATAAACTGAAACACAGGAGGTTTCCTCTGAACATCAGGAAGCACTTTTTTACTGTGAGGGTGACTAAGCACTGGAACAAGTTGCCCAGAGAGGTTGTGGAGTCTCCATCCTTGGAGATATTCAAAAACCATCTGGACATGGTCCTGGACAACTGTCTTTAGGTGACCCTGCTTGTGCAGGAGTGTTGGACAAGATGGCCTCCAGAGGTCCCTTCCAACCTCAACCATTCTGTGATTCTGGGAAACCCATATCTCTCAGCCTCTCCTCATATGTCACATATTCCAGCTCTTCAAATATCCTGGTCGCCCTCCACCAGACTCGCTCCACTCTGTCAGTGTCCTTGTAGGGAGAATCCAAATCTGGACAGGCTTATGTGGTCTCATAAGTACCAAGTAGAGGTGAAGAACCACTTCTCTCAACTCGTTCAGTATGTCCTTGCCAATACAGCCAGTGTGTGTTTACTGGAGCCATTTCACTTGGGAACTTGATTGCTTGCTCCTCTAATCTAACTGAAGAGAGTAAAACATAGCCAAAGAAATTCTATGTTAGTACATAGAAAATAAAGTTCCCAAATGTCAAGGCCCAAATTATCATTTTATAACATGGAAATAAAAGTTTCAGAATGGTCAATTTTCAAATATATCTTGAAAATAATTTTTCATGGAACACAACTGGCTCTTAGAAACATTGCTGTGTTTTGCTTTCTTTTCTAAGAACATGGTTTCTAACCCTGCAGTCATGGAGAAGTGGTTTTGTTTTTGTCTACAGAGATATAAATCAAAACAATCTCAAACAATATCTGAAAATATCTCAAAAAAACCAGTATGAACCTCACTCTTTCAAGGCATCATTTCCAGTTTTTAGAAGCTTGGAGTTTCTGATCTGAATTGAAAATGAAAGAGAGAAAGTCATCACTGGCACTGCTGCAGAAACAAATTTATCAGTGAGAACTGAGATGACCTGTCTGCCCCTCTTCTGATAAAGTTTACCTCTCCACTAAAGAGCCTGTAAAAGTGTTACTACCTCAGCACTGTCCTTCTCATTCACGTAACACTAAAAGCAGAGAATAAACCTAAGTGCAAACTAAGCTGCTGCTGATTTGTCTCCTTCAGCACTCATGTAAGGGTTTTGTTTTGTAAGGTGCTCCAGCTGCTTCATCCAAATTTTCCTGCACAGGGAAAACTGCAGTAGCACAAGACTTTGCAGACCTAAGTACTGTACACCCACACTGGCTGGTTAAACCAGATGTGTGAAGCAATTCAACATCAAAGTCAAGACTTGGAGTAAATGTGATGTATACTGACTGCACACATGTTGTACATAAAAATTCCAGCAACCAAAAATAAGCATTTGATTAGGCACTTAGTGCTGACAGTCAATGGATGTCATCCTTTAAATAGGAATATTCTTTTAACAGTGGGAGTTCCTCTAAGAGAAGATCTGAGATAACATCACAGACCATTCAAATTATTTTCAGTATGCTACTACACCATATTACCAGAGGTACTTTGAAACATTTGTACAGCCAGGAAGAAGTAGTATCATTTTATCATGTGCTACTGTCCAACCCAGAGTAATTAAATAGTCAAGCATCCATGCCCATCCAATGTTATGATTCACTCATCATTAAAAAGATACAATGATCCAAAAGTCATTTAATGGACTTACTCCTTCTTGGATTTGTGGATTTACGTTATGTTGTATGAGATGTTCATAGGCAATAAACAAGAATTTCATTCACAGCCATTAGGTAATATAAGAGTTCTTCCACAAAAATATTGTCCTTCCTCAAGCACAGGAAAAGTCTGATTCTGGTTTTGCAATTTTTCATCCTGCAGTTTTTTCCATAAACCGAGCTAAATAGACAAGGGAAGAGTTGTGTGAGTTTGAAAACAATCTTACAACATGAATCTTAAATCTCTTTGTACTTTGTATGGTGTATATAAAACAAGTGAAGTCCTACAGGCTTAATCCAGCCTTGGTCCTATCAAGAAATCCACAACCATTATTTAGTAGTGCCAAATCAAGCTCTAATTTTCAAAGCATCTGTATCCAAGCAGTTACATATACGTAGAAATTCATCACAGTCATGGCTAATTCAAGGACAGTACATATACTGACAAAAACACTACATGTGTTGTTCATATTGAACAATTCAACTGTCTCCACTCACTGGGCTGACAAATTTATTTATTTTGCAGATCCCTGGTAGATGTGCCCTCATCTGATTCTTATAAAACTGCTTAAGTCTCTTGAGCTTGTGAAATATCATTTAGATCAATTAGATGAAGTGGAATCAAAAGAAGTGTTCAGTGGCTAAGACAAGAGACATGGAATAAATGTACCAGTAGATTGCACAACAATAAAATGACAAAATAGACTATCTTGTTCTAGACATTAAATCCTTGCTGCTCACCTGGATCCTCAATTTTGGTCCTTAACTCAGAAGCTGATTAGGAGAATATGATAATTCAGGAAATTAAGTAACACATGCAGACTAGATTCACAGCAGGCATTTCTTCCAATACAGCAACTGGCACAGCTGGTCTCCAAGTGCAAGCAGTGGCACAGCACTAGGTCCTCCACTTCAAAATCACTCCCCAGTACATCAGGCATTTCATGTACTCCAGTCTTGGGGGAAAAAAAAAAAAAGAAAAAAGAATTCTTGCACACAATGTATTTTTTCAGTTATCTATTTAAGTGCATGACAAATTGCTAAAAAGTATGGCTGTTTACAATAATGGTTTTTTGCAAGTTTTCCCTCTTATTACTGAAAAGATTTAGGTACAATTTATTCTGTTCAAGGTGACCTCCAGTTTGGACTTTGAATACTTAAAAGTTGTTCAAACATACAAGTCATAAAACTTGCGAGGATAAACAAACAGGTTAATATAGAAGAGTGGTTGTATGGGTGTTTATACTAAGCTTGAGTTCATGCCAAGTGTGAAGTAGATGTCCAGTTCAAAAGGCTCTTCATGTAACTAATAAAAGTTAATGTCTTCTTCCAAAGAAACAGCCCTTTTCAAACGTTATTAAACACTTCTCAACTTACACAATGTCCTGGCCAACCTCAGAGAAAGGAGAATGGGATGAATAATTCTGTGCAGAAATGTTTATATAAACTTTGCAGTGGTGTACAGATGAAGGCTGTGACAAGTTTTACTACTGTAGAAAAATAACCTACCTACCTGAAACCTCTCACAGAACTAAATGCACCAATTTCTTGTATCACTTTGCTGATAGCATTGAATAGTCAACATTTTGAGTGCTGAAGTTAGATGGAAAGTCTATGTTTTCTGACAGAGAAGATTAAATTTCACATATTGGTCTGATTTGCTCCAACAGGCTGATCCTGGCCCTTCATAAAGAAACATTTATTTTCCTGTGAAATATTTGTGAGGTGCTTGGGACAAACCATTTACATTCCTGCACGTATGCTACTATGTTATTATGTATAATAACTAGGCATAGCAATAAATGAACACCCAAAATCTAACTCTATCTGTTGCTGTTGTATATAAATGAAAATCACTATGACAGCACTGTAAAAGGTAATATTTATTTTTCTCTAAATGCAAAGTATGCTTTGGAGGAATCCCTATAGAGGATATGAGAAGGGTTCAGTACTCTCAGTATGTACTGAGCTAAGCTGTATGAACTGAGATGGAAGTTGCTTAGTTCTTCCTAGGAAAAACTGAAGGCAGCGTAGGTACAGGTCTCCAGCTATGACACGGGTCCTTGCAGGGGGACTGTGATCACAGAGTCAGAGCAAAGCTGTGCGCCTGAAGAGGAGCTGCAGGCTTGGAGTCTGCTTCTGAAAACCAAGAGTGAGGGGTCTCAGTCTTCTGTATCACTGCAGGCACTGTGCCATCGCCTTTCTTCTTTACACACCTTGAGAACAAAAACATCTGGAGAAACATCTAGGTCTGGAAAGCCACATGAGCTCATGTGTCAAACTGCTTGGATGAGAGAAGCTGTGGGAAGACTCAGAAAAACTCCAGAGTACCTGGAAAACTTTAAAATTAAAACACAGAAGTAACAAATGAAATTAGATATCCACTGGCTTCAGCAAGAGGAGCAGCAGAATATTTTGAGTACTCAGTTTAGGCGGAGCAACTCTTCAGTTCCATCTTTCCGTAGACCAAATCCTAAGAGGCAATAGGGGTCTTCCCTTGACCATAGATACAAGTAAACACAACATAAACATTGTAATTAAATGTGGTATTTGGACTTCCTACACACATTTCAGTATCTGGCCCTGAGGAAAAACAGTTTTATACCTAGAGTAGAGTAAGATTTAGTCCTTTTTACCATTACTACATAGAAATACTGAGAGGTTGAGGAAAACTGAAGATTTTGAGCATTAGGATCTTACAGAAATCAATTGTTAGTGGCAGATGAAGGTTGCAAGCTTGATACCACTGAATCAATGACAATCTTTCTAGAGATTTCAGTGGGAAGAGGGTAAGACTTATTTTAATAGTTTTTGCATAAGATTAAAGACTTAAAAACTGTTCCCAGCCTTAATCATTATATTTGTCTACACTCTACATAAGACCCCTTTAAAAATCCTACTTAGCAAGCCTAGAATAATCAATTGAAATTGCACAAATTAACTTAATTTATGTTCTCTCCCTTCTTTTTCTTACATAGGGATATTCACATTCTGACTATCTGGACCAAATTCTTAGTGATTTTTATCATTATCTTTACCAAGCATTAATTGCAACAGAGATTTATGAATGGAAAGTAAAGGTTTTTACTTTGCCTAAAATATCTTCGTAAGCATGTGTGTGGGAGGTCAGAAAATGTAAGTGATTTCCATTCACTCCTTCCTTCCTTGCCTTTAAAAACTGTAACTGGAAAACAACCATCATACCTGCTATTATACGAAGTTAAAACGGAGCATTGACTGNACAGTTCAGCAAAGGGAAGTGCAAAGCCCTGCACCTGGGGAGGAATAGCCCCATGCACCAGTATATGCTGGAGGCCAACTGCCTGGAAAGCAGCTTTGCCGAAAAGGACCTGGGGTCCTGGTGGACACCAAGTTAAACATGAACCAGCAATGTGCCCTTGTGGCAAAGTAGGCAAATGGTATCCTGAGCTACATTAGGAGGAATGTTGCCAGCAAGCTGAGAGAGTGATCTTTCCCCTCTTTCCAGCACTAGTAAGATCGCACCTGGAGTACTGTGTCGAGTTCTGGGCTCCTCGGTTCAAGGACAGGGAACTGCTGGAGAGGGTACAGCAAAGGGCTACAAAGATGATTAGGGGATAGGAACACCTCTCTTATGAAGAAAGGCTGAGGGATTTAGGTCTTTTCAGTCTGGAAAAAAGAAGACTGAGGGGGGATCTTATCAATGCTTGTAAATACTTAAAGGATGGCTGTCAGCAGGATGGGGCCAGGCTCTTTTCAGTGGTGCCCAGTGAGAGGACAAGAGGTAATGGGCACAAACTTGAACATAGGAAGTTCCACCTAAACATGAGGAGGAACTTCTTTACTTTGAGGGTGGCAGAGCACTGGAACAGGCTGCCCAGAGAGGTGGTGGAGTCTCTGTCTCTGGAGACATTCAAAACCTGCCTGAACATGATCCTGTGCAACCTGCTCTAGGTGACCCTGCTCTGGCAGGGGGGTTGGACTAGATGGTCTCCAGAGGTCCCTTCCAATCCTACCATTCTGTGATTCTGTGATTGTGTGATTGGTGGATTATTTGTGACACTGGGTTTTGGCATATGATATCATCTACCCACAAAAGGCTTAACACGGAACCAGGACTTCAGTCTCATCACTGATTTTCATGCTTTTTCAAGTTTTTTTATATGTAGAAGGAGAAGGTCATCAGAACAGGTATGAACTCTGAAAAATACAGCACATGGATAATTCGTTCAAAAGTAACAAGGCATTTCTTGCAGAGACATCAGTAATGTCTTGTGAACAGACTTTTTATTTGGGGGAGGTTGTTATTTTTTTTTTTCAAGGAGGAAAGCAGAAATGGGAGATTTGTGGATGAAATATGATTCATCAGAGAAGTGAAAAAAGTCATCATAATGAAAAATGCCTGATTTCATTTTCAGATCTTTGATAAACAATTTCTTTCTACAAAACAATAGTTTTTGTAATTATTTTGAAAGCAAAAATGCAAGCAATTAAACAAATTTTCTGTAAAAAATGTAAAAAAATGGAAGTGGATTACTTTGGATCCATACAAAGTGAGGGCAATTTAAACTGCAAATTTTTGAATAACAAATAACAGATCTCTGGTTTTTTGACCAGTTCCAGTTCACAAGAATATCCAAAGCCATTGTGAAGGTCTGCTATGCCTTTACTGTACAATATATAGCTGAAGATAATCCCTTTCTCAAAGACCTGATTTGAGAAAAATCTCACTGTGCAGTGTACAGAACAGACAAGAAGGAATTGAACGGGCTGCCAAAGGAAGAAAAAGGGTAATTCTTAGGATAATTCTTACAAATAACATGAGAAACAGCAACATCCATATGTGACCTGAAGGATAATATGGAGTGAAGTGGAAGATGTCAGCAAAGATAAACAGTGGTGTCAACCACAAGCATTTGGAGAAGAGACTGGAAAGAGTTTTCCCAAGCTGCAGTTTCTCAGACTGAGCAAAGACAGGTCAAGGCGGTGCTCCTGCTCCTGTGCTGCTCAGGGGAGGGCTGACCATGACCAGTTAATGGACTGACCGATCATGCATGGTCTGTTGCTGTGTAGAATGAACTGAGGTACCTGAAAAGGAGCTTGTCAGGGCACAAGGCACAACTCTGCTAGACTTGTATTCCATCTGATATACTCTTATCAGGTTTACCCTTTAGAGGTAACTGCTTATTTACTCCCTGATTCAGTCTTCTACAGCAAGAGACTTTAAATTTGCTTTACGACATAATGAACTGAAGAACTCCAGCTCAAGAAATGTGGCCTTAGTCACGTTTTGTGTGAAGTATGCAGGTGAGATGGAGAAACCAAGAGAGACCCAAAGAGGGGTGACGAGTAAAAACAATAGGAGCCATGAAGCAAGAGGATATCATCAGAAAAGTTTTTTAACTCTGCTGAAAGGTTCTCTTTAGAAGGAAAAGAACTGTTATTACTATATAATGGATTAGACTATTTTTCTCTAAATAGACTTGCCAGTGAGGGCTTTTAAAGACTCCTGTGTTTCAGGCATCGTACCTATGTTGTATCTCACTTTAATATATTGGTACATTTGAAAAGGCACAATGGGCCATGCACTGAAGAGTGCTCTGCCCCTTCAGTTAGACTTACAATAGCATAGTAATTAGTGCAATTTTCTTACGCATGTTATTGTTTAGGCAGTTGCCACTTGGGGGAATTTTGTAGAGGAAGAATGTTTAATCTGACTCAGCAGTTAATATAAAGCATAAACTCAGCACAAAGCACAACTTTTCTTCTAAGCTGATGAGAAAAAAAAGATATATTTAAGTTTTTAATCAGGCAATATCGGGGCAAGTAAAGTGCAGTTTTACTCCATCTCACTTGACAGCCTTTGAATTCAGAAGCTGTGTATTTAGATAATGAGGCATATCACCAATTGCAACCAAGCCTTGCTCACTGGAACTTCATACAGATAAAACTGTGCCACAAAGGTATGCTCTAATTATGCTAATCATGATGCCTTGGCATTCACTCAGAGGAGTCACTCTGTATTCATCAGCAGCAAGAAAAGTGTCAGAACAGCATGCCGCTACTTGGCTACTTCCTTAATAGCCCACCAGCTTCTGTCAAAGGCTGAGTGTCCTGTTCCCATGCAGTTTGTCTAATCTTACGCGTTCTACAATTATTTTGTCATTGTGATGGCTGAAGGGTGGTCTGCAAAAAGCCTGGTGTTTTTGTAATTGTGGGTGGTATTTGGCAGCCTCTAGGACACTAGAGGAAGAAAAAAACCAGAAAACCTTATAATCCACTGTATATGAAAATCGCTGAAATTGGTTGTCTGCTGTAGAGTTGTGAGAATTGTGCTTATCAATATTCACAAGCTTGCTAAATTCTCTGTAGTGAAATATCCTTTCGCCTGTGACAAAATAATGGATTTCCTTAAAAAAAAAATGAGTATGATATTAAATAGGAAATTACATTTGTTGCAGAATAGGTGCTGCATACCTATTCTGTGGAATAAAGCTTTTTTTAATGTTTCAACCACTAATGACTTTTCTGTAAAATCATATTGTTAAACCAGTGAAACCTATAGAATTCCTGTAGCTATCAGTATTTCATCTTGTCCGCATGTGGGAGACTATAAAAATTTTTGTGAAACAGCATAATAAGCCTATTTTAACAGAAGGCTTATAGTGAATTTAAAGTGTATGGCAAATCGGGTATTCCTTCAGAACTCTGATATAAAATTAAAATAACACTACAGGAAAAGGAAAACCTATGAAACCAAATCCTGGTTTTCCCCAATTTAGTGACTGTGTAAGATTAGAAAATACCTGGAAAATGATGAGAAGAAAAACAAAATGCAATGAAGCTACTCTGACAACTGGCGGCTTCATAAAGAAATATTTTCACCTCCTCATCCTCATTCTTTCTCACAAATGAAAAATTTCAAACTCTGCCTTAGAATGAGGGTCCCCCCAGGAAGTGCAACTCATCCCTGAAAGTTGTTGGTCTTGCCCTCCTCCCTGCTGCAAAAAGGGAATTTTTTTGCGGTATTAGGTCCCAGTACCATTCCTATTGTTAGTGGGATTTCTTTTCCCAACTTGACTGCAGAATGCACAGGAAAAAGCCTTTTGGCCCTTCCTAAATACCTTACAAAAGACAAAAAGTGTTTCAAATCCTCCATATCCAGCTGAATTTTTGTCTTTGACTTTTACAATATTATGAAAACATTTAGAAAAATGTGGCTGTATTTATCTCTACAACTAAAGGTTTCATTATTTATCTAGAAAATAATTCATTTGTGGCCTAAATGAGGATATTATGCTTTTTTTTTTTCCCCCCTGTGTAGGGTAGTCAACTGTCAAGATAAACACTAAGAACACAGTAGAAAAATATGTTAATCCTCTACTTATTCATCTGTACAAAAGATTTAAATGGAAATTTAATGTGGATATTGCTAGATTCTGAACAGGAGCCAAACTAATTCTATGAAAGTGCTCTGTCTACATATTAACTACTGTAAACATTCAGAGATTCAATCCTATTTACTTTACTCTCAAACATCTGATAGGATTCTAGTCCTTTTTTCATAGTTTTTTCAAAAGCATCAAACAAAACAAAACCGAGCATTCAGCATTTTGAGCAATTTTTCTGTTTAGTTGGTAATTCTGTGAGAGTATTTTAGAGATTTCAGTTTTCCATGATTTGTTAGCCTCTTATCTGATTATGAATTTTCAGTGTAGGAACTAACCCCTAGGCACATCAACCATTTTTTAATATTTCAGAGATTCCTGTAGTTTTAACTGAACCAGCGATCTACTGCAATGGCATTTATGTTGACCACAGACAGTATGGCATCCAACACTTGACGTTGTAAATATAGCAGCATATACAACTGATTTAATTAGTCCCAAATCACTTTTTTTAATCTAGGGGAAAAAACAAGCAGGAATTTGCTTATTTCCCATAAGACCTGGAAAGAGTTATAATATGTAAGTTTTGTATTACATCACATTTTTTATACTACTAAACATAGGCAGATATAGCATCATTACAGCAACCCCCAAATTATGTTAGTGTTGCGTCAGAATTTTGTCATTCTCCTTGACCTATCACAAGGGAGCAAACAAAGAACACAAACCTCAAACTCTGTCACATTGATCTGTCCTGAACCTGTCATACTGCTTGCTTGAGGTTCATGTCTACTACAAAATAAAATTCAAACTAAAATTCTTGGTTTCAGGTAGAAGAATCATGCTTTTAAGATCGGATAAAAATGAAATGCAAACCAAAAGTGAAAGGTATGTACTAACTTTAAAAAAGGGGGATGACTGAAATGTTTATGTCAGGCAGCTCCCTTGAGAAAGAAAACTAATGTCAAAGTCTCTAGAAGATGGCAGGAAGCTGACAACACTGGATTGAGAGCTGGTAACTGTATTTAGAATTAGATTTCTCTTTTTAGTCCACTTGCTTTGGCAGGTTTCTCATGAAAACCATGACCCCACACCTGTCACTGCACAGGACCGTGTTTCAAACACGGGAAGTCTCACAGGATAGCTGACCTCTGGACACAGTCATGGAAATTTTCCACTGAGTCTGGAAATTTCTCCAGTACGTTTTCCCCAGCTTCTTTGCCTTCTCTGCCCTAATGGAACAATCAGTCTAATAGGTGATGTGATGCAGCAAAGTCCTTAGGAAAGCAGAAATCCCCATCACCCAAATCATCATCACCCACCTTGAGTCCTCCGTACTCCGTACTCCGTACTCCTCTTCAAAGAGCCCTGCCTCAGAGGGAGGGCTATCCACAGCAATGCCATGGTCATAGTGGAGGCTCAGAAAATGATAATACTCTACAGGGTATCCCCTGGTCACTTCATAAACCTTAGGGTGAACTGATCAGGATTGTGTTGTAGCATTCTGAGTTTTTGTTGGGCTGCAAATTGTGTATGCACAGTAGCAATAAATATATGACTTAGCACATTTCATATTGAAAATAAGCCCTTCTCATCTTTCAGTGTGCCTGGTGCATGGAGACCACCAAGAAATGAATGTATTATGTTATTCTCCTTTGAGGCAGTCCAGTCACGTAAGTATTTGTTATTCTGTATGCAAGTACTTTTCTTGCTATATAATTTTCGGTTTGCTGTTACAATAGCTAGCTAGTGTGAAGTTCACAAGCCCTTCAGTAATGTTGAAAGACAAAATAAATACTTCTAAATAGCAAAATTATTGGAGTGAATGTAGAAAAACAAATGACATCAAAGAAGCACGTTGAGTTCATTTAATTAAACATATGGACCAACATGGGCTGAATGGAATGCAACGGTCATATTATACGCCAGTCCCAAAACAAACTTGCTTGGACGCACTGTCCGTACATTTTATTATTTTCTTAGAAATGCTGCACATACATTTAATGAGCAACATACATGTATGTGTACTTGTAATAAAAACTAGTAGAACGAGGAAAAAACCTAACTGCTAATTATTTAATAAAACTGTAAACACACCATGCTGTAGAATCGTTTTCCTCATTATTTTCTAAATCTATGACAAGCTCTGCAGTGAGACTGTCAGCAAGCTATTATATTTATGAATTATGCCCACTTTATAGGAACCTGCACTCTTACTCTGCAGTTTTATTTTTGCAAAGCTGTTTCCCATGACTCTTTAAAGAACACATACCTAAAACAGTAAGTTTATACTGGTTTTTTGGCTGCTACTTCAAGTTTATGGCAAATACATACATGCATCGCAAACCTGACTTTGGTCTTATTTTGGAAATTGTCAGCTAAATAGAATTATAATATATAATTCTATAGAGTTATAATAACTACTACAACAAATAAGTGTAATCCATTAAATATGAGATAAAAAGATCGTGTTTCCAGTACAGCTTTGTATACAATGTTTTTTGACAACCTGTAGATGTCTTTAAAATAAAAATTCATATGACAAATATTCCATAATTTCCCAATTTTTAAAACATTTCTCCTATCTTTTTCCATAAATGAAGCGGAGGCAGGAAGCATGGCAGCATTTCAGTCCATGAGGTCATTCTTACCAAATTGCTGGCTACAAAATTTGAAGGGATATATCATAATCTCATAATGCTGAGAGACCCAGAGAAAACTGTAGGTATGTCACATAAAACTCATTCTATCTAGATACACATTAATGTATGAACAGCTGTGCATGGACTGAAGATTCCATCTGAAGTAGTTGCCTTTATATTATTAAAACAACCAGAAACTCACATGCCTTTATTTAAGCTTCAGAGTAGAAGTGTTTGGAGGAACATGGAGGGATGCACAGGGCTGCGGGCTCCAGCAGAGCTGTAAGTGAGAGCACAGGCAGTGTAAGTCCCATGAAACCTTCTTCCAAGAACATCCCATGAGTGCTTCCTGCCTTAAACTTCTTAATAAGCAAGGTATGAAGAATGAATATAGGAGATGGTATATCCAGTTTTAAAAAAAGAGCTTAAGCATGATTTAATTATACTAAAAGAGCTATTTTCAGTGTATTCACTTTTTAATTTTACTTAACCTTAACCTAGTGTGCAGTAGTCACAACTATGGGAGAAAGGATGATCCTTTGAGCATCATCCACAAGCATTTTACTTACACTCTTACAAGATTTCTCTTTTGTATCTGGTCTATAAGTTTCTAAATCAAACAGCTGTATCCAAATGTCGTGGTTTTGGCCATATTGGCCAATCGTAACGACAGATGGCCCTCCCCCCCCTCTCTCCTCAGAGAGGAGAGGAAGAGATAAGGAGATTTATGAGTTTAGAAAAAGAACTAAACTACTTTAATGAAAATAATAATAAATAAGAAAATAGTAAACAATAATAATAGAATAAAATAAATTAAAATAAAATAAAGAAGTATACAATATATACAAAACCGTATCCAGCTCCCAGGATGACGATCGCGTCACCAGCAGACACAGGAAAAGTCCCAGACTGGAGTCAGCGATGGACAGGAGCTGAATTCCAGAACTAGAGTCAGGAACGCTCAGATCGGGATCAGAGGCAGACGAACAGACAAGGTCCTCCTCAGACGTCGGCCATTGAAGAAGAACCCGAGCCAGAGCCGCACTGCCCCTTTGATCCCTTAGCTTTTTTACTGAGCGTGATGCAGATGGGATGGAATACCCTGTTGGTCAGTTTTGGGTCACCTGTCCCGTCCGCTCCTCCCTGCAGATGGGACTCCTCTACCCTTCTCCGCTTCCGACCCTCTGACGGGCAGAAAGCAAAGTTAGCTGACCTTGGTTGTTATAGCAATAAGTATAAGCAAGAGCCTCTGTGCATACTATTCCTTGGTATAATCAGGTCTTACCACTCTGAGAGCGAACAGTTTCTGAACAATATGCTGTTAATTTCAGAGTTTAGTCAGTTAGAAGAGGCCCAGCTAAAAAGTAAAATTACAAATCAGAAAATTGGTTCTGTTTTACCTCAAACCAGGACACCAAACAACGTGGACGCTTACATATTATGAAGGCGGGCAAGTATTGTTTTAGTAATAAATGAGACTGAATGTAGTTTTCTTATGAGAAAAAAAAATTCAGAATAGTTCTTGTCAGGTAACTGTCCTCAAGATTATTTCAGTGTAAGTGAGTGCTTTTCTGCAGGCAGCTAGTCTTCAAAAGCTCTAGAGACTGCAAAGTAAGTCTTGCTCTCACTCTCTCACTTCTCAATTACAATTAAATATGATTCCTGATGGCATTTACTGGGCTAATCCTCAAAGCTTTCTGTAGAAGTCTACTGATGATCGACATGAAAGCTATTGCAATTCCAGTTCAGGTCTTTCGACTATAGGTTTCAGATTATCACCTAAAATAAATATCTAGTTATCAGACTTCCTTTGAAAAAATATTTTGAACTTATGTGGGCGCAGAAATATTTGGTTTTACTCAGCTTGAAAATGCAACATGACATAAAGTAGAAAAAAAACCAAAACCAAAACAAATCAATGTGTCTTAGTAGTTTGAAATGGCTATGCCACTCATGCACCACGTTTCAAGCTCCTGACGGTAACTTTGCTGTTCTCAGAAACTCCAGTTCAGATCCTGGTTCCCATAAGCAGTGTGAATCAGAACATATACTATAAACTGAATTTACTGAAAATCAGTTTTAAAGAGAATTTTCCTACCAAAAAAAATCAGGCACGACTATGCTGGCTGTGGTTTACTTTAACTGAGTATAACTAAATCGAAAACAATTTTACCAAGCTCAACTACATGCTGTGTCTTGTAGATGCTTGTCTCAGCAAGCAGCTCTTACTGCCCGCTTCTCAGTTTGGAAATGGAAATCCCAGCTCAAAGCGGAAGTTTTGAATCCCTCTTGGGTCTCTATGCAAACTCTTTTAGAAGACCTTCCCTGGAGTATGAATGAAATTCCCCTTCCCATTGAACAATGAAAAACACATACTGACTTTAACGAATGCAGATATATTTTTAACTGCAGATATTCAAACTTCACCACTTACAACTTGCAAACTATGATGTTTTTCTCTGCTTTTACCACCACATTAAAAAGGAGAATGTATTAAATTATAATTACAGGATAATAGACAGGCAAAGATCCCAAAGTCCTATCTTGCTTTCAGGGTTCACTCGATTGTGAAAAATTCTTATCTCCAGAGTCAAGGAATCTCAGCTGATTCTGCACACAGCATCACAACTGGAGCAGCCAGGACCAGACTGGCCACCTTCATACCATGTGTTGTGATGAGTGAACAATCTTGGGCTTGATGCCTAACCCCCTACTCTTCACAGGTATCCAGTCACACACTATGCAATCCAATTTAGCAACTCTGCATCCTGTACTCAAGAGACTGTTATATAACCTAAGGTCCATTTCAGACCAGGGCCACCTTTCATTGAGGGGAGGGGATCCCACCTGTATAGTCAGATTTCATCAGCCCAAGAATGTTGCATTAGGACTTCAAAGCTACAGTGCAGATATCTGCTACTGACTTGTATTACCAATACTGATTGAGCAACACAGCTACAACCACAACTTAGAGCAATGTATCCCTCACTGAGAAGAGATTCTGGGAAACCAGTGTCATGAAGGGGTCACGTAGATGCCCAGCAATGAGTCCACAACTTTGCTTTAGGGGGCAATTTTCCAAGCCCTTCAATGAGAACCTGTTGCAGTATTGATTAAAAAATGATTTTCTTCTGCCACTTTGTGACTTCAAATTATATTAAGGTAGCCAATGTAGATCTGAAGCTGCTGTCTCGTTTGTAGAAGTTAACTTTCCTGACAATCTTGCTCCAGGAGGATCCAAAATGTTTCTCTTCCTCCCAGGTGATCCAACTGGTTGCAAAAACATCATCCTTCTTTCTCTCCCAGTTGCGTCTGCTCCATACACTCCTCAGACCTTCCCCATTCATTTCCCATTGCACTGAAAGCGTGGGGTTGGCTTTTACATATATATGTATACACACACACATATATACGTGTATATATATATGTGTGTGTAGTTGATTTTTGTTGTTCACGTGTGTGGTTTGCTTTGGGAGTGCTTCTTTACAACTTGGGAAGTTTCAGTGTCTTCAAACAATACTGATGGTACCTGAAGTGTGCATTGGAGTACATGAGACAGCACATATAGGATTGTCAGCAGTAGTGTAAAAAAAGTGTAGAGCTTCAAACTTAAAGACTATGTGTGGGTCATAGACTATTGAAAACACATCCTGTCAAATCCACCCTATATTCATGCCTCATGTCAGTTTGTCTTACTCCATACCTGCTACTCTGAAAAACAAACTGGCGCATTTGAACAAGTGGATAAGGAACCAACATTGTGAAAGAGGAGAGCCAAGCCAGAAGAGTAGATATGCTGCCCACACATGGTCTTTTACTTTGACAAATTTGAACTTTTTTCACTACCAGGCAATCCTGGAATTGTGACCAAAGTGTATTCTCCTAGCAAATATGCCTGAGTTTGCAGAAAGCCTTCAGCAGAAGGATAAGCAGCAGCTCTAAGCAATACAGTTTCTTGAAAACATGTCCTTCACTAGGCCAGCTCCCAGTAATGTGTTTCTAATCATTTCTTCTGTTACTTAGGGCTCTATGCAGCCTAAGGGATTTGAAAGAACCTGCTGATGACTGGTGCTGGATAACCAAAATACATAAATCCACTATAGGTCACAGGCTTGGTTGACTGCCTCTGGAGCATTTGATTTCCCTCTCCAATACACTAAGTTTTTTGTCTCCCTGTTTTCAAATTGCTAAAGTGGGCACATCAAATAATTGAATTGCATCATATTTGCACACACAAATATTCCCATTTGGAAATATTTGAGCAAGTTCTTCTTTTGTATTCATACATGACACTATATTGAATGCATAATTTAGCACTTATTTTCAGAACAAATAGCCTGGAAAAATTGCATGCACAATTGATAGTAATTTGAGTGTGCAACCTGAGGTTGGAGCTTATTAACATATTCACTCTGCCTAAGCTCCATGCACAAATTCAAACCATGCTGTCTTTTAACAAAGATTGTACCAGGCAGCAGAAACAGCGTGAACATCAGACCAGCACATGGTACAACGCAGAATGAAATGCAGGGAGAAGTCACAGTGAATTGCAAAGAAAATTATCTAAATTCACCATACGACAAGGTCAAAAGTTTTTTAAAATATTATATGAAAAACAGATTTTATTACCATGATAAGTAGCAAGTTATTTCATAATTCTGCAAAACTTTCAATGGTTTTATCTGAAGTGTTCACATCAAAAACAACATAGCCACTTAAAAGCTTAACTGATAACAATGAATTACTGGAGTTTTAAAAAAAAAAATAAAAAATGAAGTTTTCAACTGGAGAACTACAGTACTGTTAGGCTGTCAGTCTCCTATGTTTATGATTAAGCAACAGCTTGTACACAGTTCATGCTGCAAATTTATGCACCTTTTAATACCAAACTTTATAGCATTAATCAAAATATGCATACAGGTGTGATTCAGGACTGTCGGTGAATTAAGAGCTAAATTGTCATCCAGAAAGAAAAATCATAATTGCTTTTTCCCTCTGCAAGAAGTCAGAACTACATAAATATAAATATGGAGATTCTGATATAAAGTAGGCATAGATGCACAGAACAAGAAAAGAGGCCTCTCATGTGGAAGAGAATTCCTTAGACATCCACTTGTCTTGTGAGAGGGCAATGGCATCATACAATTTTCTTAATTACTGTCTATGAAATAAAGAGAGCACAGCAATAAAACATACATACGCAAAAAGAGTATAGTAACGTTTATGAAATGTTCTCTATGTGCTGACACAAGTACATATACAAAACCATAAAATCTTAAACAAATAACTGACAAATCAAGGAAACTGCTAAAAGTATAAATTCACTATGAACCAAGGTTATGTATTTAATAGTACAGTTTTGCAGAGTATGTCTTTCAGCGTTGAGGCATTACATAAGAGGATTTGACAAGGTTACAATTCGTGTTACTAATGGAAATTCTTTTCAAGAATTAACCTTTAGGCTATAAAGAATGACAGATATTCAAATATTCTCAAATGAGTATTTGAATTGAAAATTCCTATTCATTTTTGCTCCCCAACAGAACTTCCATCCTGCATTGCAGTTTGTCATACACACAATTGAATTCTTAACAGCTGCCATTCAAGGGAGCTGCAGAGGACCATTTGAAAGTAATATTTTGCTCTGTGTGACATCTCATTTTTTTCTCCTCAGAAATCATAATTTTTTTACACACCTAGTAGTCTTCCTAACAGGAAACCAGCTCTGACTGTCATTTTGATTGGGGAAGAACCTTGTTTTCCAGGTCACTGGCTTGAATTCTGCAGACAAGATATTCATGAGGGACCTGTGTGGGGAATTTACATCTCAGTGCAGAGTTTTCCTCTCCATTTGTCAGCATGCCAGGTCAGTGAGCTGCTCTCTTGTCAGAGGGAAGATAATGGCTGCTGCATTGCCTCCTGCTTATTACACACTCAGTGCATCTGACCTTCATGTGAGACCCCCAAAGCATTCTGATTTTTGGCTTTTCTCATACCCTATCTCAAGCCCCTTTTCCCACAAACCTACAATCTGTGACTTTGGCTAATACTTCCTTTTGTGTCTGCGACCATATTCTGACATACAAATCCTATTGCTACACATTCCTTTTTTTCACTAAAGAATAGGATGCTTCTATTTATTGTTATTTTGGTGGAGAGATACAGTGTTACCACAGTCAAAACCAAAATATACTCTTATTATTCGTTAAGACTAGCAGCCTCCCTTAAGCACTATTATATTATATTACTAGAATTATCATTGGTACCTCCTTCCATTTTCCTCAACTATTCTACATTTAAAAAAAAATAATACCGCATGCTCTTATTCTGAGCTCCTGAATTTTGAAAAAGATCTATATACTGATTAGTATAAATCTGTCACTCTGTTATAATCTGTTATGCTATTATTCACTAAGTGCCTCTCATTTTAAATACACAGCAAAGTCAGTGGCTACGAATGTGAATCATGAGCATTGATTTTATTAAGGCCGGATCCAACACATGTTAAAGTCAACAACAAGACTGCCATTTTATATCACTTGGCTTTGGATCTGGTCTTACTTCATAGTGATCAGCAGGGTATGGTGAGAACTGTCAAGTTAACTGTACAATAGCAATGAAGACTGTACAACCAATGCCATGACAATGTCATTTTATGGTGCCACAAATGTACATTTAAGATTCAAGTATCTCTATCACAGGAAAGAGATCTCATGAGGAGGAACTGGTTTGCGTCTATATGTAAACACCTAGTGATGGGGTGGTTTTGGAGTAAAATTAAATAAGGCTTCCTAAGTTGGGAGACTTGAAGGATTTTCATTGCAAAAAAAAAAAAATTTTAAAGTTTTCAAAAATTTACTTTAAAATTCAGTCATGATTGTTTCATTTTTCTGGTCAATACTACTTCCCACTACAGATGACATTAATGTCATTCATTGGAAAATGTTACTGTTAAACAATTAAGTTCATGCCACCACTCTGCTACTATAATCAACAGCTCCACACATTCGTAGTAAGAATGACTCTTCTCTCCAATTAGTCTGCCTTCAATGTGAATTCTCCACGTATTGGAGAAAAAAGAAATTTAAAAGGATATATAAGCGATAACAACTGAGGAAATGAAGGTGAATAGTAAGTGTGGGGACAGCTGACTTATACATCACACTCAACTTTTCCATTAATTTTTAGATTTTCTTTTATAACAAAAACTTTCAGGGACCTAAGACCCAATTTTAAATAGATAAATCCAATTATTCCTGCTGATAATATTTTATAACTCTTCTATTATTTTGAAAAGTTCAGTTCGTTCTCCACAGCCTCTTATTGGGAAATTATAAATGTCCTTTAATATACGTCACACTGAATTTTATCTAAGTCAGAATACTGATCCAGGCAGGACATGGTCCTGTGCTGCTGTGAGGATTCCTCAATATAAAATGAGTCTTCAGTGAACACCACCCTTTGTAACAAAACCTTTTCAGAAAATATCAACAAACAGCGGCATCCTAAAAAGCAAGAACATACACATGGTTCATGTTCAAAAATCCTACAAGCTACTTTCCAACCTGATTTGGCTTATCTATAATTTGGAAGAAGAGATGAGTTGAAAGACCTAAAAATATTGAATAGCAATGGGATTTGGGAAATTTTGGGGAAAATAGAAGGAAAAAATATAGCATACAATCCCATCTCCTGTTCATCTAAAAACACACCATTGGGGATGAAAAACGGCTGAATTGGTTTATATTTCTTAGACTTATTGAAAGATGTTTACTTTGCAGAAATACTACTGAATTTGAATTAGAAACCTATTGAATAGGTTTATTACCTAAGTGATAGGAGACTGAAGAGTGCATGATATTTACATTTTCAAGGAATGTATGAGTATCTAATATGAAAGACAAGGTGTTACTGAAGAGAAATACTGATGTACCTGAAAAAATGAACAAACACAATAATAAGACTTCAACAATAAATACAGTGTCTTTGTAAATCAGTATAACAATAAGATTGCTGTTTTGCATTTTAGAATATCAGTTCACTGCTTTATTTTCTTGCAATTATTTGAAAATAATCTGGATAACTTTACAATCAAGGTATTTCCTCTTGGCTCCCTGGTACACACCAGGCTGCCTGAGGAGATGATCGACATCCTAAGGTGTCCACAGCATAATCAGTCTGAAGAGCCTCCAGTATTAAAATTCTAACTAATGATAATCAAAAAGAAACAAAAACAATAACAAGACTGTGTAAAAAAAGCCAGCACATAAAAGGCTACATCTGATTTAATGGAGCAGGTAGATGATTTGTCTATATGCTACTAATATGCACCCCCAAGGTATGTGTCTTTTACATGAGACAAAGAGACTCCCCAGGTGTCTTCTAGTGCAGAATTGACCCGACTCTACCCAGAGAAGACATTTGTGATTATTCAGTAAAAACTGTTCCTGCAGACATAGAAGTGATCACACAGGACAGCATTTTGTACGTCGTTAGGCTAGTTAGATATTTTGTATGTAGTAATGTTTTGTATGTAGTAATAGTAGCCAGTAGAGATGAATCATGCATGTACTGGAGTGGTCACGCAGGACCACAGACCAGAGAGGTTTTAAGAACTGGTCTGAAAACTATTTGGGGAATCTCAGCTGATCCAGGTGAAGGCCCCTGCTATGCAGACCCCCATCACCACCTTTTCCACACCCACCATCCTGTCTGTACAAGAGATTTCATACCCCATGAGAACATTATCCTATGCCAACATCACAATATTTTTTAACAAGCGCTGTCTGAATCTCTGTGTAACTGATATAATCAAATACTGGGAATAGTCCTGCTTTGAGCTGAATTATTTTTATAATAATTTAGATAATGAAGCATCAGCTAGATAGCAAGAGAGGAAGCTGCAGGAGAGTTCTGTCAAGATGCATTGCAAGTCCGTGTTTCAATAAAATACCATCCTGATGGCAGGGAATGAGCAGTTAGGCGAGAGGTTCTTTTTCTTCTGACAGTGGGATGTCAGGTAGTATGCCTTCACTGCATTATTGCTGGGAGTGAGTAAACATGTCAATTTATGGCTTGTTGTAAGAAAAGAGAGCTTGCCCACTGGGCTAGTTTTCCCAGACTCTCAGCGCTACTCCTTAAAACAGATTTGCAAACTCTCAGACCAACCTTGGAGTGCATCACTGATAGAGTACAACTTTTCTGAAAGTGCTTTTTACAGTAAAGGACCAAGGGGGTTTGAAATGAGATTGTCCTCTTAGAAGTGATGAGAGAAAGAATAATCCCTTGAGCTCTGGCCAGACCATATTATGTCTAACGAATTTCAGAAAGTATGTTAAGCCAGTATAATTGCAGGGGGCATAGAGTATATATACTTTGTTTCCTATTGTTTCTCTGAACCTTTCAGGACTTAAAAAGCACTGGAGGCACACAGGTCTCTGTTATGCCCCAGGCCCAGGTGTGCATTCCTTATAAAAGCATCTGTCTTGCAGTTACTGGCTGGGCAAGATATCAGACAGTGGTCCAGACACACACATGGAAGCCACAACATACCTACTTCCGCGTAACTTAAAAGGAAGAGTCCAATACCATTGTCACGTGGGAAGAAAAAGTGCTTCTGGAAAGTAAATTGGGTAAGCTTCTGGGGACTTACTGCAGATGGGCTTTATTCTGTTGTGTTTCTTATTATTAACTCCAAAGCACAATTATGTCACAAACCACATTTTTTTCCTAACACCAAGATAAAACTCTCAAAAAGAGCACTGGTTCCTTTGTCTTTGGATGTCCTAAAGAAAGATTGGAATGGTTACAACCATTTCTGACATAATCAACTCCTGACATAATAAGTAGTACCACAAAAATGGACCAAAAAAAAAAAGCTTAAAAAATGCATTTAAACAGTGACTAAGGCATGAAGTAGGCAAAATGATAAATTCTATATTTTGTCAAAGACTGTTCAGTATTATACTTCTTTACAGCCTGGGGCATGAAATCCTCTTTCTCTAAAGAAGCCATGCTCCATGTTAACTGCAAAACTCTGTTCAAAAAGAGTTTTAATTCCTAACCAGATTTCCCATGAGGAGGGGACAATTTTAGAAGAATTTCAATCTTTCCAAAAGGAAAAGGTATTGTCTAATAACTTAATACCTTAATTGTTACGTAATTTCTCGTGGATATTAGGTGGGAAATCACAAGGAACCTTCCACAAATACCATAGGCTTTCTCAGTAATAGATTTTTGCTTTACAACTAAATCTTTCAATATGACAAAAAAATGAAGTGCAAAGCAACACAGACAACATGGCAAATTCATGCATCGGTGTAATACACAGGAAGAATGTGCAGATGTTATGTACAAATAAAATAAATTAAATGTAGAAGAAGAAAGGTAAACATATTAATCATGAGTGAAAAATTATTTTGAAGAAAAAACAGTAGAAAAATTACTTGTGAGTACAGAAATATTATAGTAAATACTGTGCTACTGGAAGAGCTGGAATTCAACATGTGAAAATGAGAACCGTTTTCTGATCAAAGAAAATGTCTGCTTTGTGCTGAACACTGATAACTTGTTTACACAATTATATGCTTTTGTGTGAAATACTCTCTTTTCCTCAGCAGAATGCCATGATAGGAGGACAATCCCAATAACTGGCATCTGCAGTGAGCCCTTGATGTGTCTGTTCTGTGGGCAACCAAATTAGTCTTACATTTTTTCTTTTCAAGTGACCACAAGCACCCCATACCACTTCTAGTTCAGCACAGAGCCTGCAAGGCTCCAGGAGGACCTTCAGTTATCTTCCTCATACAAACTTTGCTGCAGACAATAGGAACTTTTTCTTGTTTGGTCAGATTTTTAAATACAAGCCTTGATTTAAGTTAATGGTTTGGTTTGGTTTGGTTTGGTTTGGTTTGGTTTGGTTTGGTTTGGTTTGGTTTGGTTTGGTGTGGTTTGGTTCATCCACAGTGGGAACAGAGGCTACAGTAAAACATTTTAAGGAAATTAGGATATTTCCTTACAACTTACAAAAGCATAAACAGTGGTACCAATACTCCTTTCATTAATTAATGTATCCAAGTTTAGTGAGATTTGTCTCACCTTTATTGTATACTCCACAATTCAGGTGTCTTTAGTTTTTCAAACAGTCTGAAAAACAGAACTTTATTTTTCCAGAGATCAAAAAGCCATACCTCACTTTTCTGCATAACATCTAGTCAACATCTAACTTCAACAAACAGCTCTCAGAATTCTCTCAGAACTCCTATTCTGGAAAAAAAGAGAATGAAAATCATGCTAACCTATGACAGATCTGGTCACAGAGAAAGGATCTACTCGTATCACAGATTCACCCACAGTTCCCGTAAAATGAAATGTTTTAATTTATCATTTCAGATATTAAGATATCCATTATAACTAATAGTTGCCAACCAATGGCTTTTGTGATATAACTTGTGAAATAAGTACTGATGCTAAATGCACCGCACGTAAAAATGCTTATTGTTTGCTTCGTGCAATAAAATTTCCTTGTACAACACAGCTGTCCCCAGAAGAGCTTCCAAGGTTGACCTGACACTACAGAATAAAATGTGTGTTCCTATAGGGAATAAATATATTGGAGAATAAAAATCACTTGTCAGTCAGAAAACAAAAGCAGAAATATTAGTCAAAAACATTGATAAATGTATTGGGGAATTAAAAAGAGGAAGTTGACACAATACACATAAGCATACATTATTGATAACTAATAAATTATTCCACTTTGGGGAGAGCAGAGAAGAAATTGACTGAAATAGGCTAATTTAATACCATGCATATGATAATAAATTTTTTGAGAACTTATTTATATTTCATTATATGATATAGTGATTATGGAGTGCTATATTGTAAAACTGAAAAAATTATGTCTCTCTATTTCTCATGCATCCACCTCTCATTTTAAGTGATCACCATAAAAAATTAACTGAATATGGTTGTAAAGACAAGTCTTTTTTCTGCTTTTTTTCTGTCCCAGAAACAAAACAAGAATAACTTTATACCACTCTCAAGTGGCTTTTAGGGCTCTGCAGACAACTAAACATATTAAGGATTTGGTATTTATAAGATTATCTTACTAGAGGACCAGCATGATAAATAGAAGATGAAATGCAAAAATCTGCTCCGGCAAAACCTTAAGTCTCCCACACATCTTATAGCTTTATGCATTAATGCATTTTTAATACACCTCTTTCCTTTTGTGATTAGACTTGTCAGAACTGGAGCTCCAAGATCACTAACAACTCAGTGGGCCAGCGACAGTTTTTCAGAATGAGTCCTCCATGTGTGTAAATGGAAAAGCTGCTAGCAAAAGAAAAGCCAATAAATTATTATTATATATGTGTTCTGTTTTTATATTTTTATCATCCTATAAAACACTACCATTCACTGAACAACTCCTTATGTATATATAAAAAAATGGGCAGCTGTTTTTCAGCTTCCTAGCCATGCTAAACTAAATTAGAAATAGCAGTAAGTTTGTCAACTATTTTAACATTCAGCTGGGCTTGTGCTATAATGGGAGCCCTTCTGTTGTTTGGGTAAGACCACAAGTGAGGATTTACTATCCAGAGCTTCTATTCCTGCGTGACAATCACTGAGCGTCTGTCCAAACTGGCAACTTGTAGCTATGACAACTGACCTTCAAGATCATTTTTTCTTTTCCCATTATTAACCATTTAGTTGGTTTTTAATGTGCCAATAGGGCACCTTCACAGTTTCTTAGCACGTAGCTTGTTGCTTTTAAAGTGAAAATGTTTCATTGCCACGTCAATGCCCGCCCTTCTGTAAATGCATGGAAAAGAGCAATAGTGATCCCCTTATCTCTGCATTCCCTGCACAGGGGTGACTTACACATAAGGAATTGCTTCTTCACAAAAACTGAAGGTAAAGTCTCACGAAATTTACTCCTAAAAGAAGAATTGGTGCTGAAGCACCCAAAGAATAGT
Source organism: Stercorarius parasiticus (assembly GCA_013396915.1). Taxonomy (NCBI): domain Eukaryota; kingdom Metazoa; phylum Chordata; class Aves; order Charadriiformes; family Stercorariidae; genus Stercorarius; species Stercorarius parasiticus. Next base: position 973,842 of record VWZL01004580.1, on the reverse strand, counting down.
TTTGAGGAGGGAAATTTGTGATGTGGGGGTTTGATTTTTTCCTGTCAAGTCAGTGTTATTCCCTGGAGCAGAGAGAAAAAGGAGAGGTTTTGTGACAAGCTGTACACTTCTCATACATTTAGACAGAAGATAGACTCACAGAAAGTGCATGATAATTTTTGCATCTCTGCATTTGCTACTAGGAGTTGTATATACATCAGAATAAATTTTTCATATTATAAGAAAAGTGTTACACATATTTCTGCTGCATTGAGCTGGAAGGGGGGAACCAAGGAGGGAAAGAGCACAAGAAAAACTCCACAGAAGGGTAAGGCTGGTTTTCACAAAATCCAAGAATATTGACCATTCCAATGAAAGTCAATGAAATATTCACAAGAGGAAACTCATTAACTGGTCTCCTAACTCCGAAGAAAACAACTTCTTCATGCTTACAAAAAATCAACTCCATGTTATCTATGCTGAAGAATGGATCTATAACATTCCCATCTTTCTCAAAGCTAAATATATCAAAAAGGAGGGGGAAAAGGCCTTCAGATGACAATGGGTTATTTCACTTCAACTTCTAAGACTGGAATTCAAATAATTATTCATATTTCTATGAATTTCAGTGAGACATCATAGCTTCATTATACCTTCACTATAGTAAAAATGCAGGGTTTCTCTGTGTATTTTTTTGAAACCAAAACTTTTATGAAATGGACTAATTCTGAAATACTTCAAACTGCAGAGATGCAGAATACATATGGTAAAATCATTAATACGTATTTTATCAGGAGAGAGAAAATCATGTAGTTACTCACCAAAGGAGAAAGCCAAGACATTAGTTCTCAAAGACACCTGTATAATTTTCTGGGACCTCTTCCACTTTCTCAATGTGTACCACAGCCCCCCCTTGCATGGTAGGTGCTCATGTTAAAAAAAAGTGCAAATACAAATCAACGTGCGTGGTCAAACGTTATAGGAATATAGCATGCAGAACATTTAGCAAAGAAATAATTAATCTGTCCTAGCAGCCTTTGTGGTTTATTTCATCCTACATGCTGTAGCTGTGTACTACATGTTTAACCAAGCGCAAAATATTTATGTTCATTTTTTCTACAAAGCAACTGAGGGAGAAAACATAAAAAAAAAGGGCAAATTTGAAAGCAAACCGAAGAGGAGGGATTTTTATAGGATTTCAAAACAGCTAAGAAAAGTACTTATTCCACAAAGTGTTCCAAGGTACTGAGAAATAAAAGGGATAAAAATGTGCCTTGCATCAATCAGCTGGTATCTGTCATCAGTAAACTTACGTTAGTTGATGTTATCTATCTGAATTTCAGTCAAGCATTTGCTGCAATGTTAGAGAGTAGATGGAAATCAGTAGCAGAACTGCGGTTGCAAGCAAGGGTAACAGTAGTACTGAAAGAAAAAATAAAGAGTGAGAGGAAAAGCTGTATAAAATTGTAGAAAAAATAGTCGTTAGTAAAACTTAGTTTCTAAGGACTGAATGCAACCTCATCTGAAATATTTTGGTACAATTCTAGTCACTCAGGCCTGGGGGAGGGAGGAGGATGATGCGTAACTATAGGAAAGAGTAAACTAGAGTATGTGCAAAGGAATGTCTGCTCAGAGCAGACGGAGGTGTTAGAACGGTGTAGTTGGTTCAGCCTAGCAGAATGAAAGTCTTTGATTATCAGTAAGCTCCAGGGAGATGAAATTACTAAGCAAAAAGGGCAGTCCTGAGACATATTTAGGAAACAGAAAAATTAAATAAAATCAAACCTGCAGAAACATATGTGTAAGCAAGAAATGTAGTATGCTTTCGCAGTAGTATGAGATCAGACTGAAGTGACCAAAAGAGGCCAGCATCAGTCTGAAGTCCCATGTCACATGGGAGAATATCTTGATCATTGTGGTAGCAAAGATGTAAATGTATTAGATTAAATTTTATTTTGGCAAATGTACTGAATGAGAATGAGATTCGAAGAGAAATAGCTTCACATTTCTGACATTAAGGAGCAAGAGAGTTAAAATATGCCAGAAATGCCTGTCGAAGTATAAAACTCAATTTCTGAAGTAGTTAACTGAACGGTTGTTCAATACATACAGCGTCTATATGTCTATTGTTGCAATGGTCCCAAAAATGTCTGTATATACAGTATCTTCAGCTTTCTTCATGGATAAGTGAATATGGTTATCATTTTTTTTTTAAATCAACCTGTTTCTCTATTTCCTTTGGTTTTATTATTAACAAACGAGCTAGCCAGCAACATGACGGGGTAAGTAAAGGTTTGTATAATGGTGTAAAACCAGCAAATGAGTGAATTTGGAAGTAGACATCATTCCACATTTTCTAACCTCTGCTTAATCTATTTTACGATTGCAAGTCTCTGGTTTTCTGATGTGCAAAGTATATGCGTGCATAAAAATGAGTCCTGAAAGATTTATATTAATGGCAACTGACATTGTTAAAGGAGAATTGTTGATGCTTTCTTGACAAAAATAATTAATAACAATTACTGAAAAATTACTACATCTGTTACAGAAAAATTGTAGGAATTTTAATTTGTACCAGGACTAAGCTTCTTTGGTAGATGTTTTATAATTGTTATACTATCTTTACTCCTGCTGTGATAATTTAGGACTTGACAGAGCTTTGTGATTCAAGACAGCTTTTTTTCTATACTCTTTTACATTAAAACAAAATTCCACAGATATTTTTTCTTAATATAGACTAATCATAGTAATGATGATTTTGGAGCAAATCAAGTGATAAAATGAGATTATTTATATGGCTCCCTTTTTTAGATAACCATTATAGTGATTAGTCTATATTAAGACTAAAATATCTCTGAAATTTCATTTTAAGATAAAATAATGTACCAAAAAAAAAAAAGGAAAAGACAAAAACATGCTTTGAATCACAAAATTCTGCCACATCTCAAATTATCACAGCAGGGTAAAGATACTCTTTCCCAAAGCTAGCAGAGCACCTTAGGCAATTTTCTACAGGGAGAGAAGAAAAAAAAAAGCACACATATACAGACACACACAGTCTTAAACTGTAACTTTGTGATGGTGAGAGACTTCATAACACTTTACTAGTCTCACGAGCCTTTGAGTCCTGGGGATTGGTAAATGGACTCTAAAGCCTTCTATTACTAAGTTCCTGTTATGAATAGCTTGAGTTGCTCAGGACAAGACGTCGTTACCATCCAATGACTGTTTGGTCAACTGTGTGAAATGAATTGGTGTCCACTGTTCAGTTCCTAGTGGACAAGTAATTACTGCTGCTGTTGACCTGTGGGCTCTTTTTCACTCCGTTACACAAGTACAAACAAGTAACTCTAAGTGAATTGAACTAGTGTAAATGCAATTAGATTCTGGCTTTTTGGTGGCCTTCTGCAAGCCTGTGTGCCAAGTTACATGCAGTTATGTCAACGTAAGCATTGTCCACATGAAGCAAAATCCAACATAAGCAAGAATGTCCCAGTGTTATGCAGAATTTACAGTTTGTAATCATGCAACAGGACAGTCTAGGAGCAGTCTTCACAGTCTACTATATGTAATGAGGATGATGGTGGTTAGCATAGGCTGTTATGTGCCCCCTGTTGAGAAGAATGAAACACAATCCAAATTATACTGGTAGATATGTGAATTCAGAATTACACTGTAACAGCCCACGAACTTTCACTGTGAAGAAATCAACATCTTAATTCACACATAACACACTGTGTATGAGAGTAAAGATATCTTTAAAATATCAGAGAAAAAGGAATATGGGATCTATTTTTTATCTTATTTTTTCAGATTAGAATATGCACAAATAAAACCACACCCATGTATACATATTTTGAACCGCTGCCTTCCTGAATAGAAATGGATTTATGAAATGGTAACTTTAGCACTTTCAGGAAACAAAATAAATTTCTTACCTATCAAAAAAATTAGAGGTAACTAGGAAATGATAGTTATTCAATTAATTGGGAGCAATCTAATGTATTACAAAAGATGCAATGCAAACCAAGAAATGTAAATCAAGCGAGCACCTCTTATCTTCCTAACTCCAAAGCCCATTGGTGTAAATGCAAACATAACAAGACATTCATAAGTAGACTGAATAGGAAGTTCCTCGCAGAAAGAGTTTTTGTCTTATCATCTTGAGATTTGTCAAGCTCAATGAGCAGTTTTCAGGGGAAGCCTGGGGGAAAGAAACCGATCCTGACCAGACAGCAGTCATGAAGCTGGATTCAAATACTTGCTCTCTTTGATGAAAAGCAGATATCTGAACCTACACTACCCATGCAAAGCGAAAACCTTAAACGTTAGGCTATTCATTCATTAATTTCAGTTTGCTCCTGTTGGTACCAGTCTCTTTCCAGACAAACAGCTGAAAGGAAGGGGAATTAGAGCTCAGTCTCCCAGAGCCAGATGGGAACATGAACAGCCAAAGGAGTGCCCTCATTCCTGCATTCACGCTTATTCTACACCACACTACCTCTCTGCTTTTAATCTATCAATCCCAACATTTTGTAAGGTTTTTGCCTTGCGCATCATGTGGAATGGGAACACTTTTCATATCACATCTTCAAGGGACGAGAAAGTGTATTCCCCTTACCTGCCACAAAAGGTACACAGAGATTTGGCCACAGGTATCACAAGCTGCCTTATCAAGGCGTGCATGGAGCTGAATGTGTTAACAGTGCAGTAAGTGCATTTAGTGTCTTTGTTAATAGGGTTTTAAGTCTCAAGCTTGACGTTATTTGAATGTAGTTCTCTGTGATTTAATTACTATCATTATTATTATAGATACAGTAGTAATTATCTCTTCTTACTGTCTCATTATGTTTTGATCAATTCACATAAAAGTTTACTATAAATATATGGTTAGGTAACATTAAAGAAAACATATAATTATGGAATATATAATCAAATACCTTCTAAACAGTTGTATGTTTTCTAACAATTAAATGCTTTAAAAATAAATAATTAATTGTTTTTAATAGGCAAGATGCAGCTTTTGAAGCAATGAATATATAAAGCTTTATTTGTTGACCTCAAATTACTTTACTCCAGTTATATTGATAACATCTAGGTTTCTCAAAAACCTGCTGGCACAAAATCTTTTCAGCTTTATTAATGATTCAGATGGCAGTTTCTGAAGAGACAAGTCCCACAGAGAAGGAGCACTTGATTAATGACCTGGAAACACTTTTCCTTTTCAGCTGATTAAATAAAATTGACTGGATTTTTACATTTTTATAATAAAATGACCCGCAGGGCTGAGATGACACAGTGAAAGCAGCATGTTCACTCTTCAACAGATTTTTATTTTGTCACTTGTAAAAATGAAAGGGCTAACCACCCAAGCAGAAAAATGCACTTTATCACCGTCCACTGCCGACATGCTGACAATTGCTGCATACAAATACGAAAACATGGAGGAAACTAGGCTGTGTTTACACTCAGCCTGATTTTGTCTAATGATGACAAAAGGTCTATGACTTCTCAGGGTTGGAGTGATACTATTTAATTATTATGCAAAATAGATTTATAACTACACTAGCAGCAATCATAAAAGGCTTTATAATATGGTCACTTTGAAGTGATACCACATAGCTTTCCAGAAATTTGCATATAGCAAGAACTTTGGTTTTCTAAAGCAAGATGGCAGCTATTCTTAAACAACAAGTGAAACTCTAATGCAGTTCCCAGTTAAAATAATTGGAGACATTCCAGTAGCCATTATAGAATCAAGACTGGAACAAGTAAAGATTACAGATGAAATGTATTGTCTCTAAACACACACACACTTGCACTCACAAAGGCAATGTAAAGCCATAGAAGCAGGTGCTATGCCTAGTCTGCCTGACTATGGCTTGGCTTAAGACCTCCGTTCATCTCTTTCTGTTTCCATTGTTTCTTTTCTTGACCCTGCCCTTTTCATACAAGCACCTAGCCTGATAAAACAATCAATAATTTCAGTCTGAGTAAGTGATCAAGAGTGTTTTGCACTCTCTTAAAAGCTGTTTATTTGTCTTCCTAATACCAAACTGTATCAACAGCAGTAACCCCTTGTGGATTCAGTGGGCTGATATAAGTTATTTATACCTCATACGAAATCTTATATCTGTACCTTCTATCTTAACTGTCATCCTTTAAAACAGAGCCACCTTATCCTGACTACTGGAAAGATCCCATTGCCACTGTAATCAAGTCCAGGTACTGTCTAAGAGTTTTAAATTGACTGAGTCAAATACATGAGTGTCGTAGTTGTTAAACACTGTCAATTACCATATCCCTGAGCTGTAACACAGCAGCAAACCTAGGGTTACTTCTAAGAAAACGCAAAAATATACACTGTGTCCAGAGGTCCCCAGAATGCTCGGGTTACTGTACACATGCAGAGTTTGTTTGCAGCTGTTTCTTCAAGTTTCATTTTAAGCCTAATGAATTTAACAGTCTCCTTTGGAAATAATTTCTCTTAAAGAGTGGATGTATTGGACCATTCATCACTTGTCTTCTACTCTGTTCTGTATCTGAAAATCAGAGAAGCTTACAGTCTTCAAACCTGCAGGGGAAGGAGATGCATAGATTTAATAACATTAATGTTTCATTTCCAAGTCCAATCACTTTCATCATGTTTTTACAATTCGGTGTTTAGCTGTAGCGTGTAGACATGCACGGTTGAAATGACTGACATTTCTTTGCTTTCCACATGGGTGTTGTTATGAGGTTAGGCAAGGAAGTTGGTAGAGCCACTGCACTCATATTAATGCTGCCAGAAGTAACAAAATTTACGTGATTTTTGACATCTATCCATTAAGAGCTAAGCTAGGACTTCTATCACAGAATTATCATGGCTCTCACTTCAGCATAGGGATAATTTGCATATTAAAGAAAATTATTCTTATATTTTCTAAGACAGAGTTTCTATTTTTTCCATTTTTACATAGGTATGAGAATAGCAATTCTGGCAATGATTTGGCTTCGTTTGTTCTTGTTTCATCTAGGAAGTTCTGAAGTGAGTGTGAATGAAAGATAATGCAGAGATACATGTATAACTGTATACATTACATATATATATATAAAAGATTAAACTAATTTTGACAGTTGTTTAATTTGAGTATTAAGCAAAGTTTATCCAGTTTGAAGTACAAAGATTGTATAAACCAATTTTGAAATAGTGCTTGTCACAAAGGTCATCGTCTCTCTAAGAAAGTCTCCATCACAATAGAATTTTCAGTAATGTAAAGAAGCAGAAGCTTGAGTATTAGATCTCTTAAACCTGGGGAAGATGGGCATTTGCACTCTGCTGTGTGCTTCACTGCTCAAATTCAGACACAATGTGCTCTCCTCTGTTAGACCCCTTCCCATCCATCCACACAGCTACTCCTACTCATGCATAAAGGGAAGCAAAACCAGTGGGGACATAGAAAAGATAAATATTCTTAAATTTTCTTATTTTTCACTATAAATGAAAACCATCACAGTAACAGTACACAAAATAGTGCTCAAATACACTCAGCCTTCCACAAAATTATCTGATCTCACTGACTAGGGTGAGGGGGACCCTTAAACTGGATAAACCAGGTAAAACGTCAGACTGGACGTGAAAAGATCACAGCAAGGTACAACTATTACATCAACACATACATTTCCATTCTTGGCCTTTGGTATCGGTTAGCCAAAGGAAAAGCACGGAGGCAGGAGTAGAAAAACCTGACTTTTAATTGAAAACCTGAAAAGCACAGAGTAAGAAATATTTTCTAGGCAGTACAGGTTTCCAGAAATGTGGGGTGCAAGTTATGTGTTACTTCTAATACTGTATAAAGCATGTCCTACTGATGGAAAGTACTGGGCAAGGTCCATCTCCTGTCGGAGCATAGCTAGGGAGTCCAACCACAGAAAATCACTGCTGGTCTTACAAGATCAAGATTTAGGGGCTGATATTTGTACACTGTAAGTACAAACTGTGGCCCTTTATTTCCCCTAGTAACTAGAAAACTGATAATTGTTAATTCAATCAAAGGGAGGAAAACAAGGCATTGCACTTGGCATGAGTAATCACTTGCACAAGAACAGACTGAGAAACAACTGACTGGATGTCAGACCTGCAGAATAGGATTCAGTGGTTCACAAACTGAATGTGAGTCAATGGTTTCATGGCATTGCTCAATAGGCAAACACCTTACTATGATAAATAGGAATGTAGCCCTCAACAAAAAAAACGTATTTTGCATTCTGCTTAGCACTGGAGTGCCAGGCTTACTTAGTGATGTTGAGAAAAACATGCTCAAATGGAAAGAATCCAGAGAATGGCTGCATGAATGGTCAGAGATCTGTGAAAAATGGATTTGCAAGGAAATAGCTGAGAGAATACGACTGTTTAGTCTAGAAAAGAAAAGGACTGAGACATAATGCATTTTGAACCTTCAAATACATTCCATAGCTGCTGCAAAGAAGAACAATTTATTCCTCTGTCTGTGGCAGATGATAGAAAAGTTGAAAGAAAGATTTAGGTTGACTACTGGGAAATATTTTCTAACTGTGAAAGTAGCAAAGCAAATGAATGATTCCCCTACAGAGATGCTGGCATGTCCACTACGAGAAAGGAGACTCTCTTCTTTAAGAAAGAATTAAATAAATGTCAGAAAGGAGTAACACAGGTATAGCTAATCCTGTCTTGCAGCACTGGGATAGAGCTGATGACTTTCTGAGGTCACCCCCCAGCCCTGGGACACCTACCAGGTTTGGTGACTTCAGCCAGCCGTCAAGACAAACTGTGTGCTGACAGGTTCCTACGGTTCTTTTGATGTTCCTCAAAAGCTACCATTTGCAAATGCTGAAGCATCCACCATGTCACCAGAAATACAATCTTACACAATCAGTACATTTTATGGCCAAACTAGACTTCGATACTATCTCTGAAAGGAGAAGAAAGTGAGAAATTCACAGCACAGAAATTTTTCATGTGTATGGCATTCAAATGTAAGTATATTACAAAATAGTGGCAAGTGATTTTAAGGCATCCTAGTGGTTTTGCTGCCAAACAGGCCTTTTAATAAAGTTTATATTAAACACATCAATAAAAATATGTATTATTAGAATTGACTATTGGAATTTACTAAAAATATTAGAAGCTTTTAACCATATTTTTATGTTCCATAGACAGAGGTTTAACTCTGCGATGTTTTCTGAAAAGTCCCGAGGAGCCTGATGCCATACAAGTTCCTCAGCACACTTAACATGTGGGGGGAAAAATTAAAATCTATACATTTGCTGCATAGAGGCAAAAATTATAGCACTGCATTCAGCAGTATCTTTTGGCTTTAAAGTATTACAAAAATCCAGAACTCAAACTTTCTCATCCGTTTCTTCCTATTTATCTTAGGTGTCTAGATCGAATGCAGCCCAGTGCAGATTACTCATTTTTATTGATGACAATACAGAACATTTTCATTTTATTGCCTATATGGGAATATCAGACAGATAAGTTTTTTCTCTGTTCTACTGTATTTACTACTGTATCCCTGCTACTTAGCTCCAATTTTAGTATTAGACTAAAACAATGAACACTCTTCCAATGCTAAATCAATGACGACAGCCTTGTGCATCTGACTTTTGGAATAAAACCTATTTGTAGAGCTTTTGCTTGCCTAAAGTATGAGTCAAGTTTTGCACTGATTTCAAATGTGTTAAGATTAACAACATGTAATTAATATTTTTAACATGATGAAAACCTATGTTTAAGGTTATCTGTGTTTCTTCTTCTTAGTCCCAATGGCTTTGGTAATGAAGTAAAGGTTTTCACAAACAAAATTCATCCAAGATTTTGATTAAAACATGGAAAATAGGAAAAAAGCAATAAGAATCTTAGTAGTTTTGGTCTATTGTTTTTCATCTATGAAATTTTCCTCCCAGCTTTTGTGCTTAGCCTTAAAAATACTCAACAGAATTATTTCTTGTTGAGACACTAATATTTCACAAAATTGCACAGGCCTATATTATTTGCAGAACCATAGAATGGTTTGGGTTGGAAGGGACCTTTAAAGGTCATCTAGGCCAACCCCCCTGCAATGAGCAGGGACATCTTCAACTAGATCAGGTTGCTCAGAGCCCTGTCCAACCTGACCTTGAAGGTTTCCAGGGATGGGGCAACTTGTTCCAGTGTTTGACCACCCTCATCATAAAAAATGTCTTCCTTATATCTAGTCTAAATGTACCCTCTTTTAGTTTAAAGCTGTTACCACTTGAATTATCGCAACAAGCCCTGACAAAAAGTTGGTCCCCATCTTTCTTATAAGCACCCTTTAAGTACTGAAAGACCGCAGTAAGGTGTCCCCAGAGCCTTCTCTTCTCCAGGCTAAACAATTTCAACTCTGTCAGCCTGTCTTCACAAAAGAGTTGTTTCATCCCACTGACCATTTTTGTGGCCCTCTCCTGGACCCACTCCAACAGGTTAATAATAATAATCGTCATCATCACCATCGTCAACATCGTCATCTAGAGTTAGTCTGTGGAAACCACAGAAAATTTAGTAAACCAGTCCTCATTTACAATAAATATTCACTATAGAGATAATTTCTGGTAATTGTCAGCAGCAGTTGTGCCAAAACTCCAGACATTCAATGAATACTAATTTAATCTGATTAAATTGTCAAGTAATATTTAGGTTTCAACACTCAAAGAGTAACTGAATGCATAATTTCTATTGATTTCACATTGCTATGTCACTTTTTCATCTTTCACCAGGATATGCATCTTTGAAATAGATCAGTAGAAGGAATACTGTGAACTTTATCTTGTTATTACCTGCAGAATTTCTTTCTAATAAGCCTTTTATAAAGACTGAAGAAATCTTTATAAATACAAAACAGTTCAGAAAGCTTTATTGATTTTTTTTTTAAGTTCATTTAAAGCTTTTAAATGAACAGGATGATACTTGTTTGAGCATGTGGAACATTCACAAAATAGAAATCTAATAAAATAATCAAAAGGGAAGAAAATAATCCTTTCCGGCCTCAATTTCTTATTCAGCATTTGGTGCGCAACAAGGTTAATCTTCCAAGTACAGCACTAAACATCAGAGATCTTATTCAGTTTTAAATTCTGTGCAGACTTGTTCTTACCATTAAAGCATTCATCTGTTGAAACCAAGTTAGACTTCAAAAATCATACAGATTTTTTTTCTGCATCAGGTTCACTACCGATCACTCCTGCCAGCATAGTGTTGCAATTACCACATCTTAAATCATGACTGGATTGGATGTGGCTCGGTGTGAATAGTACTGAATCTGATCAGCTTATTTTGGATGTGTTCAGAGTATCAGGATGAATTTTGTATATTGTATATTGACATACATTTGACTAAATGTTTTGAGAAAGAAAATTCTGGTCATTGCTAAAAAGAATTTTTAATTTCACAATGGCATCAAAATACATTCAATGGATGAAATAAATTTTTTTCTTATTAATGTCCCCTATGTTTCATAACTGAAATCATAAGAATATAGAGCTAAGGCAAGGTATTCTTCAGTGTAGTCAATCATACCTATTTTAGATGAAACAATTATGAAACAACTAATCTACTTCAGCTTCCCATTCATAGAATAATTGGTACTGCTTTCAGTTCCCTCTGTGGTGTCCTGTTTGATTGTACTCAGTCTGCGTGTGTGTGTGTATATAAACCACACAAACATAATTAAGGCACCTTATGGCCTTATTGAGAGAAACCACAGCCTAGCAGGTACCTGAAGTTGATAAGCTTTCATGTCTTCTATATATTTTCTAGTGTTCTCCTCTGGAAAGATATATTTCTTTTGTCAGTTGGAAGTCATTACGATCTAGAAGTACAATAAATCATTTCAGCCAGTAGACTGGGAATATGCTTTTATAAAATTTTGCAGCCTCCATTTCTCTTCTGGTATGTCATAAGACTAGAGAAAGTGTGACAGGGAACTGCAAAAGCAAGGTGAGCTGAAGAATTAGCTCAGAGAATTATCAGTAACTGACCACAATTATCACAGAAATAATAAGCTTCCATAGATCGAAAAGCCCCATGGCAAAGCCATTGGTAGAAAATTTATGCCCTGAGGTGTTTAGAAAGGGAGACAGACCAGTACCATGTTAGTTTGTTTCTTGTGTAGAAGAACTTCAGGCTAGTTGAAACTTTTTTGTGTAATGCTAGTTGACACAAATTAAGATGACAGGTAAGGTTTTTCTCCAGAAAACAGAATCTTCCACTTCCGGTGGGAAAACACTGCTTATAAAAGGGTGGTAGCAAGCCAGTAATGGAGATACCTCTGCTCAACAGAAGCTGTGATCCCACAAAGTAAGGGATACTTTGAGACCTGCAGAGAAATGCAAATTTGGACACATCATTAGCTGGTGGATAGCTTTAATCAGTTTTCTGCTTACTCGGTATTTCATATGTCTTTCCTAGCTGTCTACCCTTCCCCAGACACTAGACAGAAAACTTAGGTAATTGATGAAGAGTTAGAGATTTCATTCAAAGTAATGTCTAAGTTAAATAAAATGTCTAGCTGTTTCATGATGCTATATTTCTTGTAACACTGTTTGGAGGGAGAAGAATGAAGTAAAAATAAAACACAAGAAAAACTAATCGAAGATTTTTTCCTGTGTGCTTTTAAGAGAACAGTGGTAAAAGAGAGATGTCCTCAAAGATACAGGGGCCTGAAAATGCAAGCAGACCTTTCCCCTGTTCTGCTAACTCAGTGTTTTAACAAGACAATTATCTATGCAGTAAAAGGCAGGGGGGGTGGGGGGTGGATAAAACGGTAAACTGTGAGACATCCTTTTATAAGGAACTCTACAAGATTGAAATGGGGTGTGGTGATGGAGATGTTTGGACTCTACATCTGTGGAAGCCTTACTCAAGGGTAAGAGGGTTGTGTTGGATCAATTTTTCCTTAAAAGTAGTTTTCTTAAGTAGTCTAGTTTTCTCTTTTTAGTCTCTGATTTGTGTTTTTTTCATTTGTTTTTAGAAGTCATACACATGTTTCTCTCCTCTTGTGGAAATGTATGTCTCTCTATTCTTGCAAAAGAGAAATCTATGTTTTAATGTGCAGAATATATATTTATTTTTGTCATTAATAGGCTTCAGTATCGTTTCAACTATTTTCCTAAAGGTTTATAGGAGTTTGTGTCCATTGTCTTTGTGAGAAATTTAATTTTCATAGTATTGTTTTTCTAGAATTTGATACTTAATCTGATCAGTATTTTTAAGAACAGGCATGCAAAATAGATGTTCTTTATAAAGTTCACGATATTCTGAGCCAAACTGGATTACAAAAATAGAATCGGACAAAGCGTTGCCTGCTACTACGTTTTTCCATTGGCATTTGGCAGTAGCAAGTTCCTACTTCAAACTATTTGATCTCACATCCGCAGCAACCAAGGGTGAGGGATTCATGTTATGGCAATGTGAAGCATTTTTGTATGTGCTTAGTCATAGATGAACGATCAATCATGAATATCAAGTCACTCTAGGGCTAGATTGGGCCATGGAAGCAAGGACAGGGGAGGCAGGGGAGGGATGGGGGTAGGGAGGATTGATACACAGTGCAAGTTGGAGACCAACCTTTTATTTGCAGGTACATAAGCAAGTCTAAAAGTGTACCCTCCAGCTTGTAATGTTGTTGATTATTCAGGTTCAGAAGAGCAGGAAGCTAAACAGATGCTTTACAGTTGGAGGTTGAACTAGGTCTCCTTGAGAGTTAATAGGGTTAACCACTCATCAGATATGTCAAGAATGTCCCTTATTGCTTTCCAGAATCCTCTATTTTTTATCAGATCTACCTAGGGAAAACTTCATCTTTCTCAGCAATAATTATGTAAAAAGGTAGTGCTGTGCATACAATAAGATGTGTGCATTTCTTGCAGCAATAAAAATCAGTCTCTTACAAAAAATATTTATACTTTTCTACTCCTAGATATGAGTATTATTTCCTAATAACTGTCTGCTTTTCCTAAAAACTAGTTTGAAAAACACTTTCTCTAGTCCCAAGAACTACACAATAACTTACATGAGCCAGATCATGAGTTTGGTTCTTTAAGGTAACTCTGGAGCTACAAAAAAAATCACATAAAGAACGTAGAATGCGCAGAATTTAGTCCAGTAATAAAAAGAAATTATTATTAAATGAAAAGACCATTGCTTCAATTTTAATAGAGATTCAAATTATAGAATTAATGTAAAATTATTATTTTGTCTGACATTTTATAAAGTACCTGGATTATAATAGAACTTTCGATACTTGAGGAGAAAGCATACTGCCTATGGAAGAAATTATCCAATTTGTAGACACTGCAACCAGAGATGTTTCCAGAACCAACATTACGATCCTTTGTACTAGCACAAATAATTCTGAATAGTGGGATTTTTCTTTTTCTGCAGGATACGATTTTCTGATTGAAATATTTTGCTTTGGTCACTAATGACAGGTTAGCTAAAAGCTGTTTAAAGATTCTGGAAAAATAATGTATGATTCATACAACTTCCAGAAACAAATCACCTATGAAAGGTAAGGTTACCAATTCCTTTCTCATAATTTCAAAATACAGTGCCAAGTTCCTCTAAAAGGAAATACATTCAGCTGCAGGCAAAGATAGTGCAACATCAAGAAAATAGCTACAAAGTAAGCAGATAGCACTCAGAAAGCTTTTGCTTGTGAGTGATAAATTTTTCTTAAGACTGGCCAATTAGGCAAAACCTCTGAAATAAAAACTTATGTATGTGTTCATGTCACTTTATGGCTTATTAATTTTATATGTATTTTTCTTAATTTCTGCAGTCTGAGAGTCCTTTGTCTTGCAAAGACTTTTATTATTACATCCGCAGTAAGGTCATTAAAGGAATATTCAGAAAATTGAGTTTTCATTAATAATAATATGGGTATTGTAGCTCTGTTGCATAGTTTAAAATTATGTCAAAATCACTAATTTGAGAAGCACTATTGAATTTTTTTTGGAAGATTACTTGAGGAGTGTTGTGCATCAAGACTTCTAAAACAACATCAGCTGTGGAATTGACTAAGAAAAGTCAATGAACATTCACAGCCTGCAGTCAATTACACAGCCTTCCAACCCCATATACGAGGCCTCATGCAGAAATATGTAAACAACATGAAAAAAAATAAAATTTCTTTATCTGTCTTTATAGCAGAATCCCAGCTCTGAAATTCTGTAATGAAAACCGTATACGACATCACTCGAGGACAGAGGAGGAAGCAAGGACAGTAGAGAGATGGCATTGTAAGGGCTGATGAATCCTGTGCCTGTTTAGTATTGTACACACAAGGCAACATCTAACTTTGAATTGAGTTTACTAATTTTTTACTCTCTTATGAAGAGAAATGTCTCTAAGAGACACTTCACCTTCAGTTCTACACTTCAAAATGAATTCTAACATGTGGCATCTGGAACTCTTATTTTTTAAACAAAACAAATAGTACCATTTCAAGAACTGTAAATATCAACCAGGTCAGACCCCAAACATAAGAAATATGCTCAAAAGAGCATTTTTCATATGTAAATAGGTTTTCAGAGTAAATTATTTGCTTCTGAATATTGGACATTTCGGCTATATGCAGTTGCATAAACCAGGACTGCATAGGTCTGGGAGTGCGTTGTCTAGCTCAGCTCTGCAGTCACATAAATGACTCCTTTGTGGATTAAATTTTCCAGATTAGCAAGCAGTATGTACGATTCATCTGTTCCTAAGCATTTTAATATTCTTTTAAATGACCATTGTCTGAGACAGCTGCCACCAATATGGAAATACATATGTTAGTAGATTAAGGTTTTTAGTTTTCAGTTCCTCTTTGACAATAGCTTCAGGTACAGTTATACTATCCTGCCTCAGTCTCTTTCCTCCAAGTTTAATATACAGATATTTTAAAGATTTGATATTGAACAGCCTCAACTGTCTCAATCTATCAGACTAAACAGACTGGACAAACTAATCTTTCAAAGAGCCTTCTGCCATTGAGGTGCTGTCATCTTGCTTCCCCAGAGGGGAATGCTGCTGCCTTCATACATTCTTCCCTTCAGCTGACCTCTCAGACACACTGACTCTAGCTACAGACTTCTGCTTGAGGAGGACTGAATCAGTAAATTGCTATTTGCCAAAGCTCATTGTCACAGACGTGTGAAAACTGGCTAAAATGCATACCTTGGAGGGTAGAGGACTGTATTAATTACCCTGTGGAAGAGTTACCTATGAAAGCACTGCTAGGACAGGTAATGCCATACTTACTTTGCAGAAATAGTATTTCTCTACCTTGCTGGTTTTTGAAGACCTCTGAAACTGTCAGGTAGCAAAGCATGCAAAATAACTGTACTTCATTCCTGAAGGGTTTTTCACCTGAGATTTTACTTCCCACTAGATATTTTTGCTTAAGGGAAAAGCTTGAACTATCATTCATTTTCTAAATAAATATAATTGCAATACCTTCCACGTAATAGAATATCGCTTAAAGAAGTTTCTATGCTACCATACGAGTGTTGAGTCCACTAAGCCTGTACAAGATTTTTATCATAAGTCAAATCATTACTGTCACTAAACTGTTTTGTAACTGCTAGATCTAATATGTGATTTTTGGCAATATAACAAAATCAAAGCAAACCTTCTATTATCATTTAAACAGAACGGTCAAAACTAATTGCCAAATTCTGTGATGACTGCTGTTTTTTATATTTATTTGAAGTTACTCACAGGAGTCTACTGCTTCTTCATAGGTTCATTCAGTAAAATCTGTTCAATGCTTCTTATTTTTTATAGATTCAATTCTGACTACTGAACTAAAATTGATATAGAAAGACTACAGTTACATAAACAGCAATCAAGCAACTCCTTAATGATAAAATATGCAGGTTTGAGGCTTATTTACACTTAACGCTGCATGGTCAGCACAGGGGATGTCCTGGTATCTGGAAATGTAACTCTGGGAAAAGGTCTTACACCTGCTCGAATACTGGCTGATTTAGCTTAGATTTATCTACACAGACTTCTCATGTGCATTTTCTAAGCATTTCTTAATCAAATAATCTAATAAATTAAAGCTTATTTTTACTAGCTAAGCAACAATTTATTACCAAAATTGCAAGAAAAATTATTTTAAATAACTATAAAAAAGTGATTATGACTTAATTTTGCAGCTCCTTACTCAACAAACAGAAGTTCAGCAAGAATTCGAGCATTTTAAGAAAACCTTGTCTTTTTATCAACCCAGCCAAAGAGCAAAAAAGGCCATTGCAACCCATCTGTGATGCTGCAAAGTGTTTGGTCCAAGCATATTTTCTAGGAAAACTTTTTCCTGTTTGCACACCTAAAACATAAAAATTACTTGCTAAATTTTAGCCCGGACTGAGAATATTGGCAGTACTCTGTTATAGATATGCTTCCTAGCACATTCAGTTTGCACAGTTTATGCTAGGTACATAAATGAACTAGAGAACAATTGTTGTTAATGAAAGAACTATGATTCCTAATCACTGCAATTGAAAATTTAACCTTCCTAGGTGAAAAGTCATTGTTGCTGGGGCAAGGCAGAAAGTCCGTAACTGTAAAGTTGTATTATTGTTATTTCCTCTTGACGCATCTCTCATGTTCCTTCTGCTTGTCAACGTTGCTGGCATTACCAAAATCATATGAGGCTCACATAGAGGTAGAGAAGGTAAAAGGCAAAAGATACAGGGCAGAAAAAGTAGCTGGAGAACTGCTCCATTTCGTGTTGATTCCTACATAAAATAGATGCAAAACTACCGTTAAAAATCTCTCCTAGTTCTGTGTTGAGAATAATTCACTCAAAGAGGAATTTCTTGCATGGAGAGGTGAATCTATTGGCATGTTCTGTGCAGTTTTCTCCCTACCGTGTGGTCCTAACTAATGCCAAAACAATAACCTTGTCAATGGATCTATAACTATTACGAGAGAATAGACAAAACGTTTTCAGTCGTCCAAATAGTTGAAATTTCCCCTTTTCATTTTTTTCGCTTATTAATACTTAATTGACAGAGTTGGTAAGGTTCTCATTCTTCTATTTTTACAGTTACAGAAAATCCAAACAACATTTTTTTTTAAAAAAAAGAGGAGGAATATATAAAGAGGTAAATACTTCGTAATTTTACCATGTAATGACTGTGGGTTCAATTTTCTATGCTGCCTTTACTTGGATCTGGGCGGAAATAAATGTGGGCCAGCATGCAAATGGCAAAGACAGATCATGGAGAGGAAGTTTATAGATCATTATAGGGAAAGAATAATTGTAAACTATACCGTAGGAATGGGATAGAAAAATCAGTTGAATATTAAATGCATGTTGCCTAAATGTTTTGAAGTGAAACCTTCAAAGGAAGGAATCAAAGCTTAATGACAGAAAGCAGTTCAGAACAGAATGTAGAAAACCACAGTGAATAACTGCATGAGTAGGAGAATAACTATGCTTACAGTTTATGCATGGGATTTATAAAATTACTTACAATTTATGCACGAAAACTGAGATCCAGCCATCCTGATACACCAAAATGTCAAGTTTCTAAGGTACTGAGTCCTGTGAAGAGAAAACATGAACAAATCATGTTCATTTTCAGAATAAGTAGAAAACAAATACTTCTTTTTTACTCCTTAGACTAAAAGAGTTTGTACAATCCTGCCCCTGCTAGGAATTCATAGTAATTTTCAGCCTATTTCTATGATCATTTGATCCAGCAGCTGGCATATAACATTTCTGAGGCAGAGATATTGAAAAATAAATGGTTACTGCTTGTGAAATGACCAAATATTGTTTTCCTCATTAATGTTTATTATTTAAAATTTTAAGGTATTAAAACACTTTTATAGTATTTTTGACTGAGAAGTCTCATCACAATTTTTTTTAAAATATCTATACATTTCCATGTGGGACTTGACCTTGTATCAGAGTTGTAAAAACATCTGTTAGGTAAAAAAACACCTAACAAAACAGTTATAAGAAAATAAGTGTATTAAGAGGAAGGGATCTTTCAAAACAAAATGAATCACTTGTTTTCATTTTCATACCTTTTCTTCCTTTTTAAAAAAAAATAAATACAGCTAAATGTCTGCTGTAATTCTCACAGCACGTTGCTGTGAGAAATTAAGCATCTTCACTGGAAAAAGTAAAAAAAATACAACCAAAGTTTAAGCTGCATGAATTTAATTTCCTCCAGCAAAAATGAATGTCAGATTTGGTGCAGTGCCAGAGAGTTGATTACCACAAAGATATATTTTGAGTAACTTACTTGCTCACAAATGTTGTTCTGATCAAACTGTAATATCAGGTTATAAGCACTGTGCTTTAAGGAAATCAGACAAAGGTGATGTATCTATTTCTGTACCATGTTAGTTTGTGTAGCCTAAATCCTCTTCTTTAAGTGTACTAGAAAACCATAAGCTTTTCATTCTTTCTATGAACTCCAATACTAGACATTACTCTTCCAAGGTTAGCAGGGAAAGTCTTATAAGTGAGTCAAAAAAGTTACAGTTATGATGACTGTACCTGTCACATGGTGGAGCTAAGAGTAAAGGCAAATCAGCTGATGCAATGTGGTGCAGGACCACAACTAAAACTCTGTCTTATACCTGCTGGTGTCAAAAGATATTTCTGCATCTGTAATTCCTTTGACCAAAATTTAAACATGAAATAGCAGCTGCAAAGCCATGATTTAGGATGTGCATTTCTCTATGCACATAGAAGTGTTATAGCGACACTTTCTGTAGACAAGTATCTATGCCTAGAATGTATTTTAATCACAGCTAGGTGCTTCCTCTACTATTCCTGGGCAGGAATAGCTCTGCCCAGCTAGGCTCATATTTTAGCTTACACATAATTTATATACACACACATATAAGTCAGGAAGTAACATCTATGCATGACCAGTTTGTTGCAAGTTTCGAATCTGAAAGGCACAACCCAGCATCAATACCAGTGTCTCTGAAGGCAGGAATATATACTTGCAGCGCCTTTTGAAGATTGGCTTGGTTGACCAGGGACAAAAAAAGAAATCTTCCTCTCATGGATATTTGTAGACACACCTTGTGACACACAGACACGTACATGCATGCAGTCTCAATCACAGTTCATTAGCATCCCATATATTAATCTGTTTGACAGTTCTCCTATGCACAAGTATTCTACAAAGAAACAAATGCAAAGACTAGTTGTTACCGCAAAGTGAAATAATATTAGACTGTCCCAAGACATTGACAAAAAGGCATGCAGATCATTGCACTTTCAAAGGAAGTCCATCTCTATCAGCATCAAAATCAGTGGACTGGGAAATCTGCAGTGTCCAAATGATGTTTATAGTTTTGCTGTTATGTTTCTATTTAGTGATACAACCCATGTGGCTTCCTACTTCCATGTGTCTGATGTCTCTTGCTCAGCTGAAGTAGCAAATGGAAAAACCTCTGATAGAGTTTATTCTGTTTTCATATTGCTTTGTAAATTTAAAAAATGTCATTTCAAATTATTATATTTTGCCCTTAAAGTAGTAAGAAAATGCTCATAATTTACATAGCAGCAATTGGCTAGCATCCTGGGCTTCATTCTTATTAACTACTTTTATCTGAAGAGCTGTATAGTGGGCACAGATTCACAGGAAAAGGGCAAAAGTTAAGGAGGTCTTATCTCCTCCATACCCACTAGCATTAATTGCTGCAGTACGTCCCTGTATGACATGATGGTATAGGATGGTGTATTGTTTATTATTCAACAATAAAGCTCATTTATACTATTTCTCTTGATTTCGTATGCCTAGGCTACATAGAATCACAGACCCATAGAATGGTTTGGGTTGGAAGGGAGCTTTAAAGGCCATCTAGTTCCAAGCCCCCTGCAATGAGCAGAGACATCTTCAACTAGATCAGGTTGCTCAGAGCCCCATCCAACCTGACCTTGAAGGTTTCCAGGGATGGGGCATCTACCACCTCTCTGAGCAACTTGTTAGTGTTTGACCACCCTCATCATAAAAATGTCTTCCTTATATCTAGTCTAAATCTACCCACTTTTAGTTTAAAAATACATTTATTAAACTTTTTAAAATAAGTTTAAAAACATGAGGGACTAAAAGTACTTTCAGTTGATTGTAAGGTCTGTTCTGTATCTCCCTTTTTTGTCCTGGATTTCATGGAAAAAGGACCGATGTGCATGGCAAGTAAGAAAATAGTAGGGTGGTTTGGCTACTACAGTCTGGTGTAGATGAAGCCTAGTTTTAAGCATAAAATTAAACTAATGTATGTTTAATCAAAAGAACTGTTCCAGAGTCTAGATGAAGCCAATGTAGGACACATAAGGATGTACATAGGAGGTAAATCTTGGAAAAGGAACCATTGAGGAGGTTTCTCTTCCAGCGTGCTTAGTTCTTTAACAGTAGGTGTTCAGTAATTTAATCTGTCTCAGCAGTCTGAGAACACAAATTTTGGCTTTGCAGTGATTCTTGGAGGTTAACCCATTTTACCAGAGCAAGGGAATGAATTCCAAGCATAAAAAGCTCTATCACAGAAATAGTACCATGTTCAAACTGGGTACCAGCAAAAGAGGATGGGACTAGTCATTTATCAAAATATCTATTTGTCTTTTTAGATTTCGTAACCGTATCTACCCTCATGGTACTGAAGTCCCCTCTAATGCAAGTGTAGTCTACGTTTGTGAATTATGCATAATGCTGTCTAATCATTTGTGTAGACATTTCCATATTGCTGATCGCTGCAATATCTGGGTCTCCAGAATAATGTCGTTTCACTAACCTTCAACTGACTATATATAAAACTAGCCATATGTGCTTTGACAAGTACAGCTAAATTTTGCTCTTATTCGTTTGCTCAATATCCAGCCTTCCAGACAAAGCAATACTGTGGGAAATAAAAATGGTGAAGTAGGAAGAAAATGGTCTAAACACAGTTCAATATGCTCACTGAGAGAGATTAGAAAAGTAACACCTGTAACTCACCATTTTCCATCTCAGTCTTAGTCTGTTGACCATCTTCACGTTGCTTTAATATACAGTAAACATTTACAGAGACACTTTTGGCAGAAGAGCACTGACTTTGGCTGCTTTACAAGTAAATGTCAGCTCTGAGTTGTCCCAGGCCTCTGTGCAATACATCAGAGATTACTTGGCATCCATGAGTAACCGACCTCTTCCAAGTAGCAATCTGTATTCTCATTTCTAAAGAATTTTAGAATATTTCTTTTAAAGTGGTCTAGTGACTGCTAAGAATGATTTTATGCGAATAAATAGCAAATAACATTTTGTGCAGAGTTTTTCTGTCAATATTACAGAACTTCCAGGTTACTACTACTTTGTCTGATGTATTTGTTACCCTCAGTGTGTTTCAGTAGGTTTTTGTCCCAGTTTCAGGGGAAAAAATCCACAAATTAAAGACGTTGGAGGTGTACAGGTATCTATATCTATACTTACATATAGTTTCAATTCATTCAGACCCACTTTACCCAGGATGTCTTCAGTGGTTTGCCTTGTCTTTCTGTAAGCACCATGAGGTGCTTAAAACATATACTGCTTTTCTACAAAAATAGGGGTTTCAGCAACTAAGAAAAAATCAGTGTTATAATGTTGATTCATTGCTTTGACTTGAATAATGCTAACTGAACTCTGGACTCTTGTTCTTGTGAAATGAAAACGATTATCCAACTGATTCTGACCTACTTGTTAGATTGTCATGCACACAACCATACAAGGTTAAAATTTGCAGACAAATAACTCTGAAGCGTGAACTAACCAAAGCCAAACTTTCAAGAAAGGATTTGGTAACTGGAAAATGTATTTCTAACATGAAACAATAATGCCTTCAGATAAAATAATTTTAAAATATTTTTAAATTCTTCTGGTCCCAATTTATAAACATTTTTTGAATGTCACTTTATTTTTTTTGAAGGATAAAACAAATCATACTATTTATTGCGTGCTGCTTAGGATCACTCACTATTGATTAGTAAGTGTCATTTTAGATGGGAAAAATAGGGTTATCCGTTAATGCAGTGGGCATGACTTTCTGTCACTACCTGCAAGTAGGTTTTTTTTAAGACAGACAACAGTCTTCTTTAATAGAGGAAAAACAGGAAAAGAATTATTGCAGCATTTTCATACAAATTAAATGTTGGTAGATACTAGGAAAAATAGGTTTTTTACAGGACAAAAATGTACTTGTTAATACAAATTAAGTAAAAGAGGTCTTAAATGAGAAGTACACATAAAAATATTGCTCAGATTTAGATGAAGTAGGGCTAAAGAGACAATTATGTAGCACTTGGTGAAATAAAAATCTGCTTTTGGGATTTGTAACTTCTTCAAATTTTTGTGAAACATCTAATATTTTACAATGGAAACTGTCAGAAGCTTTATTACTACAGTTACTCAATTTTGTATTTTTGGCCATAAGATCTTCCATGTCATTCACATGTCTCAAGCTAAGTATATCTGTAAAACTTCAGTCAGGCTGGTACAAAGAAAACAATGCTGAATATGTTAAATCTACCTTCATTTTTCTTTCTTTGAAATTTTTAATATTACAGGAAATTAGAAGGACTGATATATTTACTATTTTGGGGAAAGTCATAGGTTACAAAAAACACACATCTATAGTTATTTGAAGGGGGGAAAATAAGCGATTCAGACATTGAATTTCAGCAGTTTCCACTCACTGAGAGTCCTGGGCTGAGCAGGTCCGTTAAAGGAAAGAACTTTCATCCTCAGTTAGATTAAGGATTCATCAATCCCAGTAATCTGTTTCCAGTTGTGATCATAAATTAATATTCAGGACACAATTGGAATAAGTCAGGGACTTTTTCTACCAGCTATGAAGAAAAATTATATGTACCTGAGCTAAGCCAGGGAAGCTTTCTCCAGTATGGTAGGCCAGGACACTATGGAAACAACTATGTTATGGTATAAGATTCAGTATCAGTATGTTTTCATGGTTATATGTTTCCTTTTAATTCATTATCCGGAAGACAATGATGAAAGACAATGAACTCTCAGCTGAAGGTGAAGTAGGATTATACAAGATATGAAAGGAGCTCAGGAAAGAAAAATTCTTTTTCTGAATTTTACTTTTCCAGAAAATTAATTTTTTTACGTCATAAGGGTTCACTGAAAGGAATGATCCTTGTTTAGCACAGAACTCAAATAGGGCAGACCTACTTACAAATGCACATACTTCCTTACCTTGATCTTCATTTAAGTGTTGGCATAAAAAAGCATGAACATAAAAGGATGTATTGAAGTAATTCTTAATTAAGGATTAAAGTACAAGACAAACTTGACTTTTAAAAAAGAAGAATTCCTCTAAAGAAGCAAGACACGTAGAAATTTGAAGGATTTCTTAATATGAAGATGTGATCTCTTCGACTATGTTTAACTGAAGATCATATGCAGCATGTACACCACGGTGCAAACAATGTAGAGAAGATTAAAGTTTTGAAATACAGGGGTTTTTTCTTCTCTGCATTGAACCAAACTTTATTACAAAACAGTACAAAGATTCTTAACTTTAATAAACCGTCAGTTGTTACTAGAAGAGACCATCCGCTTTAGCTTTCTACCCTAAATTTTCGTTCTGAATTTATGTGTGTGGTCAATAATTTCAAACTTCAAAAACTTCAAACAGGAAATGTCGAGTGAAGCACAGTTATGTTTCTATAAAGGATGTAAGATGGAAGAATTTTAAAAACCAAAAAAAATGTGGCTTAAAATAAGAGTTCTTATGTCTCTAAACCTTACAGCTTTGAACAGTCACAAAACTTACAAATATAAGACCAAATTGTTTGGCTTCTCTCTTGACAAATACAGTGTGTTGTTTTACCCCTTGAAAGTTTGCATTTTTGATTTACAGGATTTCTAATTTTGGATATTTTTTCTTTAAATTCATTTAGGTTCAAAGTGAGTTCTGAATTTATTTTTTTTTATAATGTGCAGTAGTCTGAAGCGTTTCATTTCAATATTCTCAAAACACTTCATAATATAATTTATTCCTAGAACACACAAATATTTTAACTCTCAGGAAAGTATAAGCAAGTAAAAGTTGCAGCGTAGTTATTGCTTTAAAAGGGATAGATGTGTCAGAATACACTTTATAATACCACATATTGAAAGAAAAAAAAATTTGAAACAAAATGTTGCTCTATACCAGGTCTATATGTACATGTGTATATGAATTCTTGTGTGTGACTAATAGAACCTGAACTGAAGAGAGACTTCTGAGTTACTAATAAAACTAACTGTTGAGATCACCAGAGATTTCTTTGTGTGGACTGAAAAGGGACAGCAAAGCACCTACTTGTCCCTGATGTGCCAATGGACATGTGTTTGTAGAAACACAGGCAATCTGGAAAAAACACCATCAATACCAAAAAGACTCTACAGTCTAAAATTCTCACCTCTTAAAAGCAGGGATAATTTCAAACAGATCCTGACTTTCCCCTAACTGAGAGTGTGACTTGGACAGTAGAATGACCTTCAGAGGATGATTCAAAAGTACAGATATACTATGAATTTTGCTCACTTCCACTTTCACTCAAAGCCTGTGTATCTTCAATCATCCATACTATCTACAATAACTTTCTCCTACTCTTTCTCTAAACTTTTCCAAATAAAACTTAGGGCTCAGGTGTATGCCCATAACCTAACCAGAGACATATCCCTAATCATTCCGATAATTTTGGCTCAGTCCCTAAATTAACTGCACCATAAGCTAGTAAGTATTACTCTCAATATTCTTCTGTAAGGCACTATTCATCATGGAACATATTATCACCAAAAGGCCATATATGTCTGCATTTTATTTCCAAAGTCATCTGAACAACTTCCTATCTCAAATAATGACAATGATTTTGGATGTTGAAGCATATTTCCAGTCAGCATGCAATTATAATAAGGCCTTGTAATATTCTCAAGAACCACGCTAAAGCCACAGTAGTGCTACTTACAGGACAGACCAAGATATAAATGCAACATATCAAACTATTTTTAGCGGCAGAATGACTGCTGTTTCAAATTGGTGGAAATGTGTTTCCTACCTCAAAGTATCCTGACTTTGCAGTGTAATAAGATAGCCTGCACATCGTAGATCACTAATGTGACTTGATACACCCAAAATACAAACGGCATAAAATAATATTAAAAACAAAACTTATGAATTCTGAAATGGAATTTTCCACTGTGACATTCCAGCACTCCAAAACAGATCTTTCTACAAATAAGGATGTTTCATTAATTGCCTATTTTCCTAAAACTACGGATTATCATAAGAATAGGTCAGAGGAATAAAGAGAGCATAGTAATACTGTTAAATGTAGAAGTTTGGAGACATCTTTTCTCACTATTGCAGGGGTTTACAACTGATAATTTTCAATTCACTGTCATTCACAATAGAGAAAAAATATTTTCTTGGCAAAATAATATGCATGCTTTATACTTGATGTGTAATTTATCAAGCATATGGCCAAGAAGCACCGCTTTTGATTGTACTTGCAGACACTTCATGTAATAGACTTATGGCAATATAAGGTTGGAAAAGACTCCAGAAGTTCATCTAGTTCACTACTTAGCCAAATGGTAGAATCAGATATTCCTATGTCTGTCTGGACAGATGTGTATATCCTGTTCTAAAAAGTCCCAACTAATGCAGAACATATGACTAGATGACCTTTAAAGGTCCCTTCCAACCCAACACATTCTGTGACTCTATGATTTTGTGGCATTTTCTATATAAAAGAGGTGACTGGGGGGCATCAGCATTCACAAAAAAATGATTTTTTTTATTCCTGTCCAGGCAAAAGGAGTTTCCAAGAATGCCATATTGTTCTAAAAAAAACCCTAAAACCCAAAAAACAGCCAACAAACAAAAATGTATGGTCCAGCCTTGAAACTGTTGAATAAAAAATCAGTGATCTCACTCTTGGTTGCCTCCCTTAATAAGGAGTCAGTCTACAGGTCAAGATGTTGATTAGAACTGGTGGCTGTGAAACTGAAACTCTGCAACACGGTTAGTAGTTTAATTTTGAGGTAAGCCTTTAGAAACACATCTCTCCAAGACCGCCTACTGTCAGTATCCTGGGCATCATTCATTTTTTAGTAGTTATATTCTTAAGAAGTCGTTCTTTCTTGTGGAAAGTAGCTACTTACCTATTTTAGCCAAGGGATTCTGCAGATTGGGGCTTGAACTGCTTAAAGCTTTTGGAAAGTGATCTCATGGATTCTTCTTTTCTACTTTCACTGTTGTTTGTTCTTTTTTTTTCTCTTTTTTTCCTTTCCCCTGTTGTAAAGTGCATCTATGAGCAGTAATTAACTTTTCTTATCATTACAAAAGAGAGAGGAGCCAAGTAAAAATTATTATTTCAGAGGCAATGAAAATTACTTACTATTTTACAATTGCATTTTAAAACAAACAAAAAACACTATTCTTTCGCTGGCTATAGTTTTAGAAAGGAAACTTGATAGTAAACAACAAGCAGTTGATCACCAAGTGAGTAATCAAATCCAAATATAAAATTCTGATTCATTCTTCCAGTCAGTGTATTTATTTTGTCTTTATATTTCTTGAAAATATAAAAAAGAAAATACTGAAATACTGGTACAAAATATATCCATTTCAAATCCACAGATGAAGGCAAAATCTTTTTATGTTTTCAGATAACTTTGTTGGCCTGAACAGCCAGGATATATTGTTGGCTAGAGATTAGGGTTTTTTGTTCAATAAAATTTTTACAGTAATTATCAGCAGCTTAATTACATTTTTAAAATTTTCTTTTTAGTTCCCTCAGAACTGAAGCTTTTACTGGAGCCACTAAAAGCCACCAGGGCAAAAGGTGAATGCTGAAATGGACTGTAACCTATTTTTTTTCCCCAGTTAAGCACAAGCAACTTAGGCGAACATAGATTGAAGGAATGACATCTTGAGATCCTTTCCAGCTATAATTATTCTATGACTATGAAATGAAATGCAGCAGCTAAACTTCTATGGATTTGAAAACTTCTGTTCATGATCAGATTAATCTCAAGGAAAAGGAATGGAAATGGACTTTCATGTATTCCCATTCGTAAATCACACATGTCAATATGCTCCAATGTTACATTGGCTTTTAATAGCAAATTCTAATAAAGGGAAGAAATTAATGGATTGCTCCCAGGAGATTTTGCCGCCAACATGAGGAGAATAGACAGGCACAGAAGTAGCTTAGCAGACATTTTTTTTAAAATATGGCTCATTCAGGTCTTAATAAGGTGAAGTTATGATAGACAGGATAGAAGACATATTTCCTGGCAAGAAGAGAAAATAAAATTTTGTAGATGCATTAAACGAGTACTCATTTTTTATTTCTATATTTAGTTAAGCGCAGCAAGTGTGATTTCTTTTATTGATATCTAATTGAACTCATGATTCAATAACATTCATTCTGTGAAATTTTGGTCAAAACAATGCTGCAGATTAATTGTTAATGTATGGAACAGTCATGTTTAAATTGCTACATGATACAAAAATGTATAATTAAAGTATAAAAGCTTCCTGCGAATGAACACATGCATCTTTAGGTTTTTTGCCTTAAAAAACATGCCTAGGCAGAAAACATGTTTGAAATGAAAATGTTTTGCATGTACGGGCAAACACTTGTGTGCATATCTCTGTGTACATGAAAAAATGCATTCGGTGTAGGTGAAAAAACTTGAAATGACCAGCCAGGGTGTTACTCAATGGTTCTAAATTAAAAGCTGACATTGACCTTACTCAGTCTCACAATTTATCACACTGACAGCAATCTCAACTTTTAATAAGGTCTTATCAAAATACACAATTAATAAACTGGGAGAAGTTTACTAAGAAATACAGTGATTCTTTTTCAATGCCCACATAAAACTACACTTCTCAATTGAAAATCCCAGTTTGTTTCCTTGGTGAAATGTGCTTTTTAAGTCATGAAGGTGCTGGAATTTAAAATATATTAAATTTACAAATTATTTTTTTTTAAATTTGAGTTTCTGTCCCCTGAGTAATTCTGATCTTTAGACATTGCTTTTCAAGCTAATTGGGACTACCAATTCACAGAACTTTTCACAGAAAAAGCAGTTTGTCAGTTTAGAATTGAAAGTGACTTTTAATCACCATGCTGAAGTATTTTATCGTGATCAAAATATATCTGTACTCTTCCATTTTGGAAATGAGCTCTTAATTAGGGGTGTTCCAAGTTCCTCACAAACTGTTTCTTTATTAAAACATAGGCTCATTCTGGATCAGGCCTTCCAAGTCAGAGTGTGGTTTTAACAAGAGTTTTAAACATCATGCTTAGTTTTTCGTCACAGAAGAGAATGGGACAATAAACGAAATGTATTAAAATTGCCTAAGGATTCAACTGACTTGAAATTAAATGTCTTCTTTTTAATTTTTAAAAGAAATTGGAACATTCCATTTCAGATTTATTAGAGTATTGTAAAATGCCAATAAATTAAATAGTTGTTCAATCTGTTACCTATTCTGCATTGCTGATCAGAGAATACATTTTCTGTTAACAGCCACAGTAATCATGCTGCTATATACCTGATACAGAGACAAAAAAGGGTCTTATTTCTAATGAGGTTTGGATAACTATCAATTCCCTACAATACTATTGGTATCTAGTTTCTATCCCAGCAAAATTTCCATCAAGAGTCTGCAGTGGAATGTGATAAAACTCACAAAACATGGCTTCTTTACTGAGGATTGTGTAACAAGATCTGCCTGAAATGTAAAGATGATGGTCTGGGTTTCAGGATGGGGCAGATGGGAGAGATTGAATAGAAAATAATTTATATTTTAATGAAAAAGTTATTTTTCCCCAAACTTGAAATATTTACTGAAATTAATTTTAAAGTTCTATTAAAAACAAGGTGAACAGACACATTCCCTGTACACTTTCACCTTTTGAAAAAAGCAAATTTCTCAGTTTTCACATTTTATTTTATTCTGATACTTGTACAGTATTGTTGTTGTGACATCTGAGTACCATATGAACCATAGAGCATTAAGTTTTATTTTAATTCAGTGCTGCAATATCATTCCTCAAAGACCTATAAAGGAAAGAAACATTAAGTGATTTCATAAGCAGTTTCTAATATCTCACAAAATAGCTAAACTACTTGATTACCGTGATAAATATGCAGCAAAAGCATACCTCTAAATGGTGCCAGCTGGGTATAGCTGAAATATTATTCAGTCTCTCATTTGAAGATATAGTGATGGATAAATAATGTTTTCTCCACAAAGGAAAGAAATAACGAAGAGAAATTGATTGTAGTTCACCTCTTGTAAAAATGAATGTTGTTGGATCCCACATGCACTAGGTCTTATTCTGATTTAATAAAATGTTCTTACTGATGTTAGTTTTGTTGCCCCCAGAATGCTGGCTGGGAACTGCAGAGCATTGCATGCATCACCAGAAGCCTCTATACCAGTTATTTTCTTGCAGAATTTTCCAAAGGTGGAATTAGGTTTGCGTTAATGTTACAGGGAGGAATGCTAGAAAGCAATCAGGTATCAGAAAATTGGCACTGAGACATTAGAGTGGTCTGGAATATTTTAAATTGATTACTATGCAAAACTGAAAGTCAGGTTTAACCTCAGCCTCCGGCTAAGGTTGAAGGTGAGGAGTATTTTCTTGATATATACAGCCTAAAGAGACATCTGACCAAACTTTTCCAGGCATAACAAGTCATGTTCATTTTCAGTCTTTGCATCCACTCTTGAAACGATTTATCGAAGAGGACACAAACAAAGAAAAATTTGAATAACTGTCCATTCAAATCCATATTCTGACCACTAGAATTAACTGTCTTCCAAAGAAATCTCTGTTCATGTAGGGAAGCTGTTATAAACACGGTGATAATTTGCTTAAATTAATTACAGGTTAATAATTATTTATTATTTTATATTTTTATTATTATTATTATTGCTAACGCAGAGCACTTACAGTGTATCATCAAACAGATTGGAAGCAACAAATCTACCTGAATAGCAAGAAGCTCCAATATCCTTCTTCAAGTATCAGGCTACAGCTGACTTGGGAGTAGGAAATGGAGAGTGGGAAAAACCAAAGCAGAAAGGTATATTTATGTCATCCATCATCTCAGCAACTTGCGAGCTTTGAAGAGCTCCTGGTAGACATTACATTTGCTTCTCCCTGAGAAAAATATTGAAAGAGTTAACATTTGCTCTCTCTGAATGAATCCAGCCTGCTGCACAAGGAAAGGATAGGTATATGTAACTTGGATTTTATTCATACAAAGCATCATATTTTAGGAAGATATAAATTTCTCAGTAGACTGTAAAGCATTCTGTTTTTTCAGATAGTGGCTTAAAATTCTGAATAATGCAAAATACATACTGTCATATACAATATAATACAATGGAGTTACAGCACACAGAATAATTTATATATAATTGTGACTCCAAATCTGGAATTTTCTTGCCAAACAAGCTAAACCCCATAGTGACAAGAATGCAGTAAAACTTTATATTTTGTATTTTAAACCCCACATCTACGATTGCACAAGTTGCATGGTAAGTCAGTCAGCACAGTCTATGATTTTCTGTCTTAGGCAGAATGACAGGCAAATGTCACCAGCCGTGCAGGTGTTCATTAATGTACAGCTAAAGCCATTGCATCGCAACCTAGAAACAATGCAACGCAAAAATGAGACATCTGAAAGCCTGTGTAACTCAATGAGTGCATCTACCAGGAGCTGTTATTCAAATAAAGAAGCAGTTCATTAGTTTGTTATTGCTAGTCCTAAATGTATAAAACTCTTTGAGAAAAAACAAGGCATGGTAATCACAATCTGTTTGAGTCTGTTGAATCCAATCAAAAGGACTTGGAGAGTGCACGTTGGTGCTGTGAGACTGAGGAATGCAAGTGGAGGCACAGGGTCTGAGGAACCCTCCACGGCCTGTTTTGAACCTGCTAATGTGCTCTGCTCACTTAATGGCATCTTATAAAACATCTGGTCTCAAACGCTCAAATATTGATTCAGTATATGGAAATCTGGTATTACACTACTGCTGTTTCTAGGAACAGCTTATATAAACAGATCTGACATGACTGTGCCATATGGTTTTATTTCTGGAGTGCTTTGACTACATTTTTTAGGGGGAGGGGGTGATTAATTGGAGTGATTTATAGGTCCCCCTCGCTTCCTTCAAGGTGGATGATGACTAAGCTGTAAAAGCCACAAATTTTGGTGTCCAGGTTCACAAGGGTTTTCAGTTAATGGTTAACTGAATGACAAATCTCTGTCGTGCATTCACGTGTGACTCCAGTGAGTGGGTGATAAGGTCTAAATCCTCCATAGACTACAAATGTGCAGGCTGAAAAGGAAGTATGTTTTACAGGCTCTATGTGCTTTTACCATGCCACATTTACCACACATTAGTGAAGGCAAATACAGGGAAATGAGAGGTTTTGAAGAGACAAATAGGTTGTGGTCCTTTTGCAAACATCAGTAACAACTTGAATATTGTACCTGGGTAAAGAGCAAAGCTGCAGGCTCTGGGTTAGGTTTAAAGTCTAAGGAATTTGATCAGTTTGAAGATGCTGTTTGTCCTGACATTCCTCCCTCACTGGCCTGACTCTCAGGCCCTCCCATCTCAGGCTGTCTCACAGAACTGACATCTTTCTGTCAAAACTCTTTTTCTGGTTACTGAAACACACCAAACATAGTGTTTTATCCCTAGGCAGATCTGGTGATATCTAGATAGAGGATGTGCAGAGTCATGTGGATACTCCTATATGACATGACCTGGGGTGCGGGCAATTGAGTTGGAAGTGACAAAGGTGTATGCAACTGCTGGACTGGCTTCGTCCATCTTTGTTCCACATATCTCTGTCACAAATATCTGAATCCTGAAAAACAGTTTTGTTCAACTGCATTTCACCTACTCCCTGTTCCTTCCACAGGTCTTTTGCTCACATGTCTTTATGGGTGCGGTTCATCCCTATGCTTCTGCTATGGAGTTACCAGAAGAGGCAAGAAGACGGTAACCATCTGGTAGTATTAGAGAGACTACGGCTGTGCAACTGTCTCCTTACACATATTGCAAATAAAATCACCTCTTAACTATTTGTACCACTTCCATACTTTTGATCAGTTGCACTGTACCTATGCTAGAAACATAGCAAATTGTCTCTATTGCTCATCATTTGGTGTTGCTAATTATATACTCAGTACTTACCTATGGTCCTACTACCTATGAAGTTTGTCAGTCATGGGGTTGGGGGGGCAGAAACCGTGTTATGTCCTGAGCTAGGTAGGCTTGCTGGGACAGGTTAAACCCTTGGGTGAGCTGTCCCTTGGTAACCCCTAGACACATCCATGAAGTGTTTAACTTTCAGACCATGTAGGTCCTAAAAAAACCCAGAATACCAGATTGCAAATATGTAAATTACTGCATCAGATCAGCCTGGCAGTCCATCTTGTGAAAAGCCTCTTACTGTAGAAATATCAAATGTTTTAGAAGAAACAATCCTGCAATAAGCAGTTTTCAATGCTTAAACAAAGCATTTCAGTCAGCTCAGTGGCATTTATGTATTGGCAGTATGTTAAGAAGTTCTGCTGACTCATTTTGCTTGAAGTGAAGACTATTTCCTTGTCTTAGGTTGGAAAGACAGGTTTATATAATTGATTCATTGCTCTTACATTTATAAGAAAGGTTGAAGAATACTTCTGAGTGCCTTGCTGCTGCTCATCACTTCAGTATACATCTTTTACCTTTCTTGTATTAATATTTTTCCCGAGGAAAAGATCTCTTCCCTTTTGTTTGCTGGAATATTTTGTTAATTTCATTATTATTTCCTACTTGCCAACTAGTACTATGTACTTTTCAGCCAGAAGTGATAAAGGCTGAATACAATGTTAAATATGAAATGGCACTTGGCTTGTACATGGTGCTATGGATTGTAGTCTCTCCTATATTCTTCCCTAAGCCTAGTCTTCCTCTTAGTTATAAGATTTTTAAACCCATGTTAATGCATTCTAACCTTTTTAAGGTGACACTACACATTGAACTGGGTTTAAAATGCAAAGAAAATGTTATTTATTTTCATACCTTCTGCATTTTAATACCTTGACTATAAACTTTTATTAACACAAGGCTTTGTTTTTCTTGTTTTCTCTTTTTCCATTGCCTACCACTGCAGCATGGAAAATATATGGATGTTCAGGGTTTTCTTCTTCCCTACTTTAAAAACCAGTTTCCAGATGTTACCGAGTCTGCTGATTTGCCCTATGTGCAGGTAGAAAAGAGGACCTCTACTTCTGCATTAGGAAAGCTCTCCTCTCTCAAGGTTGAGGGTTCAGAAATGACAGACTCTGACATTTCTTCCATACAATTGCATGTCATGGGCAAATCCTTCAAACAGTGATACTGCTTCTCTTCTGCTCCACTAGTCCATGTCTGACCAGCTGTATCTGGTGGGGCTTTCTGGACTGAGAAGGAAATGATGAAACCAAGCAGGGAAGCTGAGAAATCTCATCTGCAGCCCTTTAGGTGGGGGTCTGATGTAGGATGATGCACTCTGCCACAGGTGATAAATTTGAGGCAGAGGGAGGAGGACAAAACAGAAAAGTGGACGAGTGGTGTCTGATGCTGCAGGGTCAGGACAGCTTTTTAATGAGTGGATGCCATCAGAAGAAGCCTGTCCAAGCCCAACCTATTTCATCCTTTGGTTATGCATGGTGACCGGATGTTTCTACAGCTAAGTGAGGAAGAAAAGCAGTCATATTTTTCATAAGGTTTTGCAGGATGTCGTGACCAGTCTGGACAGTGAAGTAATATGTGAGAATCTGTAGGCCACTGCACACCATGCAGAAGAATTAGCAGAACATGAAGGAAAGCACAGTGCTGACTTGAAGGGCAGAAAAATCGGATAGCCACAAGCAGTCTGGGTGGAGAACAAAATCCTCCTGGGAGACTGGATTCCTGCTGAGGTCCTGCTGGCTCCTATTTACCCTCTCAGCAGGGTCCAGAGGTCACCACTGAGCCTTCCCTGCCGTGACTAACCCCACCAGGCGGCCACCCTCCCGCTGTCCCACAGCAGCCCCAGCCAGGGCCCTCGGTCTGGTCTGGGGCCATGCTGTAGGGGTTCAGTGGGGCTCAAGGAATCAATGCACCCCAAATGGTACCTGTGTTTAGCTTTTGGACTAAGCACCAGCTCATTAGCTATCCTCCACAAACACAGATTATTTTGAATTAATACGAAGATGTCAATTCTACCAGCAGGAGGCTCACAGATTTACCCAAAATTTAAAATATTTGGAGAAAGTCTCATGTTTTCTTTTTAGATCTATGCTACTCATGTTACCACAAGCTCTCAACAAATTCTCTCCCTTCCTCTTTTCTTGGTGTTTCTATGTGAGTTTATGAGACTTTGTGCCTTTAACTTTTGGTCTCTTCTTCCCTGAAATGCTCTTCAACCTGTAATTTTCTGATGCATTCACCATTCCATAGGCATTTCTGCTGCTTCTGTCTTAAAGGTTTTGCTGCTGCATGGTGCTGGGCCTGTAAATATGGCTCATACTGTGGCTCTCTGGGTAACCCAGAAGTCCACAGAAATCTCAGAAATGAGATTTTCAAAGGATAGGGAGGTAAACAGAGTTGACTATAGGTAATAGATGTGCATGCATGTAAGGAAGGAGCATGAAAATACGTAATTTAAGGCTCCTGATCTTCTAATGATATTCAAATAGGAGGATCTTAGGAACCTCAATTAGCATAATTTCAAACAAAATTAATTGCACCTGAAACATTTCATATGTTAAAAAGAAAGCCGCGTTCAAACAGTTACCCTTTAAAATTAGCCCTAGAAATTCTCGTGTGGGCTATGAAAAGCAGATGAGTCTAATCAAACCCTTACATCTCATCTCAGTATTCTTTAGAAACTCTCCATCCCCTCATCTTGATTGGGTTTTAGCTTATGTACAAAACCAGATGGAGGCCTATTTTTTATATTTGGTTTAAATGTGGCCCAGGGGTATATCAATCTCTCCAGACAAATTGATTTCAAAAGAACCTAAGTGTTTAGTCAATATCTAATGGTGATTATTCATGGGGTTTCTGGTACTATCAATTCTAAATGTAAAATTTCCCGTCATACAGGCTTGAATGTAAATTCCAGCCAAGGCTTATAGCTATTTAGATGTTCAGGATTGATAATACTCAACGCAGGACTGATGATTTTAGCCTCTGTGGTTCTTTTCATGCAGGCTTTTAGGAAACATCTCCATTGGCTATGGAATATTCCGTTGTACTCTTCCAGAATATTTCACATAAAATAAGCATAAGTTCACTTCTTTGGAAATAAGCTGGTATCTGATTTTCTTATACAAGAGAGACTGTACAGAGGTGAACTTGTACATAAAAGAACATAACTGACAAAATCCTTTTATTGCATGAGTTGAAAGAATTCTCTCAAACTTTGTGTATTGTACAGAAGAAAACAAATAAAATTGAATGGCTGGCAGACAACCTCCAGTACTTGCCTTATTAATATCATTGGTATTCACGTTGTTTAGCTGGTATGACTTTCAGCTTGTAACTATAAGGCAAGAATGTGAGTTCTGTGAGAAATATCAAGATAGGATACATATCTGATGAGGGAAGCTTGACTAATTCAGGAGTTCATTATTTATTCTTGGACTGAGGTCCCAGCCACTGCACGGGTCACACAGTTGAGCCCATGTTTAAATAACATATAGAATATATAAACAGAATACAATATTCACACTCAACCTTTAGCGTGGCTAAGGTGATGACAGAGGCCTACTTTACTCCCAGAGGTAAACCCAAACTCCCTAGCATTTCAAACTGGATACTATATGCATAACACATGTTGAAAGTAGGAAGTTTGGCTTCTATGGTGATAAATTTGTAAAATATCACTTTTTTTGTCTTTGAAAACACAGATTAGTTTCATAACCACATAGTATGACAAGAAAATAAATAGCTACCAACAACAAAGCAAGCCCCAGTTCATGGCAAACTGCTCTCCCATCTGTTCTTTAGTGATCAGGCACAGGAGATCCCAGGAAGGACAGGAGCACTGATGCTTCTTATCAGAGCTCTGTTCTCCAGATCAAGGCTCTGTTAATGATGATTATGTTTCTGGGTACTTTTTCTATGTTACAAATAACCTCATTCCTCTCCATAATGATGGAGCATTAGACCACCAGTGGAAAGCTCACCTAATTTTAAGATCAGAGACCTAGGAATCTCCCTGATCACAGGCAAGGCTCTGCATCCCTGTGCTCCAATTCTTTGCTCTAAAAATGGGAGAGCTGGACAGACCTTGTTTCTGAAGCATGATGTAAAAGCCAACTGACAACACTTCTGAGAAGCTCATCTGTCAACAAGAAGGTTTATAACAAAAATTATCGTATTTCTGAATCCCCACTGGAAAAAACAAAGAAATCTATAAATATTCAAGGTTTCAGATCTTGTGTTTCTCATGCAGTTACTGATATATTCATTTAACATCTTCATTAATTTTCTTTAAAAACTAGTGAAAATCATACCTGTCTGGAAAATAACAGTTAAATTTCACTTGAATATGGAAAAAAAAACCACCAGCTTCCTATATATTTTCTCCAAACTGCCTTCTTTCTTTGCAGGCTACATTCAACTTATAATTACTGTACCAGTAGTATATGCAATATATAATTTATTACACTGAGTACCAGAATGTAATTCTTTCAATAAGTTCTGTTTCTCATCTAGATTTTTTGATGGCTGTTAGCTCCCAAACTGCTTTAGGAATCAAGAGATTTTACAAACACCATAAAAGTCAGATTCTCACAGCAATTGATAAAAAGAACTTAAAGTATAATTGAAAGCACATAGTACAACAAAACAAAGTTATACAGTGGTGTAATAAAATAAAGCTTTAAAAAGAGGAAATGTAAGATAAATATGAGGAAAGACTTCTGCCATTGAAGTGTTTTATGATGAGAAGAAATCTCCTAGGGAAAGCATGGAATCATCACTTGCATGTTTTCAAACCATGAATGCACAAATTCTTCATTAGATTATTGTATGGTATAATTAGAGACGTCATTAAAAGGTATTTTCTATTTTCTGTCTGCTATGTTTGCTAGTCAGAGAAGGTATGTTTCTCAGTGATTGCAGTAAGAATTATGTAAATTTCTTGAAGTCAGATTTTTCACCCCTGTGTAATCTAGTTTTGTAAGTTTACATTAAAATATAGGCAAATCCCAATGTAACCATATATAGATAGTCTGTGGTATTTATAATTACTGTGAGAAAATTGTTTTATATTGATTACTTCAGGAAAAACAAATGAAAATCACAGAATCACAGAATGGTTTGGGTTGGAAGGGACCTTAAAGATCATCTAGTTCCAGCCCCCCCGCCATGGGCAGGGACGCCTCCCACTACATCAGGTTGCGCAAAGCCCCATCCAGCCTGACCTTGAACACTTCCAGGGATGGGGCACCTGCAGCTTCCCTGGGCAACCCATTCCAGCATCTCACCACCCTCACAGTAAAGAATTTCTTCCTACTATCTAATTTAAACCTAGTCTTTTTCAGTTTGAAGCCATTATCCCTTGTCCTATCACTACATGCCCTTGTAATAGTGTGTGTGTGTGTGTGTCCCATCTTTCCTGTAGGCCCCCTTTAGGTACTGGAAGTGCGCTGTAAGGTCACCCTGGAGCCTTCTCTTCTCCAGGCTGAACACCCCCAACTCTCTCAGCCTGTCTTCATAGGAGAGGTGCTCCAGTCCTCTGATCATCTTTGCGTCCCTCCTCTGGACTCGCCTCAACAGGTCCATGTCCTTCTTATGCTGGGGGCTCCAGAGCTGGACTATGAGTAATTGCATCAGAGTGAACACCATGTTAATAACATGAGAAAGGCTCCACATCTTTAAAAACATTGTCATTAACAAGCTGTCCTCAACATTATGTTGCACAATCTAATTAAAACAGAAGTCGTAGTTAAGGTTTTACAACCTTTACTGTGATTACATTAATATTTCTTAATATTGCTACCCTTCTATCCTAGTAAGAGACAAAGCAACTGCATGGAACAACTGAATGAATTTGCTGCACAGTATCTGCTGCTTTACTCGTGAAGTGATTAAAAATTTTTACTATTTCTTTCCCACTACAATAAATTTGAATGAAGTAGTTTGTTATTATCTAGAAGGAAAATCCATGTGCAAAAGCTGTGCAGAGGAAGATGTGCAACCAGAAAAAAAAATTCTCAGTAAGTCTGACAATCTTTGCCAGTCTTCCCCAAAGAGAGGAGAAGTTAAAGGAAAATTAATGAAACACTGAAGGCAAAATTATATTAATAATTATATCTTATATACGCAAGGAAAATATATCAATAAGTATATCTCATTTGAAAATTGTTACTCTATTTTTTAGGTACTTTCATATTGAGTAGCATTTTTCTGCACTATGAGAGCGAAATTGAGTAAACTGTGTTGCTCCTGATAACAAGGACTATAATATTTTCTGCATGAAAAAATAAGAATTGCACTCTAAAAATAAATTATATTCTATCATATATGCTACATTGTGACCCAAGAGAGGTGCGTTACTTGGATGTGACACTTCCCGGGTAGTCACAGAAGCCTCACCTCTGTGTAAAGCTGTCACAGAGGTTTCTATGTCACTCCCAGGAGAAGCAGGGCACTGCTGAAGTGTCACTGGAATCTGGTACAGTCCTCAGCTGTCCCCTGGGGACACTCTCCTCCGTAAGCTTGTGCTGGAGGACTCAGTGGCATACAGACAGCTCAAGATCACAAGGTCGCAAACAAGGCTTCAAATCAGCTTTGGAGGTACCTACACAGTACAGTAGTTATACACACCAAAATATATGTGCTCAGCAGTGTAACTGTAGCAGTCTGTGGGCAAAGAATGAGAAGTACAGAGTTTTATCAGTTCCAGCCAAAATTGTCACCAATGTGATATAAATTTGTGTGAGTAAACATCAGCCAGTGGCAGCCTCAGTGTTTGTCTGAACACATAAATATGCAGCTAAAATGTGGTTAGTATTCAAAGTAACCCCACATTCACAAAAGGTTAAGGTTTTGAGAAGGTCAAGAGTATGGCAGTGGAGGCAGTTTGCAATGAAGTCCTTGGAACATACCTGAAGCACTAGTAGATGTGGCAGTTCAGGTTTAGCTCTCATTTGACACCATGTATCCCCTTTCAGATGCTGCGAGATGATGAGCCTCCATCAGGACAACAAGCAGGTTTCTCTCCTAGACTAACTGGCACTGCAAGCAAGGCTAGGCAGGAAGAGTAATGTTGAGCTTCCCTGAAACTAACGTGAAGGCTGTAGCTGAGGGTAGATGTCATGCATGCAGAAAAGATCCTGGAGTGCCATGTTCTTAAAGAAGAAAAACAGCCTGCTGGGTCAGACCACTAAACCTTCTTCTACCCTAGTATTCAGTCTGATGGTAACAATACAAGATGTTACTTTGGGAAAGCATGAAAACCTCACCACTGCTGAGGGCCATGTCTCTCATAATTCCCCAGTATTAGGCAATAATTCCCCTACATTTGGCAATACAGCCCTGCTTAGTCCTTTTGTTGTCCTTTTAAGGATCTGCTTAATTTGTCTAAACTCTTTCTGAACCTGCTAGTAATGCCCATCTCCACAACCCCTGTGGCAGCAAGTTCCCGAAATTCCCAGACTGCTATATAAAGAGGTATTTTATCGGCTTTAAATTGATCTCCTATGAGCTTCGTAAATTGCCCCCTAATTCTATCGTCATGGGATCTGATGAATGAAATCATTCTACTTTCACCTTATCCACTCTCTTCATGACTTCCTAAGTCTCAATATTTGTATATGAGCTCAGCAGTTACAAGAGATTCAGAATCTTTGACTCTAGGATCTTATCTAAAGGCTGCTACTGAAACGTCTTGGGGTACATTTATAAATTAGATACCATCTTAAATTACAATACACATTTGTGAAAGAAACGTGATAGGATAGTTGTGAATAGATGCACATCAGTTGATAAATGATACTTTACAAGAAGAATACTGTAAAGACGTCAGAAGGAATTCTTCAATGTTAAATAACAACAGTAAGATATTTTTATTGAAATAAGATTACTAAAAAAGATTAAGATTTTGAAACATAAGAAATGTCTGTTTCTGTTGTTTCTCTTCCCTCTTTTTTAAAGAAATCACTTTGAGCAATTTTAAATGAGTTTCATAATTTTGTGGTTTTAAGTAATGAATCATTTTCATAATTTTTTAAAATGAAAATTTAAGGAATATATTACAACGAATACAAGGAAATAAAATGGTATGTAAGAATAATAAATATTGAAATATGTTTTTCTGTTTGTATGTTGGATAACGTACGTGGAAGGGTTGGACTCTGTGGCATGGCATAAAAGCATCAAAATTTCAAAGGATCATGATTTGCAGTCATGAGTTCAAATCATGGTAAATACTGAGATTCCCACATCTAATCATCTAGGAGGAGTTCCAATCTCCTTCTACATAGAAGTTTAATTTTTTTGAGGAAGTTCATTTAGGCCAGATCTCATGTACACAGGCATGTGTTTCTTAGTCTGGCAGAGGTTTTTGATACCCTTTTCCCTGTCAGTTGAATCAAAAGTAGAGATGAAGGGACAGAGAGTGAGGAAGTCTGACACAGTCTGAAAATCATGTGCTTGCACTTATGAAGAAGTTGTAGGTTTGACTAGAGGCCTGGTGTTTCTCTCTGTGTGCAGGGTCAGGCCCTACGCTGTAAATACTTACTTCATCACAGGGACCCAGTCTTCATCTGTGTTTGGAAACCTAAATTCAGAAGCAGTAAGGAAGATTGAGAGGGTCAAATTTATACTTGATGTAACTCCTTGGCAGTAAACCAAGGATAAATTTGGCCCATGTATACAAACAGAAGTAACTAAAAATGTACAAGTGTTACAGAGCCAGATAAAGCAGCAAGTCAAGGGAGAATAGAGGGCATCAGCTTGAGAGGTAATCAATATGTGTGGGAGGCTGGAAAAGATAAGCAACACCAATGTCAACAGAAAGTCAGAAGGTAGGGGGGGAAGCTATCACAAAGTGGTAAAATAAAAACTTTCTCTTTCCCTCTGCATCCATCAGTGAACTTTGCCTTTCATTAATTATTTAATTGTTTAGGATCATATCATGCAATTGAATACACTAGTATACAAAAGCGGAAGTTATCAGGAACTTTTTCAGACTTTTCTTTAGGCTGGAAGGAAGCCTCAATAGC
Organism: Stercorarius parasiticus; assembly: GCA_013396915.1. Taxonomy (NCBI): domain Eukaryota; kingdom Metazoa; phylum Chordata; class Aves; order Charadriiformes; family Stercorariidae; genus Stercorarius; species Stercorarius parasiticus. The sequence continues at coordinate 931,548 of VWZL01004580.1, read as the reverse complement.
CTACGTTAATGGATGAAACTTGGTTTAAAGTTCTGCTTATGCCCCACAATCCATGGCCTAGAAAGGAGGCATTGTTAAACAGTGCGTACAGTAAGGGCAATGCAGCTGGAAGAATCATGTGTTGCCCACAAAAGGAATGGGTAAATAGAAAATCAAGACTGTAACTTCTCCTGTTCCAATGTCAGTAATTTCTAGTACATGAAAGAAGGTTTTTCGTGAATGAATAGATATCTAGGCAGACCCCAGCCATGGTATACATAAGACCTTGTGAGTCCAGATGTGCAAACATTAAATGTTTGCTGGACAGGGGAAGATTTGGCCTGGATATGCCACGCTTATTTCAAGTCAACAGAGTTCTATTTATTTCCTCCCCAAGTTCAGAGTGTGGTATGGACTGTCATTTTGGCAGCGGAAAGGCCAACTTACAGAGAAAGAGTCACTATATAAAATGAATATTTGGATTCCCTGGTGCCCAATGTTCTGTGCAGCCACTTATTCACATGAAATGAGGAAAATGTAGATATAAACAAGATATTGACTACGAGAGTTTGCACTCCCCAAACTCAAAGGTTGCTATGCTTCTGTATAGCATAATTTAGAACAAATACAAAACCGATCTTTGTTTCTTTACCTGACAGAAAGGTCTAAATACATCCAGACCTTGCTTCCTGCCCCAGGCAGTTTCAATACACATGCACCCACTAAACCAATGTTAGGGAATTCTCCCATTATAAACTGAATTTTATTTTGATACTTTAAATGTATAATCTAAACTGCTGCACATTTTAAATATATCCTCTCTTTTTTTTATAGTATCTGACCAGTGTGTTTTCTCACATATGAACTAAAATGATTTAGAGCTTATTTGTACTGTTTTTAAAAGTGTGTTAGCAAAAAAGACATAGTGTGTAAACTGGAGCAGATAGGTCTGCATTATAGCTGACTTTAGAGAAGCTTCAATGGTAACAGCTGTTAGTGCTATGACAGCATTACCACATCCTCCTCTTTAAGATCTTTGTCTAAACTACAAGATGGATTTATGTTCCCAGTCCAGACTCTTGGTCCTTTGAGTTTCTCAGCCAGAGGGACAATTCAAATGTTTCCTTGTTCACTCCGGTCTTCTTCTAGTTAAAGCAGGTTGTGGTGCACCTGTAGCATCCATGAAAACAGTGCAGTCAGCAAGACAACGTGAGAAAATCACTCATAATATTGAATAACATGCTTTTCCTATCTATCACTAAACAAACTGCACTGACATTTTGGCATTCATACACAGGACACACTGACATTTTGGCATTCATTGTAGAAATGAACTGAAATGCAGGAAGGTTTAAAAGATGCATTTTCTATTAGTGTCTTCACATGCCCGGCAATATCAATGTTAGAATAACTTAGTATTAAGAAGAGCTGGGTGGATGGTTTACTGCTGCTCCTGTCTAGATAGGTGCACACCTTTCATGTGGACATAGCAGAAAATGGTCCTACATGAAAAAATCTTAAAACTGTGTTCAACATCATCAAGTGAAAATATCCTCCTTGGAGCGAACCTCTGAGATTTTGGAAGTGACATGAAAGCTTTTCTCTCAGAGTATAAGCATGGGTTAAATTCTGGTCGTCTGCAGTGCTACTTATGCATGAAAAAAGAGTGGGGAATATGGTACATCGTGACTAATTGCTGCACATCCACTTCTAAACACTGCTCAGCACTTCTTTTGTCTTGTATACTGTTTATTTGATCCTGAACCTGATTAATTACAGGGTGTTATACAAAAGGCAAAAAGGATAAATAGATCCTGAATTAGGCAGTCCTTTGGGTAGTCATCAGACCGATCCTGACTGGCTTCAGGATTAGACACTGAAGGTTCGTTTCATGCTGTCTTTAGAGGCAAGAGTTTGTGGTGACTCATAGTGTGTTTTAATCATTCATCTTTATCTTAAATTTTGACTTTAAAAGGGTTCTTGAGTCCAACATGCCATTCTAAGCAGTCAACATTTATGCTCTTTGTAAAATAAAATGCTTTACAATATGCCAAATTGTGCTTATTTGTTTATTTTTTTTGGTCAACAATATTAATGCTTAAAGCTCCTTATGTCTACATTCAGACCACTCAAGGCGCTTCTAAACATGCTTATTCATACCTCTTTTTCTACACTTGGAGTCCACATCAGTGCTCATTCTTTTTGAACAACTACTAATTCAGAATAACACAAACTATTTCCATGACTTTGTCCACCACAACTCATTGATCCTGCTTTCAACAAAGCTAGTCTGAGATATTGTCAATAAAATAAAAATGTTGTCATAAAGATAACGAAAAGTATAGAGCTTGTCTGCTTGTTTTCAGTGGACCTATGGATTCCACTCGACGGAATCCAATCCAGCAGACTCTTTAAACTGTAGGAGATCCAAGATTATGTCTAGAAGATAAGAAAAACAAATTCACATTTAAATGCATAGCATTTCTCAAGGATTCTGCCTTGCTACTACAAATTTTTGAGGGGGTCCACAAATCTACAAATAGTAGGAAATCTCTAACATTTACAGGTGGGATTTTCAAAATATTCACTGCTAACTTAATTTACCTCCTGTGGGAGACAACCCCACTGTGACTTTTGTCATTGACTATAGCAGGAGCAGAGCCAGGCCTGAGTGTTTTAAGAATTATATTCTAATATATATACATGGTGGTCATCTTTCTATCAATGTTTTAACTTTTTTATTGCAACACCTAAGAACTTGCTAATCTAACTGAAAAGTTCCTATAGAATATTGCAGATCTGCTCTGGAGAAACACGTGTGTTAAAAGGATTACTCAACAAGTCATATTTGTTATATCAGTAATGACTAGTTTACCATGTGACTGGTGCAGCAGGCAAGAAAGAGAAGAAAAATCTTTGTACTGGCAGAAGAGATGCTATATTTACTATGGGATATGGTAATCTAGAGTATATTATTTTGCACTTTGCAAGCACTTAAGATTCACTTAAAATTCAAACTGTACAATAAAGCATCATTATTTATAAATCAGAAAAACAATGGAAAGAAAGCAAGACTTTCGATCCATTTATTAACATATTTCATCAGCATCAGTCTTAGAAAAATTAGCAGCTAAAATTCAAATAATTGGTTTTATAGAGCTATTGGCATCAATTCTCTTACAAAAAAGAAAAAAAAGGAATTATTACACCCAAAAACTTCCTGTGTGACTATTGCATTTATAGTGTTATGTGAGCTTAGGAATAGGGTCTTCTTTTTCTTCTTTTTTCTCCCCTCCCCCCGCCCCCCTTATTTCTTTTACCAGAACAGGCATATTTATCAAAGACAATTATAATTTGTTACACCTTAAAGTAAAAATAAGATACCTGGCATCCAATTTATAGCTTTTCCTTTGTTTCTTTTTCATAATTATACTTTTGATTCATTTAAAATCCCTTTTGCAATGTTGAATATTAGAAAGGCAGCACAGATGCTGATTCTGTTTGCAGTGGCCTAAAAAAGAAAAGTGCAAGCTTTAATCTGATGTCTAGGCTGCATTAAAAAAATTGGATTGAAAAGGATTAGATTAGATTAGACCTTCTGGATTTAAAAATGTTAAAACTCCATTTATGCTTTAACATAATCTCCTTCCACTCTCTGGAGTCATCAAGCTGAGCTCTGTCCCTTGCAAGTATTTTTTATTATTATTATTAAATTTGTTTCTTTTTCATTTTAACATCCTAGTTTCATATTTGTAATAGCAAGAAATCCTCTGAGACAGATCTAAAAGTTCTTTCTGACCTGGTGAATGGAAGGGCAGGCACTTAAACCTCTGTTTTTTACGATGATTTTATGTATTTGTGCACAGTTACAAATGTAAATATTAATAGGTAGTTTTTAAAAGCCAAATAAGAGTGAGTGCTTTTAAGGACTTTAGAGACTTGTGAGAGAGTGGTGATGTTTTATAGTACAACAATTTATTTACAATGCATTATTATGAAAAAATGCTCAGTTTAAAAAGCAATCATGTACTTTACTAAACCTGAAGTACCTATTACCTACAGCATCTGTAAATAAAAAAGGTATTATAATATTTGCAAGCCGCTGCCTGATACTTCAGAATGCAGATTGGATTTTACTTCTTATAAAAATAAAAGCAAAATATTATTTGGGTGTTATAGGACAGCATCTCTCAGGAGCAAAATGGAGGAATAATAATATCCTTCCTGGGATCAAGGCAACCTTTTCAGTGATGATGACTACTCTACTGCTGAATTTCTGAGCATTCCATGCCATGTGTGGGACTTTCAGTTTTTCCAACATCACTCCCTCTGTACTGAAAATACTCCAGGCAAACCAAAGATATCTAAAAATATAAGATAATACTATCTGATATGTGACAGAGATTATAGAATCACGGAATACTAACTAATACGTGATTATATCAAACCATTTACTCCATTTCTGTTCAGTCATGGTGGATGAGCCCTTTCTGTTTGTCCATAGAGTTCTGATAAGTCATGTGATGGTACATACCACCACATGTACGTTATTTTCTGCCACTAGGCACAGGCTCTGGATAACATCCAGAAGATCCATTATCATTATTTCATCTAACCTAGTGATACAAATAACTAGGTGCTGCTACCAGAAGGGTGGTGTTTGCTGAGCTCAGCTGGAGATTCCTTAATTAATTCAGGGTATCTGGTAGGACCCAGCAAGGAAATGTGTTTGCTCTAACTGGTGAACCCCACTGGGGAACCTCGTTCAGGATATTAAAAGTGAACTGTCCAAACCAGTATGAGTCATTGTGACACCATCATAAAATGAGCAAATAATCTGATCAATAATCACCATTCTCAATGTAGTCATCATTATCATTTCATCCAATAATTGAGAAGATGTTTATCATATCCATAATAAAGAGTAAGGGTCACTGGCTAAAAAGTTTTGTTACCCAATTTGCTATGGTCTTTCTGAGGCTCAAGGCTGTCAAGGAGGTGTAACTAGCAGAACAACACTTTCCCTTATTACCGCCAGAGAATCTGAAATATTTTATGACTTTGGTGTTTTTTCAAATCTTAATCTGCTTGTTTTCATATACTATCTTGACAGTTACATTTGAGAACACAGATGGTTTCTGTTCATAGCACACACTCAGGTACAGTACCTGAGCCAGGTTGCCTCTAATAAAACCAATTAGTTTTCAAGAGGTCATTTTCATTATCCCTCAGATATGAGTTATTATATATTGCCTACTACTTCTCAGCTTCTTCAGCTAAGAAAGAACATAGTTTTTTACGGTATTTAGTGCATAGTTATTTAGGAATCCTGCTGGATAGACCACCACTACAGTGGGCCCATGAGGAGGTGTAATCTCATATATAAAATCCAGCTAGCAACTAAGAGTAGTTCCTGTCAAGAGAGTCATAATTACTACGCCTGTAAAATGTATAAAGATTTGTGAATAACCACAGGAAAGCTGCATCACTGTTCATCCAAACATGCGAAAGAAAAAGTGTATGAATTAAAGAAGAATATGGAGTATCATTAATTCACTTATCCAATTAATTTAATTTAGTACTGGTAATTGGAAAATTGGGACAATCCCAGGTGCACTGGTCCTAGGAAATTTATTTCTTGTCAGCTATTATTAAATCAGAGAAACAGTGAACAGCTGCTACGAAAACAAACAAACAAAAACAAACAAACAAACAAAAAAACCCAACCAAACCAAAACCAAAAGCAGTCTAGAACCCCCATTATTTAGAGGCTAAAGTGATTTAAGTCTGGGATTTGTCACCTTCTCTTTGACTCTGCAGTCAAGGTTATTACAGAAATGAACTATCATTAATGGGGAACTAAAGTACTGGCCTAAAATTAACCATTAGTCCTAACAGCAGAGGCTCTGGAGAGATCTGGACTTCAGGCAAATGGATCACACTCCTTGCTGTGAGAAGGGAAACGTGGGTCTCGAATGAAATGCAAACAGAGAGAGTGTGGTAAAGAAGGTCGAGAAGGTTGTGCTACTTTAGGGAGAAGTATTGAGCCTACAGTGCCTTGCTCACAGTAGAGATAGACATCCACAAGTTTAGCCAGATCAATTGTCACTAGTTTTGAGTTTGTAGGACTTGTATTAGGTCTTTTTTCATTGCTCTTGAATGGAGCAATGTCAGGATTGATATTCATCTGTTTAATTGACTCAACCTAAAGAAACATTTTTATAAGCCACAATGATATTACAGTAAACAATTCCAATTGTTTTTGTATTTCAATTCAATTTGAATTGGTACAAAATTCAAAATACTGAAACTTCAGTTGGAATAGAAAGGTTAGGAAAACAAACGAATAAACAACACAAGTTAATAGCAAGGCGTTGCCTATTGATGGTTTTGATCTAACCATATTTTTTTACTATTACAATTGAAATTACAAGTGTTCTTATTTTGTCTTTATTCTGATCAAATTTCACCTTCTATAATGGAGCAGAGTTTCTTTCACTGGCAGAAATACCACAGTGGTATACTACTTTCTCCCAATGTTCTGGGTAAGAAGGGTTGTAGCATTAGCCATCGCTGAAAATATCTGTCAAATGATATAGTAAGAAATACTGATCTAGGGTACAATTCACTAGCTCAGATATGTCTTATGAAATTTCAGCAATTATTAAATTGCCATTAGAAAAAATTTTCAAGGTTTTAAACTGCACAAATGTAGTGTGGAAGATGTGATTAATATTATAATTGCGTCTACACTGCTAACTGTTTTTGAAAGTCATTTAGATAATTGTACTTCATGGTATTTTGCAGGTGAAAACTATTTTCTAGGTTATCTTACTTTTTTTCTTCTCATATTCTGTGGTTTTTGATTAATTCTACAACCATCACTATCATATATTTAAAGTATACTAAACTATATTGATTATCTATGTTCTAAGTAAACAACAGCATAAAAGTAGAATAAATAACTTCATGAAATACCATCAAAAAGCTATAATTCTGCTTTCCAGAAAATATTCTAGCTATTGCTAACTCATTATTAAATCCTAAACTGACATGATTATTTGCTCTGATAGCCTTAAATGTATCAAATAGATAGAAAGGTAATATACAAATATACACTAATATCAGTATAAAGCACTGCTATTCTGATTTGCAGCTTAAAAATATTTTTAAAAAGTTATTGGAAAAATTCTATCTTGTTTACATGATTTCTACAGCCCAAGTCAAATAACATACACCATAATTTTACATTTAGTATTACTGTATGGAGTTTATAGAACCAGAACCTTTACTTGTATATAATCTTGGGGCTGTGCCCTACAACAAAGTGTGAGACACTGTGAATAGCTATCCTTTTGACTCATCCTTACAGTAGAGCAGCTGGTTGAGGACTGTAAAGTTCAGCAGTTTAAAAGGCAGAGTAGGTGTTTTCAGATAAGGAAAACTACAGAGGAAGACTTACAGAAGTCTTAGGAAATGCCTGTATCTGAGGACATTGTGTGCAAAGTCTGAAAAAGCTGTATCTACAACTTTCCCTCAGGGCTCTTTGTCGCCTTTTTCATGAAATCTCAACCTTGGTCACTGAAGTGGGGAAAGGCTCTTTCACTCCTCTTTGTGAGTGGGTCAGTCAAGCGCAGAAGGTGGCACCTAACCTAAGGAGATATTTTCATTTTCCAGCTCAGTGGACTGTTTAGGCTGACAAGGCAGCATAAGCAAACCTACCACCATCTCACTGCTGTAATAAACCCGACTCCTTCCCTTATACTCCCACCAGTTACCCCGAGTTAAGAAGCTGAGTTCAACCAGCTCTCAGAAGGATCCAGCCTGAGGGGCAGACTGGGACCACAGCTAGGAGCAGTGGCTGGAGCTTGCAGGGGAGCAAGACTTCCACCTTTCATCCATGGAAAGCCATAGGATCGGCTGAGCCAACAACAAAAACAAAGCCTTCACCTTGCCACCCTGCTCGGTTAAAATATCTGAGTAACACAGAGAAAGGAAAAAATTTCAGTGAGAATATTGGTATCTGAAAAGACTCCAGAAGTGTTCAAAAGCTATGATGTGCTCTACCAGAAAAGCAGTCTCCCCAGGGCGAGTAACCCTAGATGCACAATGTGCCCAAATATAAAAGTCGGTAAGTAAACTGCAGGTCCAATGGAAATGGATAAGAGAAGGAAAGAATTTTTTTTTCCAATTTTATCTCACAAAAGGAGATAAAACTAAAGACTTTTATATTTTTCCAATGGTTTTAATGTTCTTAATAATTTTTTTTTCTTTTTAGTTTTTAATCTTAAGTGAGACTTCAAGGTAGCTGAATAAGTATTTCCTAAATATTTGTGTGGAGAATTTAGAAACTGGAGCACTGGGATCCTTCAGCAAGCATCCAGCCTCTCCAAAGTATGACAAAGATAGTAGAGGGCCTTCTCATTTCAGCTGTCTGAGCCACATGGAGAGCTTGTATCACAGAAATCAAAGGAGGAAAAAGTATCTTCAGTCAATGCTGATCATCAGGAAGGATCTCTGGAATGCTGTAAGACTGTGAGGAGACACTTTGAACGCCTTTACCACTTGCTTTATTTCTATTAAATGCATTTCAGCATGGGATTTTTTCCCATGAGAAAATGGCAATGGTATACGGTGTGAAATTTAGCACTTTTAATTAAATCTTTGCCAAGGGCAGTCCACGGTAACTTCACACAATCAGTCTTATTTTAAGTTAATTTAGTAAGGAAGAAGAACAACTAAACTGAAAGACAAACTCAGATGACGTACACAGCCTTTCTCTGTGTTTTTGTGTCAATTCACAAGCTAACGCATGTGCAACTTGTTCTTCCAAACACCTCTTTATCTGAACACCTCTTTATAATTAGAGGGGTTTTAATTGCATTTCTGTCTTTTATGTATATGTATTTATAGATATATCTATATGTGTATATAAATTTTTTGCTGCATTTTCTGTACCAAATACCGCTGTGATCAGTTGGTATGTAATACTCTCTGAGAAAGATCTCATGCTTTGGACTTAAGTGTGTTAAATTAAAATATAATAAAAAAATACATTAATCACATTTTAAAACTATTGTAAACAAGAACAGTGAAAAATACATCTTATATTTTGTCCTGTGACTCATTCTTTGGCAATAATTCTTCAGTGTAAAGGATTAATGTACTGGAGAATCAATATGCTTTCAGACAGATACTACATCAGTGTTTCCTTTGTTAGTCCATATTTTCATTATTAACAGTTTATGTCAGCAGTGGTCTCTGTGTATCTGGGGTTTTTTTAATTTATTTGATCACTGTGGCATTCTTGACTGTGTGAGGGATCTCAGGTAGCACGACAAAGTAAGAAACCAAAATTAAGCCTAATATACTGCAATTAAGATTGCCAAACTAAACCACATAGACTAGTTGATGGATTTAATTGGATTGCTTTTAGTTTGGAAAGATTTTTTTGTTTGTTTTCTGCTGTGCTAACAAGTTTGACTGAGTCACTGATTCCAATTAGAATGAAATTGTACAATCCACTATTTTTAGGCAGTTTATGTTTTATCAAATGAATATTATCAATTTGTAAAAAGTCATCAAGCTAGAGGTAGTTTTGTTTGCTAGAGGAACTCCTTGGAATCATTGTTCTTTAATAATTACATTGGAATGGAATCACAATTACAATGAAGTGACGTTGTTTGTAATTTAACAACAGCTGTGTCTACAGAGCAAAGAAGCATGCACTTTAGCAGAACTAATATTACAGACTTTAGGGCGGTGTTACATATAAGCCAAACCTGACTTATATGTGCGGATCAGCCTTCTAATTTCAGTATATCCTGAAAATATATCCCGTGCCATACCTCCTGCGAACAGTCGCAGTGCTCACACCACTTTGTATTTTGGCAGAAACGAACTGTGGTACAAGATGCTTTGCTGTTCCTCGTGCTTTGGCAGAGAGGCTACACCTTCAGCCCCTGGTATGACTGTAGCATGCAGGTCTTGCAGCTGATTAACATGTTCACGTGCCACATACAACTACCAATTCAGGGTCTGCCTTTTAGCCACAGTGCAGAACTGCAGTCACCTCTTGCTGCTGATGGTGTCCAGACTCCCACTGCAGTGTGGCTGGAAGGCATGCTGCTGGGCTGGGCCATGCCAAGAGCTGCACCTGCCTCTGTTTATAGCCATTTGAAGTGTAGGGCTTGATAGGATAAAAAATAGAGCCAATTTCTCATTCATGGGAACTGTTAAGCTCATTCAGAGACAAGAGTGTGCAGCGTGGGTGATAGCACACAGATGCAAAATGAGGTGTTTCCAACTCAGTAGTATAAAAATAGCCTGTATTGGTCAGTGTTAGGCTCAGATCTAGTACAAGAAATTGTCCATCATCCTGTATGACACCTTTTACTCAGTAAAGACAATAAGGACTACACCCTTTAGTTTACTGTTTCACCAAGTCTGTGGTGATTGTTTGCCAAATCTTGCCCCCAGTGATCAAGTGGATAGAAAGCTCAGCTTCTCTCTCTCACTGGCCAAGTAGAGATGCTCTGAGCTGTTCTCCCAAAAGGGCGCAAGGGTAACTGTCTGTCACAGCAGTGGAAGAAGGGCTGAATCTTTGTCTCAGTAACAATTCAGTCCCTGATGAATTGTTGGGACAGTTCAGACATGTACTGCTCCCTATCAAAACCATTTCCAAGGTTATAGTCTCTTGCCATTCAAGAGATGAATCCTAAAAGCCCCTGGTTCCAAGTTCTGAGCTTAAATACCTATGCCCTGTACAAAAGTTCTGACAGATATTTTTGTTTGCTATTTTTGTTATGATTTTTAGATTGATTTTTCTGCTACATCAGAACTTTGACATTTGCTGTACTTCATTGCTTGTTTGGTGGGGTTTTTATTTCTTTTTTGTCCTTGAGCTTACCCTTCCAAATCTCCCAGAAGTCAGAAATCAGTGAAACTTTCCACTGCATACAGCTATTCATGAAATAATAAAGTGTTTCACTTTGTGCCCTTCTGCACTTCCATTAGTTTTGATTTCACAACCTTTAACAAGAGATCAATGGATTGAAGCACCAGTGCCAGTAAGCCTGCCTACCATTTTGCATTTTGCAAAGATTTTGACAGGAGTAAATAAAATTGTTTCTTAACTCAAGATGAGCTAATTAGCTTCTTCTGCTTATTCCAATAGAATCTGTGGGTTGTAACCAGTGCACTTATAAGATCTAGTCTGTCTATAAATAAGGCAAGGATTGCTATGGTTCTATCTGCAAGAGCAATGATGGCTATTTCAGCACACCACACTCTCGTAAGAAAGATCCCTTGCCTTCATTTTCCAGTCACTGAGCTTTTAAAGAAACACAAACAATCCAGTAGGCAGAAAAAGGAAGGATAAAGACAGATGTGGAGGTAGAAAGAAGTAACAGACAAAAGGGGAACAAAAGAATGAGAAGAAAACATAGCGGCTCACAGTCCAGTGGCATTTGTGAGAGAAGGGAAATGCATTCTAGAGTGTACACAGTCCTTTGATGTACACACTTTACATAAGCACTTTTCCCTTAGGGATAGGGGTATTGTGAAGTGCAGAAATACATTTATACTTTTCTTTTGCAAAGCTTGTAACCCATCATACGTTCCTAGAAAAATTTCTTTGCCCTGCTTCCTTGCTCCTTTCATTTCCCCTAGTAACTACATCAGTCTTAAATAACTACATAGCACTCTAATGAGATGACATAAATTTAAAATCTCCAAGTTGCCGTCTAATCCTAAAAGCAAATAAAGTCTAAAGGTATCAGAATTTTCAGCACAGAACTACAACTTCAGCACCTACTTTGGGAGGTTCCAGCCCTGTCAGAGTCAAACAGCTCTGTGATTAACAGAATTAAATACCTCAAGCCCTATCAGGTTCTACAGATGAACAAGCCTTTGTGCTCCCACAGACCTTCATCTGAGAGATATGCTCAGAATACAGAATATACTCTAAAAAATATAGTTTAGCCATGGCCATAGCAGTGTCTAGCGCAAGTCAGGGGCTTAATTGTTCAACTTGGGCAGCAGCAGGTTCAATTTCTTTTTCAGCTTGAGGGTTCAAAACCCTAGAAGTAAACACTGACCACCAGGAAAATGACTTTTGGCTCAAACGTTGAAAACGGTCTTCTTTGCATGGCATTATACAGAAATTAGATGAGGAGAAGAACTGACCAAGTTGTTTGGGTGGCCCGGTGAAAAGGACTCCAGTCCTTAAAATAACTGCTACAATTTTACATGCATTGTTATGCAAGTATTTGAAGACTGTCTTGAGTAGAGACATGACTAAGATTATGCAGGAAATAAGATCAAAATAAGAAACACTGGTTTACAAAAAAATGCCAGAAAAGAAGTCATTAAATTTGTATTTATTATCTGTTTTCTGATGAACTATCTAACATGTGGTTTTATCCTTTCTTTCAAACCATTTGTTACTATTTTGACAACACCTATATTCTTGTGTAAATGCAATATACAATTTCCACATATTAGATTAGCAAGATTTTTTTTTATCACTTCCACGGGATTTAAATTTTTATACACAGAGGGACATACTGCAATAGGATTTGTGTAAATTTCTGGAATTTTCCTTAGTTTCCAATCATTCTTCAGTGAGTTTTAAAGAAAAGCACAGACTTCAGAGTCATTACTACCTGTCCTAATGAGTTTAGTTGAAATACACCGACATAATGGAACAGATCATTTCCCACCAAAACTAACAGTTTTCTATGGACTGCAAAGTGGGGGAAGACCAGCCTGTGTGATACTTGTTTTTCTTATCTCCGTACAGAAATTGTTCCCATTCAAAATATTTTCTAGGTCACTCAGCTTCCTCTTAGGTCCTTTTTATCTGCTACTCTGATAATATTTAATTTGCAGTTGTCCTAAAGTGGTAAAATGCTATACTGAAGGTCGCAAGGTAAACTGATTCAGCAAGCACATGAGGATATAAATCAGAAAACATAGTTTTCTAAATATACCCATATTCATTGAAAATCAGATACTTAGAAACTATCTCTAAGCAAGAGTTATACTGGATGACCTAATAGGTAGTTCTTTCTTGTTCGGTCCTAAACTGTTCATACAAATAAAACATCAACCGATTTCAGAAATAAACTTACCAAGCAAAGAATTTCACATATAGTCCTTATGTTTCTTTACATCATCTTCATAGTATTTGCAGATAACAGGAAAGAATTAAAATTTCTTTAAATCACATAAAATTTATCAAAACAATGTACTTCCTCCTCACTTTAAAGCAGGAAAAACACAGTTCCTAGACTTAGGCATAACAAACTGATTTCCAAATTATGACATTTCTTCTCAGATTTTTTTTTAATATACTAAAAGCAGGAGAGGATATATAGCTATTTCTGAATAGGTAATAGGCATGTGAACTGCATGTATTATCTTGGATTTACTACTTCATATGCCTGCATATGTGGAGTGACTACGTTTTTGAGATTTGTACATGCCAAACATTTGGTAATCTCAGGCAAAGGCACTGAACTGGGCAGTATCAATGTCAGTAGTTGAAGTCCTTTTAGCCTCTACTTCACCATGGAGTTGTTCACTTGAGACAGTGTTTCTGGATAATGAATAGCCAAATTAGAAGTGTTCACTTAGATAAGATTCATAGATGAAGTTAGAATCACAGACGCACAGAATGGTTTGGGTTGGAAGAGACCTTAAAGATCATCTAGCTCCACACCCCTGCCATGGGCAGGGATAAGTTGATTATTGTAAAAGTATCATGTGACACTGAGTGGCTGCCATCAGTCATGAGTAATGGAAGATGGACATTTCCTACAGAGCCATCTGCCATCATCCTGTCATCTGTCACTTTGAAAGAAAAGCGCTTACAAGATCAAGGAATGGTTTTCTAACATATATCACAATTGGAATAATAATTTCTTCTTATTTGTTAAGGTCATGTTAATGTACTCTGCTGTACTAAAACTACTGATCTGGGAAAAAAAAAAATCATAATTGTTCAATATCCTTAGGAATCCCCAGCAGACTACACTCAGTGAGCCAAATGGTGTTCTCACTTACATATTTATGTAGACAAAACTACTTCACTGAAAAGCACTTGATTCCTCACACCACAGTGTAAGGAAGAGGCTTACTTTGGCCATCCAGTTTAAAGTATTAAATAGTAATATTTGCAGTTCAATATTTATATTAAAAAAAACAAGGGCACGGATTATCTGAGAAAAGAACAAATTCCTTTTACTTTTATGAACTAATATCAATAAGTGCAGCACTGAAAGAATTGATTCCTTCCACAATTGACTGCCATTTCAGTCTGGGCCATGGCCTGTTTCACCTTTGTTGCACAATATAAACTGACCCCAGCTGCATTTCTTCATCACTATTGGATTTGCTGTCTTGAAGAAAGTTTCTTTTCTCTCCCTGTATTGTTTGGTGACAGCAGTTATGCCTAATAATTTTTCTGTCTTGCCTACGTGTGCTTTTATTTACAATTTTCCTTGCCCCTTTGTACCTTTCCTCTCCAAGGATCTGCCTGACATTTACTGATTTTCTAACTATGTGTTATGCTGAGCATCCTGGTAAGCTGAGAGGGTCGATAAGTCAGTTTTCAGAGACTCAAGAATCTGCTCTCAGTATATGTGCTGCTGACACTTCTCCATTCAAAAGGGCTGGAGTATGCTTCTGCGCTATTCACATGTATTAGCCATGACCCAGGTTTTTACCCACGTCATACCTGACAGTTTAACATCAAACTCTCTTGTGAAAGTTATGCAGATAACAATTACTGTGAAAAGCAAAAGGAAGCTTTGCAAAGGAATATATCACAACTCGAATTCTTAAAAGCTATATCCATTCATACTGGAGCAAATATCAGGGAATTTCTGTGTAACACAAGAATAATTACGAATTCTATATCTTGAAACTAGTCCTAAAATCTTGAATACAACTTGAGAGCTGAAGGATCTCATATTTTGCAAAGTTTGATTACTTCCATAAGAATTGGTAAGACTGCATATGAAATAACATTTAAAACTAAGTTTAGTTGGAGATGGTCAGAATAGTGAATCTACAATGCAGACAACAGCAAAGGGATTAAATTTCCCATAGTGCCTGCACAGCAAAGACATGTATGTGACTCCCTCAAGGTCCTGTGGGGGCTAGTGATCCTTTTTCATCTGCTTGTTACCGCTTTTCTTCTTCTGTGCACTTTGCCCTGTAATATGGCAAAATTATTGGGTTTGCTTCCTGCAAACCCTCTGAAGATCTGAACATGTAATAGGTCATCCCACTATATAACAACTGTCATTTCAGTTTACATACTAACTATATGCTTACGATCCTGACCACAGGATTTCTGAACTAGCTGTTTCATCTTCAGCTCTTCCAGGTCTTGGGTCATAGCAAGAATATTGCCTTTGCAAGAAGCCTAAACTCTGGTTGGGTTTGGTCTTTCCTCAAACACCATCTGCCATAGCAATAGTCCGTGGAGATCTAAATTTACTTTTCTAATGCCAACTTGATAGATACTGTTTTTACTATTCAGTTTTCTTTATTTCTGTATTAACATAAATGATGATATGTAACTCTTTATTTATCAGTTACATGGACATAATAATAAGAAACCTTGTGATCCCTCGGTCTCCCTCAAGCAAGAGGAGCACAGTCACTTCTTAAAAATATATAATCTAAGAAAATATAATCCATAATCTTTTTTGGTGGAAGCTGTGGAAGGACTATTTAAGATGAGTAACACTGCAATAGATCACACTGGGAGAAACTAGGGTCCAAAAATATTTTGGTTCTTTTGAATGTCAAACACGTCTTGATTAACTGCTTGGAAACATAATTTTTAAAATACTTGTATGTTTTTCACAACAAACAATTTTTTACACCCTTGCTTTTCATACTTAACTTTGCAAATTGCTCCACATTGCAAGCCCTCACCCAAGCGAATAAAACCACATTGTAAAAGCAGCTGCTTTAGTGAAAAAAGAAACAGTCAAAATTTTTTTCTGTGTTCCTGGAATGGACTTCCGATGAATCACTGTTCCTTCTGGATCATTTATGGAACCAGCTGTTTACTAATGACCTCGGATATTGTTCCTGTTGCAGATTTTAAACTTATCCACTAGTCCTTTACACATTGCTAATACATGTTTGAATATCACATACAATTCAGTTACACTTGAGCATTCATGTTTTAGTATATGCTTGTCAAAAGGAAGTAAAAGTGTCATACAACTATTACAGCACCTTCACAGCAATGTTTTACTGAACCTGTTCCCTAATTGTTTGGTGCAGCTACCCATAACATAGCCTAGTAGGATGGTCAAGCTGTGAAAAATAAAAATGGGTAGTTAGGTATAAATCCTTCTGCTTCTGACTGTGCCGTGGACTTGTGTGATTCATAGCTTAAAGCCCCTGCTGCAGAACTGGCTACAGGTAGTGGATGCATCTACTTTTTTTTGTGACTAGAGAGTAATGCCATAGGCTCAAAAGATGTCACAGGAAATCCTGCAGACTTCAGGTGGAATAGAGAGTACTTAGCTCACCTAGAAATCAGGCCTATTACAAGTCAGATGTTGGGTACCTAAAAGGTACAGTATCCCAAAATTATGACTGCTTTTGAAAAGTTACCCTCTACTGCCATGCAGCAATAAAAGATTACTATGTAGTACTGTGGGTGCTCTGACACCTTGGTCAAATTTATGAAGAATATTTTGATCATATGAATAGGATAGTAGAAAACATGAAAATAATTATAAGGAACATTGTAGCTCTTATGACTGCTATTTTTTTCATTCTAATAGTCTGTATTTTGTTTTCTCTGATGTCTTCCAGAATTAGTTTATTTAAAAGGTATTTTTCTTCTAGTCCTTTATCTTTATTCTTAGGGGGTTGGAGTTTACAACATTAATTTAGTCTCTCTCTCTCATGTTTTTCTCATCTTATTTTAGTAGTAACAAATTTTCCTCAGGAACGAAGCTTTAATGTCTTTTAACGATGTATCATTTACAGAAGAGTGCTCTGCATATCCACTTCTGGTTTAATTAGACTGCTGCTCTTCTAGCTTCCTTTCATCTTTCAAAATATATCCTGCCATTCTGTATTTTTTCCTTGCACTTCTTCTATCTGGTTTCTAATTTTCATGGAAGTTGAAGAGCTTGCCCACTTTTAATGTTCTTTTGGCTTCAGAGAGCCTGTATACTAGCTCACAGATAACAAATGCTTGTAATAAACACGCATGCTCAGCAAGCTCAGCTATTTGTTTTTCCACAGAACAAAAGAAAAAAGAAACATGCATCAGGAATAAAGGAGAGGTTCTTTACAATAAAAGAGAGAGAGAGTTTGAATTAATTGAATTATTTATTTGGTAGTCCACTCTTATCTATACTAACATAAACTTTACCATGTTTCTTTAACCCTGGAGAGTAGTCATATGCTATAACATTAATGAGTTTCTCCACATTTTTGAATGTGCTTTGAACACAGTGTTTATGCTAATCTCCCAAGTGTCTGTTGATCACGATCTTCATTTTCTTAAGAACATCCAGAGTCACACTTTTACCTCTCTCTCATGGTCAAGATGAAGCATCTGCTGCCTGCCATCTTCATTATCATCATAAAGAATGAGAGTTTAAAAGCTAGAAGGCTAGCGAAAGTGCAGCATGCGCTTGAGCGATAAGTGTCCTGGAAAACTGGCAACCCATGTGTACACAGTTTTTTCTGGGCTATCTTTCCTTCTCTTCACTCGCCTTTTTTTTTTTTCTTTCAAAGAATTAGCTTTGGTAGCACTATTGTACAACTGATTAGTGCATGCCAAATAGATTGTTTATTTGTTTGTTTGTTCGTTTTTTGAAACTGAGACCTTTTATTCCACCTTCATTTTTTAAAAAAAAACAAAAATCTCATCAAGGAAGGGGGAAGAACAGCCGACTTTTATGTTCTGAGTCTTCCAAATTTCAGTTCTCTGTGATCTTGATGAAAAATTACATCACACACATTTCAAAGATTGTTAGCGTTTCTTAAAGTATTGATGGTTTCACTTCACAAATTAGAGGGGGCTGACTAAACATAGTTTGATGCCCTTAGAGTAGTGGAAAACATAAATCTACTCATTCCCACAACACTTCTTTAATCAATGGCTCATATTCAGTTGAAGGCAATTTACTCTAAACTTTTATGTTCTTATGGTAGAATAAGCAAGATTTAACACCCAGAGAATCACATTACTTTACTTATTTTAAAATTATTGACAAATAATCTGGGATTTATCTCTACCTCTTTTTTTTATCTTTATTATAGACAGACACTAAATTACTGAATTAAAACTGGCAAATCTGGACAGCTGTGTTAGATCTTTGGTGAGTGAATCCAAATTGTCCAGTGAAAGTCAGGGCTTCACTGCATTTTGTACAAAGATGCAGTAGGAGATTATTTAGGAATAAACTCTGTCTAGGGCGGAAAAAGGCAGAAAGGGGGAAGCAATCGCTGCTTCATGGAAGGGGAACTGAATCAGAGACGTGATGATTTACCTAGAGTTATTCATAGATTAGCAAGAGAAAGCAGCAACGTCCTGCATCTTAGTGTGCTCCTCCCTATAGGGACATCTTTACAGAATTTTTCATGGCAGATGGAAAGAAAACAAAGGCCTAGAAAATGTGGAGGGCAGTTTTGCATAGGTTATATAGGAAGGAAAATGGCTCCCAAGTCTCTCACATTTTGTTTTCTGTGATTCTGGAATGAATTCCACGTGGAATTACTATGTTTCATAGCAACACTTAAAATTATATTTAACCAATCTCTGGCCAGATTTTTTTCCCCCTCTTTTTATGCACAGTTAGTGAAAAAAATTGTTAAAATATTTTATGAAATATTTCCATGATTTTGGATAATCCTTTCAGAGATGCCAAATAACAGCAATTTGTTTCTGATAAAAGACACACCGTAGGATTGCTGCTTTCCAAATGCAGTCTGTTTCCAACTATAAATTACTACCAGAATTAAGGGGATTGCTGTCCCTATGTTTCAATTTTAATGTGTAAAAGTTCACACTATTTTTTTACATATAAACTAGATATAAACAAATCCCTTCTTTAAGTTCATCTTTGAATTATTGATAGTAGTGCTTTTCATAGCTTTTAAAAATCAGTCTATAAGTGTCATTGGTGCTTTAAGTTTTCAGAAGAATTGAGAATAATTTATTTTTTTAAAAATACTCTGCTTTCCACTGGTGTAAAATGAATGCTTATTGGAGATTAAAAATTATTATTAAAGGTCAACAAAGGCCTCCAACATTTAGGTTTCAGAAATTCTTTCAGAAAACCCATATTGAATTAAGAAGAGATGGTGTGATTATTTTTTTTTAATTGTTTTTCTACAAAAGAAAAAATACTGTCCTGCATGATTTGTAACCTAGTGGAATGTATGAAAAATTTTAAAAAAAGAAGACGGGAAGTTAAGTCAAATTTGTGCTGCCTTGGATGTCCTAAGAATGTGTATCTTCTGTAAATGTGATTGAAGCTCTTTCTTATAAAAGTGGCATTTTCATTACGTAAAAGCTCAACCAGTATTCAAAAAGTATAATTCTCCAAGATGCTACGTTTCAAATTCTACCTCTTTTTCTCATTCTTGGATGGGGCAGAGGATGGTAGGAAAAGGGAGCAGGAATTCTTTTCACAGAAGTATGTTATAATCTAAAGAATATCACCTTTTAGATCTCTAGAGGAGATCTAAAAGATGTGCACCTTAAAATGACACGTCATAAGCCCTTCAGTCTAAAGATCTTCATGAAGCTTACGCTTCTAGTATTAGAATCTACAGTAGAATCTACAGTGTTAGTTTATCCTGATGCCCTGTTTTGCTCTTTGTCTGTAACTGGTAGAAAATAATACGGCTTTGGAGTGGTAAGGATAGTTAACGTTGTTAATGACTCCCTTGCACTGTAGTGACAGGGCAATCACTACATAGCATAACTTAGCTCTTATCTCTAAGCACTTTATGAAACTGCACTTTAGAATTGATTTTTATAATCAAGTAAGGAAAAAAAACATAACCATAAGCAAATCTGTTGTTATATTTAAGTGGTCTTACCAAGTGGAATGCAATGTTACAGATCTGCGTACAGTGATTCTCATTCCTTGTTTCGTCATATATTTGCTCTTGGCCAATGCTGGCCTCAATTTGGGTCATGCTGACAATTAGGATTCACTTTTTTTTGAATTATGATTCACTGCTTTTTCAGTCATCACAATTAATTCCTGGTTTAATCTGGTTTCTAGAGCTGTATATTCTCTTTATCAGCGGCCCTAATAATGGTATCTCTTATTAACATTATGAAGACTATGCTTTTATACCTGGTCAAGAGTCAACCCCTTTTGCGGGCAACGCTGGAGAATGTGGCACTTGTCTTACTCTTCTTGACAAGTTCTGTAGAGGAATAAACACCAATGGCCCCTCATGCGCGCTTGCATTCTTATTTTGCAGGATGCAAAGAAAGGATCACACTCAGATTTTGAGACTTTCCACATTGCCGTCTACCTGGATGAAAGCAGCAGGCTTGTCAGTCACAAAGCAAAAAAAGAACTGAGTTCATGAAATGGGGATAGCTAAGAACTCTCATTAACTATCTTCCTAAAAAGGACACAGAGCATGTGTCAGACTTACTGTTGGCCCAGTGGATAGGTGAAATCTTGCAATCAGCATTAAGAGTGGAGGAATGAAAAGGAGAGAAGAGCTACTTACAATGTCTTGTTACCTGCATTGTTTCAATAAATTACACTGTTTCTTTGTACAGATGGTAAATGTTATCACATCTACAGTTCTTAACTATGCATCCAGTGCTGGTGTTCATAACATGCCTCCTACAAGCTTAAGGCTGAACGATTTGTCATCTCATTAAGCCCTTTGGAGACAGTTATGCCTCAGGGGGCTCAGTCAATCAGCAGTAGTAGAGAAGAGCTGCATTTCAAATTTTCTTGTTTGTAGGACCTGAATAAGCAATGAAAGTGGGTGCAAAACACTTTTAAACTAAATATGCAATCATCATCATAACTTAGAATCTGAACACATGACATTCAAAGTTGAGCAAATTGCTTACGTTTCAGAAGACACACCAGAGTTAATCGGCAATCAGAGATTGCTCAGCTGGTATGCAAAACAGGAATGGGGGAGAAGGGCAGCAAAATGACTAGGAAAATGGTGGAGATGAACAACTGAAAGAGATTGTTCAATCAGTAATATCACCAGCAAAAGGTGCAATAATACAGTTGCCATCAATTGTCTTGTGTACATCAGCAGGGGAATACCCACAGAAACCATGACTACAGCATGGTTATACTCTATCTCAATAGGTACCAAAAGGATACTGCATATAATGTGCTGTGTCGGAAAATGCAGAACTGGCAGGTCAAGGCACACAGTGTTTTAAATTACTACCATACACATGTGATACTGGGGTGACCAACAGAAAGCTGAAGAACACTGCTTTGTGGGATAATTGACTTGATATTTCTGGAATTGAGATTTCAGCTTCTTCTAGTGACAGACTTAATTATGTCTGTCTGAGGTTCCAGGCCACAGCCCTACAACATCTTTCAGGCCCTGGATGTCTGGCTCCTGCAAGACCATTTTCATCTGTATTTTTAATTCCCTAGCTTTTTGTGTATAAGAACGTGCTAAATAATATGAGATATAGAATGAGTCCTTTTGTCCTCCCTGCACTTGGTAAACATGTATCCAGACCAAATACATTACACAGAGCATAACCCTCTATGTGAAAGGCAGTGTTCAAACGCAAAGCCTTTGCTGCTGCTGACCCTTCAGTGCTGCCAAGCACTTCCAACCCTTTTTCATAGTTCAGTTTTTATTCTGCATTAATATGGCCATGCAAAAAATGGGCTGGTCAATGCATTTTATTCCTGCACAGTTCTATTGCATGTGGTTTGCAGCGTTGAAGTGTTGAAGTCTGGAAGCAGTGGGTCATATCGTCAGACAACATACATCACTATGGCTCTAGAGAAGTCATTAAGAAAAACCTTTTTCACCAGACAGAGAGCAGTACTCCTTACCCAAAATCTGTATCACGTGGATTGTGATTTCTAAATTGACAGTAATAAGTTTTCTACTCAGCTTTTCTTCCTTTAAAACCTAACCCATCTTAAATCACACATGTGCGTATCCTTACAATTTTAAATACTGACAGCTGCCATTTCTGTTATTGATTTGATCCTGCCTTTATTCTGCCACAGTAAACTATTCTTGTGGAAATTATGTTTTATGACATGTCTTAAGAACACACAGGACAGTCCGTGCACATTAGTAAAGTTTCTCCTAATTTGCAAAAATCAGCCCCACATCTAAGTGATTAAGCGTGCAAAGATCAAAACAATTTTTTTTTCTGTAACTATTCAGGGGTTTAGGCTTCGGTGTCGTAAATTATGTCTGAATTATGTTTGTAAATATTACTTCTTATTTAGTAAAATGCTTGCAGATCCGCTCAGTATGAAAGCCTTAAGATCATGATTAGGCAGATTTTTCTTAAAATCAAAATTTCAAGAGTTAAAATGAAAAATGTGGGAAGAAACTCTATTATTAGTATTGGAATACATACTTTCACGTAAAAGAATTTAAGATCAATTTTTCTATTCTGCAGGAAAAAGAAGTATTTCCTCATTGCTAAATGTTATCTTCCAGTAAAGAAAACAAGAATGCGAGACAGTCTGCTTTGACACAGGGACAGCTCCACAAAGAGACATTCTAAAACAGGAACTGAGTAAAGTACTTTATGCTAGAAATATTACTCATCTGCCATAGAGGTGCCTGGAAAACTCCCACTAATTTCAAGAGGAGTTTAATTTGGATGTATGTTTACAAATCATTGACGAGAAATTTGATTAAGGAAAAATATTGGTAGAAAAATGTGTTTAATACAAATGTCACCAGATGAGGAACACAATTGTATTTTTCAGTAAAGGGAAAACTTAATTATTACATCATTTCAACTGAAAAGTATTAACTAAAATACATTAAATATTTAGGAAACATAGTGGACAAGTACAGTACATATAATCAGAATGTGCCCCATTTACAGGTCATTTACAGTTTGCTGGAGATATTTCTAAAGTGTCTATAGAGCATATTTAGAAACAAGTTCAACAGAGTAACAAATATATAAAGTCTTACACTTTACTGTTTTATAGGAATGCATAACAGGCATAAACTTATTGCTTTAGAGGGGTTATATAAGTATTAAACAGTTGTGAAAGAAAAATCGACTAGAAGTTAAGAATAAATACACTGAAATTGAAATACATGAAATTGCCCTGCTTTAAGACTGGAATTTAGCCAGCTGTGAAACAGCCTGGCAAAACATATTAAAAAGTCAGCATTTATTCACTGTTTAAATGTACATAAATTAGACTCATTTTCGCAGTCATTTACAGATCTACTACTGCCAGGATGTATGCTGCTGCATGTTAGTATAGCTTCAGATATCATTAGAGTAAAATTATTACCTTTGGTAAGATGCCCTCTGTACTGCTGCAGGACAATTCCTAGTCTGGAACATAAGAAAATGGCATTGAATAAATTATTAAATATTCCGGAACATGTACATTTAAGCAGTGGTGAACATGTGTTATATATTCTTTCCAAAGAAACTACAGAGGACATCTATCTGCTACTGATCTTAGCTATAAAGCATAAACACTCAGCTAAGGTTTTTTCCGCAGATGTGTCATATGGTCTTCCATTCAATACCCGTGTCAACCACTATGATAACCATCAATCATCTTAATAAATACTATTATTTTTTTATTTCTTATGGAAGAAAATTATTTGCCTTGGATGAAACAGCAAAGCAAGGGAAGTGAGCAGGGAAGACACCTATACTTGTGCAAAGCATTTGACGTTGTTCCGCATGACATCCTTGTCTCTAAGTTGGAGAGATATGGCTTTCAGTGATGAGCCAGTCGTGGATACCAAATTGGCTGGATGGATGCACTCAGATAGTTGCAGTCAACAGCTCGATGCCCAGATGAGGACCAGTGATGAGTCATGTTCCCAGGGTTTGGTACTGGGACCAGTGTTGTCTAACATCTTTGTTGGTGATATGGACAGTGGGATTGAGTGCACCCTCAACAAGTTTGCTGATGACACCAAGCTCTGTGGTGAGGTTGACATGCTGCAAGGAAGTGATGCCATCCAAAGGGACCTAGACAGGCTTGAGAGGTGGGCCTGTACCAACCTCAGGAAGTTCAACAAGGACAAGTGCAAGGTCCTGCATGTGGGTCAGAGCAATCCCAAGCACAAATACAGGCTGAGTGGAGAATGGATTGAGAGCTGCCCTGCCAAGAAGGACTTGGGGGTGATGGTTGATGAGAAGCTCAACATGAGCTGGCAATGTGTGCTTGCAGCCCAGAGAGCCGGCCGCATCCTGGGCTGCATCAAAAGAAGCAGCAGGGCCAGCAGGTCAAGGGAGGTGATTCTGCCCCTCTGCTCTCGTGAGACCCCATCTGCAGTACTGCATCCAGCCCTGGAGCCCCCAACATAAGAAGGACATGGACCTGTTGAGGTGAGTCCAGAGGAGGGACACAAAGAAGATCAGAGGACTGCAGCACCTCTCCTATGAAGACAGGCTGAGAGAGCTGGGGTTGTACAGCCTGGAGAAGAGAAGGCTCCAGGGTGACACTTCAGTACCTAAAGGGGGCCTACAGGAAAGATGGGGAGGGACTCTTTATCAAGGAGTGTAGTGATAGGATGAGGGGTAACAGTTTAAACTGAAAGAGAGGAGATTTAGATTAGATATTAGGAAGAATTTCTTTACCCTGAGGTGGTGAGGCACTGGAACAGATTGCCCAGAGAAGTTGTGGATGCCCCATCCCTGGAAGTGTTCAAGGCCAGGTTGGATGGGGCTTTGAGCAGCCTGGTCTAGTGGAAGGTGTCCCTGCCCATGGCAGGGGGTTGGAACTGGATGATCTTTAAGGTCCCTTCCAACTCTAACCATTCTGTAATTCTATGATTCTATACTCATAGACCATACTAAACTAAGCACACAAGAAAATTTCCTGATGCCTATACTTCCCTACATGTTGCGTTCTCTCTATCACTGTGTTCCAGCTCACATACAGTACTTAAAGCTGATCTGATAGCGATTGACAGGAGTTTGCTAGCTATGTCATTTTTTTTCTCCTTTTATTATTTCAACTTGCATAGGTAACACTCCCATATGGAAATCAGTTACTACCACTTATTTTTTAAAGTTTACACAGTAAGTTTCATAGCTCCCACATGCAGGTCACATGCAGGAAGTAATCATCACCTAATACCTGGCATACTCTGTTGCCCCAACTCTCTCTCTCTCTCACACACACACACATGCACAAAGACCAGTATTGTGTCTGAGATGGAAGAATTAAAATCATTACCAACAATATCATATGCCCATAAGTAAAGCTCAAGGGTTTTTTATTAAAAACAGCAATAGGTTCAATGCTGCACTAAAAATAGTAGGCAAAACCACATTGCAATATCCTCTGAATAGTGTAATATACTAGAAAACCCCTTCAAATATTATTTCAATCCCAGATATTGGATGATGAGCTCCACTTATTCTTCATGTTGTCTAATGGTCCAACTATCAGAAAAGGAATCCAAGTTCCTTGCCAAGACTGAGATAACACCATAATGTGAAAATATGGCCTTCCGTTTACTTTTCTCCACTGTAAGCACTGAACATTTTTCATTCATATTCAGTAAGGAAGTACTCCCCAGGCATCCAAACCTCATACCCTGATTCCAGTTTGAGATTTGATTATCCACCTTAATCCCATTAGACACTGATCTTTTAAACAGCAGGAAAATTGCTGACAAAATGCCACAAAGAACATTAAAATTCCATTCACAGGGGGAATTTAATATTACAATTAGTTGCAGTAGCAACATAAGTGTTGTAATTGTTTACATTTATTTATCTATTGAGTGAGAATTAAAAAACATTGAAGGAAATATCAAGAGCAACTGTTCTATAAATGAAAAAATGGAGGAGGAAAGCACAATTTCAGTTTCTAACCAACAGGCCTAAGTTCCATTTGTTTCTAACTTAGGTGTTGTTGATAACTTTAATCTAGTTATTAGAAAATGTGATTTTTTGCTTCCCTGCTTAAATGAAATAATTGCATTTTTTTAGTTACGTTTATCAGAAACAATCCCTTAAACAATTGTGTGGTTTAAGGAAATCTTAAATTTTCCATCATTTGGGGAATCAACCTGGTGGCACATGCCTAAGGCCCATTTACAAAACCAACTGTACTGGAGGGGATCTCATCTCTGCTTCCCTTTACTGAATCCCTTTATTCCAAGACAGGTGCATCTAGCCCTACCTCTTTCCTGCCAGGTGTTTGCCTATTCATTTTAAACAACCTCTAACAATAGGGATTCCACAGTCTTCAGAAGCAATCAGTTTTGGTGCTTCACCCTCATTACTACTTTGACTTGTCTCCCCAGCGTCTAACCTAGATCTCTTTCACTACGGTTTAGGCCATGACCTCTTTTTCTACCCATCATGGTTATGAACAGTACATTTCTCCTCCCTCTGTGCATATTTGAAGGTCACAATGCTCAAATGATGGAATGGGCAGACAATAACCTCATGAAGCTCAACAAAGACAAACACAATGTCCTGCCCCTGAGGGAGAGTACCTTCATACCTCAGCGCAGTCTGAGGCCCATCTGGCTAGGTAGTCAGGACTTGGCAATCCTGGTGGATAATGCCTTAATAATTAGCTTGTCTTTTGTTTGTCTAATCAGCTCTTTCTGGCGATGTGTTTGTATATGAAAAGGAGTTACTGAGTAGACATAGATGACTATTCTGGGAGGTACACAGTGGAAGAAGGGGCAACAGTTACAAAGTTGAACAAGGGAAATTCCAGCTGGACATACAGACCATTCTTCCCTATGAGAGTGTTTAAACACAAATGATTACACAGAGAGGGGTGTGAAATCTCCATTCTTGCAGGTTGTGAAACCTCAGCTGGACAAGGCCGCAGGTGACCTGCTTTAAGTCTGAATTTATCCCTGCTCTGAACATTTCAGTTAGGAATATGAAGTTCTAATAATAACCTTCAGCCAACTAGTAGCAAGTGAATTAACATCCAGAAAATTCAAATGGTTTTGAAGGAAATATATAATATTAATACACTGGAAAGCAGACAATAGCCAACAGGCTGAGACCCTTTAACATGCTGAACAAATGCACAGAATTCAATTTACCAACATATACATATTCCAAGGTATTTTATCCATAATGCACAGTGTGCCTTTTGGCATTAGCTTATAGCTGTACCTTCTATCCTTGCAAGCCATTCCTACGCACTTTTCTATGAAATGTCTTCCAATTCTGCAAAGGCAAGCCTTCAACATATTGTGTCATTATTTTCAAGATTCTATTTTAAAAAAGAAGTCACATTTAACAAAACAAAAGAGATTTTTAATTAATCATTTGCTTTTATGTGGCAGTTGCATTTTTTTGGCTCCTTATTTTTTCGTGTTTTAAGACTGGCTACTTTGACAATGAGCATCCGTGCAAACAAGTGGAGAATGTAGTAGTTGAAAGGAAACTCAAAAAAGCATGCATAAGTGTGTGCAAGTGTGAATGTAAGAATACACATTCACAGTGATGAGAGTTAGTAAGCCATCTTTAGGAGGATTATTAATGTGAACAGTAAAATATTCAGTAAATTATTATATTTTTCAGATTTTTCTCTGAGAAGAAGCAGCATTTTGGATCTCGTGTATTAACTTTTCAGAAGAAAGGCTTAACATCATCCCTGTTTTTCCTACTTAGCCTTTCTGAAGATGTATGTTGGTTCTACAAATCCCCTACTGTATTGTAAGAAATCCATGCCATGCTGCAGAAGACTTTTTTGTTTGTTTGTTTCCTGCATGTATCTTTGGATTGGAGAGGGGTCACTATTTATTTTCATACAATGTTTTCACTATTATATGAGAGGAAAAAAAGAGGAAATCAAACACGGGTGTAAAAGAACCTATAAGAGATTTTATTCTGAATTGCACAGATTATTTTGTTGTGTCTATTCTAAATTGTATTTTACCAGACCTGGAATAAGATAAAGGAAAAGTCCATCAGGCAGTCTCTTCCTCCTGTTAATATTTTAAAAGATACATAATGCACAGATGAGGCTTACATCCCTTCCCTGAAAAATCCTTTCTGATCATAAAAAGTACTTTAAGATGCGAATATAGGAAAGATCTGCATCAGTGTGCCATCAGTGACCACTGCTGACCAGAAATCAAAAGCATCAGATAGGCAGACATTTGCTGCCCTCTTTTGGAACATGTAAGTGAAGATTCAGCAGATGATTCAATGTGTTTTTTTCTTTTATCAGATGTTTCCATTTACCACATTGCTCATAATGAATCTATTTTCAGATAAATACTTGGCTCACTGAATTAAAAAATCATTTTTGGGTTAGGCACTTAAACTTCCACCAAAACAAAAAAAATTTGGAGAGATGGATTTTTCTAGTACACGGGCCATGTGGATACACTGAACACATTCTTTAGTACCTGAGTAATTAAGCATTTCTTTTAGTGGTTAAATCTCACATTTTTTCTGTTAATTTTAATAAAAGGAGTTTTTTGCAAATGTGCAAAGTGAGTGAAGTGTCCTTAAAAAATAATAGAGTTGGTCTTTCTGTTGTAATAGTAAAAAGAACTCATAGTGGTAATATGTCTTTATTAGTAATAACTCTTTATTCATTATTTATTCTTTATTTATTCTGCCTTCACTTTGACCTGACTGACATGTAACTGAATATTAGAACTAAGAATCAAATGAGATGCAGCATAAGGTTTTAATCTGAAGTAATACAGAAGTCTAAGTAGCTTATCAAAATTGTCATCACCTACAAAAATAGCAAGGAAATTATCAGCAAGCTATCAGGGATCCTAACTGGGGCATTAGGACAATAGAAACAGGATATAATACCCATCAAGGTCATCGTAACTGTACTGGAAAAAACAGCTGTTTGAAAAGAAAGCAAGAAGTGTTTTGACGCAGTTATGTTGCTAAAGTAAGGAGCTTCTGCTAAGTAGGACAGGTTGCTAAAGATAACATTACTGCATGCACAAAGAAAAGTCCATTTACACTACAAACAATCACTGTACACACAGGTTAATCTGTACCAATGTTTTTTCCTGGATTTTTTTTAATCATGATTGTAAAAGACAGACACCATTTTCACTACCGTTTAAATTTTTTGACAGGAAAACATCAAGCAAATTAAATTACTCATTTTTATTCTTAATAAATACTGTCCTGTAACATTTATATACATGTTAATTGTTTAAATGCTATGCTTTCGTTAACACACTATGTGGTAAAAACAGAATATGGCAATTCCTATTGTGATCAAACTCTCTATAAAGGCAATTCTGAATAGACTTCATTAAAATCAATTCCCTATGCTATGTGACAGGACTTAACCCTGAAACCAGGTCCTGAGTCAGGTATTCTCCATGTTTAGGTAGTAACTATTGGACTTTCATGCAATGCTGTTTTATGTCTAGAACAGGCTCTATCAAGCTCCAAATTAAAATTCTGATAGGAGTTTAAAATTTGTATCTCATTTGTGATCTTTCTGGTTCTGAGTTACAGAATACAGCTACTGGGCTGTGAGACTCCAGAAAGAATTATAGTTCTTGGTGTGATTTCTGTCATTGAGATTACTAAAGTAATTTAAATGTTTTATCAACATCATCAAATATGAAGAAGAGGATTTTAAGTGACCGTGTATCCTTTAGAAGGTAACTACAAGGTGACAAATTTGACACATTCAATGCAATGGCTCTACAGCCCCTATCCAGTGAAGTATCATTAAACAAAGCACTTACATAGTACCTTTCCAAAGCAGGGCTTACTTCATAGAGAGGAAGTTACATAGATAGATAGCTTGCTTGGATTATATACAGTGTGGAAGTATTTCTTCTCCCTTACTTACCTGTTTATTAAGCTTTCAACCTTAGAAAGCTTTTGGTTGTAAAACACAAAATTACAGTGATACATTACATGTTTTTGCAGTATAAATGTATCTCTCATTGCTCAGAAGGACCCAGGAGCCAGATCAACCCTTACAATTACTCTGTCATTTTCATTGTTGATTCAGGACTTAGTGGGATTAACAGTGTATTTTTCTGTCCACCTTAAAAATTTTGAACCATTTCGTCTGTTCCACATTTTGCTTTTTGCCACTGACTTTTTTGTAGTTACCAGCTATCAGGCTTAATTAAACCTGAACGCCCATCTCCAAACTGAGAATATCCCTAAAATGTTGTTTTGGGAAACTTGAAGCATATTTTTATTGCCCACCCTGTTACTGTTAACCATCCTTAATTACCGTTCTTCATAAAGTGTACATAAACACAGGAGCAAAAGCAATCCTGACCAAAATATATAAGGCCATCAACAGCACAGGGCTTTAACAAATCAGTGGATTCTTGTACTTCTTGAACAGTGCTTCCACATCTGCACTGGAAACCCCCAAATAAACGCTCCAAAGAAACTCTTCTGTAGATTCAAGTAGAAAAATCCAATCTACCTAGTACATGTGACACTACATATGACATCCTATGTTTCTCTTCATGCACTAAGATTATTTTTTTTCTATTTTGACAAAAAAAAAGTATGTATTTCAGATAGAATTATTTTTTTAAAGGGCGACTGTTTCAGTTTGTTTTAATCTGGTAACCCAATTTCATGCTCATTATTCACAGAAGGATTCAGAGAATGCTGGATAAGTCTCTGTTATTGTCATTAGAAACTCAGTGAATAACGTTAGTCTAAGCCTACAGCGTAAAAAAGTGCATTTTACCTACCATAAACCCGGTTCTGTCTGATTCTGATCTAATCCTTAAAGTCAACAGAGTATTTCCCAACATTAAGAAAAAATTAACTCGTCGTGAGTGGAGCCTGCAATGATTTATCAGTCTGTCAGCAGCCAATATTAGAATTCTACCAACGCAGATTTATCAGATGCTATAACAGAAGACAATTTTTATTTATCTTTTACTTCCACTTCACCTGCAGTACAGGAATTTGAAAACTTTCTCAGCCATAACTATAGTGTAATTTCTGCCAATGGTGCTTCCAAATATGCAATCAGTCATTGTCATCCATAAACTATGGTGACTTTAGAAAGCGGTATATGGGGAAGAGAGTTTAGGAGCCACAGCACTGATGATCTTGGACAATAGATCATTACAATGTCCTTCAAGGCTATCAGTGGAATGGCTCATCTACTGTCTCTACAATTCCCCATATAGCTATTCAGTTGAACTGATTGTGATAAAGAATTTGTACAGGTGGCATTAGAGTTTCCTCAAAAGGTCTTAATAGCTTATGTTACAGTGGCTGTTACTAACCCTATTTTGAACAGATCTTTCCAGCTATACCTGCAAAATTCATAGTTACACAGCTGCATTTGTAAAAAGCCTACTTTTGTATTTGAACATAAAATCTGAGTGTATGTATTTCTACACTTATGGATTTGTGCTTTTTCCTAGAGGGATGATGAATGTCATAATTACAGCAACAGCATCTACAGCTAGAATAGACTTAATATTAACCTGACGTGTTCAGATTTTACTTCCTTGCTTCCATTAGCCAAATATAACATGAAACTTTTAAAACATGTAATAACTATTATACCATAACATATTTTGATTTATGTAGTCTGTTTCAAAGCTTTCCCTGTTCCTATCAAAAGCTTGCTTTTTTTTTTCCCAAAGAGATTAATTGACTTCACAGTTTAATTTACTTAAACCATAAACGGCTTGCTCCCTGATTGCTGGTCAATAGCAACCAGATTTCAGAATTCATGCAGACATAAGGATACCATATATACGAGAAACTTGCACATCTTAGCTCTTTGATTAGCATGTGTTCATATCGTGAGGGTCATGCCTTTTAGTAGTTTCAATAACCTGACAGAAGTAAAAAGGACATACATAATGCACTTGCAGGGGATACATGATGAGTGCTGTTTCATCATATGTGCAGTATGAGCTGTATCTCTCTCTAGAGATCTTCAAGGGTTTAGGATAATAGGAAGGCAAAGAGAGACAGAGAGAGGTGAACCACAGCTGTCAGCTTTTTTATTCTCAGTTCTAGTTTTCTTAAGGGGTTTAAAATTGTCACTATGATCAAAAGCCTAGCACTTAAGACGGCCCCCAGGCAGCCAGAGGAGAGCAACACTTTCATGTTTAGTGCCTCCTATCAGAATTCATAATAGATGTGTCCTATCACTTCCACCATTGCAGCATTTCCTAAAAGGGTATAACGGATATTAGAAAATACATATGTCAGTGGGTTTCCTACAAACCTTCCTGCCCACCAAAAACATGTGAAAATATATGCCACTATACTGAGGAATACCATTTATATGTCTAATTCTGTCCACCTGCACTCTGCAAAGGAAACTTCACAGGATTTTGTTTCTCTAATCGAGGAAACAAATGTACCCACAACATTGGTTACTATTCCAGTCCCTCTATATTGGCAACCTGTCTGGCTTAGAAAACTTATCTGCTGACCACCCTACTTTGAAAGACAGCTATCCATCTCCATATCAAGCTGTATCTGGCTATAAAGCATAGCTCAGGCTAAAGAAGCCATCCAAGCATGTTACAGGATAAAATCTCTGAGGCATTTGCTAAAGCTTTTTGTAAGAACCCTTCCTAGCAGTTGTTGACTTTGCTGTTTTACGTTGAATACTACTCACTCTGACAGGGTTCAAGACAAAACTCACATTTGTTTTGCAACCAAATATAAAACAAGAAAGATGGATAATAAGGAAAAGATTGACCAACTCTCAGGTTTTTTGGCTTGTATTTCTAGCCTACTGTCAGAAAAAAAACAAATGTTGGGACAATATTCCCAGAAAGCAAAAGTTTTAATCTGCCTCTGAGCTAAATGCTTTCAGACAGAGGGGAAAAGCAAGCTGAGAAAATGACTAATGTCAAGAATTTGACCTGCATAAAAGTCTTCAGAAAAAGATGACTTGCAATAGCTAAAACTCTTAAAAGGGTATAACCTTTTATCAATATCATAATTGTTTTGAAGAACCTTCCTTGAAAAAATTCTGAAAAGGAGAAAATTACAGGCATCCAGTTTTAACATGCTTGTACTTCAGGTGACTTTTGAGTACGTTGACTATGTTGTTATTCCTTGGAAAGTGTCTTCATCAGAAGCCATAGAACATGCATCCCACAGAGCGAAGTAGCATTTATTGACCTTTCTGATGGCATTACTCATGGCCTAGCCTTGGCCACTCATCTCCTGGATCATTCTGAACAAATCAATTCAGTGTTCTCCTCAGGGACACAGTGACAA
Organism: Stercorarius parasiticus; assembly: GCA_013396915.1. Lineage (NCBI taxonomy): Eukaryota > Metazoa > Chordata > Aves > Charadriiformes > Stercorariidae > Stercorarius > Stercorarius parasiticus. Next base: position 898,154 of record VWZL01004580.1, on the reverse strand, counting down.
CATTACCTCCTTTGGGAAGCTTTCCAGCATCTCCTGATGGTAAAGAGACTGCTGTGTTGTAATTTACACCCTCATCAGAACCTGGATTAATTTTTTATTGATTCCCAGTGAAAGTAGCTGTTTGGGACTTTCAGCTTTCTTTCCAACGTTCTTTCAAATTCCAAGTTACTTACACTGAATCAGATAATACATCTTTCCTTATGTCTGTACAGCAACCGATATTGAGATATTTGCAACCTGATGGAATACAACAGAGAGCCAAATGACAGTAACACATAAGGTTAGTGATGATTTTTGCAGTCCCGTATTAGGAAAGAAAACTGTTCCTAAGACTTCTGATTTTCAGAGTAATTGTTGCTCAAACAAAGCGAGCCTTCCCATTTCACAGACATGCTTAACTCCTGTCTTGGAACCACAATTTGGATCATGATGGCCTTTTGTCAGAGTAAAAATCCTAGAATCACTGTGTGAAAACTGTTGGTGAGAAGGCAATTATGGTAATTGAGGTACAATGTCTATTTCAGCACCATTTGATTTTCTGGTTTGTATGCATTTGCTAGAGCTAAGTGTTGTGGTACGTGGTGTCCTTATTGACTTATTTCTTTCACGACATGTTAGTTGTGATGTGATATAACAAGTTATGGCACAGTAATCTGCTTCAATCCAGTGAAACATGGTACATAGGGAACTTCACTGAAGTACTCCTTTTCCCTTCTACAAAGCTCAGACCGTCTGACACCTTGAGTCATCTCAACTTGAATGAGTAGATGACATTGCAAGTCAAACAGATCTCTAATGTTATTACAGGATTTGAAAAGGCAAGTACATTCCTCTAATTCTACATAGACATCCAGAAAAATTAAACTATGAAGTAATATGTTGAACAGCCAAACTGTAAAACTTTCACCATGTTGGAGAAGTGATGTCAGAGAATTTTCTTGTCTTAGACTGACATTACACAACCTTGAAACTAACAAATATCATGAGAGAAAAGTTCTGAACCTGTCTTTTCTGGGCTCCATCATGGTAAATCACAAACAAATATTTCTGTAATAAAATATATATTTGAAAAAAATCAATCAAATTATATAGTTACCAGTTACAAATGCCTCACAAATCCATAGCTTTGAGGTAACTGTGTGAGAAAATGAGTGATATAACTGCCATATCCTTTGAATCAAACTTCTTATAAGAGTATATCAAACTTCTAGTGATTTTAATAAAGTACCAAGAGACTTATATATTTTCACTTAATTCAAAATAAATCTATGGCTTGGTAAATCTGGGCACAGTTTCCTGCCCTGCTTTAAATTCAAGATATGTAGGCTCTTGGTGCTTCAGTTCTCCATTGTTAAAATGGAAGTAAAAGTCTCCTCTGTCCTTGTCAGGATAAGTAGGGTCAAAAGAACCACAGTTTGTCCCCCATCCTACTTGATGCAGCCCCAGTTGCTCCAAACAATGTGCCCTCAGTGTTATATGGCGTAAGGAATGAGCATAGCACTGCTCAGCCTCTCCCTTGCAGAATCTTTCTACCACACTGCATGGATGAGGGAGTTACATAAAACCAGCACATGGCCTACTTAAAAATCAAAGCCAGGGAGATGCCCTTATTTAGGTCTAGCAATTGCAAGCTAGCTGGCATGGAGCTCTTAAGCATTGGCAAAATACAGCTGTGTCTCTCACCATTGAAAACACCATGAAGTTGTTCTTTCTCTAGTTTTTCCAAGCCCTAAGTGATTGACCCTAGCAAAGCTAGGATCCATATTGCAATTACATTCTTTCACACTTCTATCAATTAATTTTGATATTGATTAATTTGAGTTTCATATTTACATTTGGTAAGGAGAAAAACACAAGGAAAAAGTATTATTACATCTTTCCTTATGGAGCGGGTCAGCTATTCATTCTTCGAATATTCAGCACGGCATTTCTTTAATTTTCAAGAATACATTTGGATCTCATTATTGAATTCAACCATCAATTATATGCATTTATTTTCAAAGCACTCTTTTATCATGATATATTATTTTTATAGTGTCATACACAGAACAAGATCCCACTGTGCTAGGGACTGAAGAAATTTACTACAAAAAAGATGACATTTATGCATGCACAACTACAAGATATATAAAGAAGGAATTTATTTTTAAACTTATTCAAAATCCCCCATTACAAACATCTCCTTTTGTAATCCTTTGAGAAAGAGATCTTCCTTTCAATTCTCACAGCCTGAAAGCATCCTGGACACGTGAAGTGAGTGGAGAAGTGCTCATCTTAGCATTCTAGACAAGAAGAGGTTTATACACACTTTTTGCATGTAAGTTGAAAGCAATGTGAGGTGCATTAGAGTGTAAATTCTAATGGAATTGTGAAGTTTAAAGCTGTTATATCTGGAAAATACCCAGGGTACCTATGGAAGCCCTTTATCCCTATTCATTAATATTACTGCAGTAGCGTACGGTCTAAAAGTCCCAGCTGATGGTTCAGAGCCTCGTTATGCAAGGCACTGTACATGCAGTGCTGTAAAAGCTTCCAGTGGAGACATGTGAGAGGCTACTGGCAAAGCTATAGACTACAATAAAAGACAAAATGGGAGAACTGGAGTAGGAGCTCTAAAGAAAGAACATTGTGTCATGTGGCCCAACTGTAAAATAGAAAAATTGCATGTAATTATTTCCCAAGCTGAGTGTGATGATGTGAAAGGGAAGAACTAATGATGATGCACTCTGCTTGTTAGAGGTTTTTCCTTACAGGAGCTCAAGGTTACAAGAAGTGCTCTTCACTTGGATTTTTATTTTTTCTTCCTTCCCCTAGAAATGTGATGGTTACAAATAAATTCTGTACACAGGGAGTTAATAACACTCCAAAGATGTTGTGAAATAATTTTAGTGACTAATACCAGACATACAGTCTTGGCAATATTTTTTTTCCTGACTTCAAGCATCCTGTATTGATTGATTAATTATTCTACCGATGAACTAACAAATATTGACCTTATAGAGTTGAGCAGCATTTAGCCAAAAGTCAGTAATCTACATCGATCACTTAATGGAACATCAAAGCTCAGCATCTCTGACAGTTTTATGTCATTCAGCAAAAATCTGTCTATGCTTTGATGATACCTTGACCTTTCTTATTAGGCATCCTTGGCAGAAAACTAAAAGCAATAATAAAATTAAACCTGTGGATAATGGTTTGCTATCTGGAGTGAAACAGTCACTGCTACAGGATGCTCCCTGCAGATTTACCTACCAGCAGGGGTAGCATTTCTTTTCTGAACTAAAAATACCATTTTCTCCTTATATGATCGGGCAGCATGATAGACAAATGTAATTTTACCACATCGGACTATTAGGAAAACAATATGGAGAAAACGCTGGTAGATGTATTTAAAAAAAAAAGCCAACACCACATACACACAACTTTAGAATAGAACTGTGAAGCCTATAGCCCTCTAAACAGCTAGGTATCTGTCTATGCAGCTGTCACAGCAGCAATTTAATTCATCTTTGTCTGTGCACAAGACCTATTACTAACATCCCTGATCAGGTACAGAGAACAGAGTTGTTACTAACGGCCCTGATCAGATACCCATAACAGCCTTGCTAAACTTATTTACCCTGCTTCTGGGGTATGTTTTCCACCTCTAATCTGCGTTTTCACACACAGCAAACATTACAACCACTTATGGCTGCAAGCATAGACATACCTCGAGGGGATTGATGGGGTGCAGTAGCAGCTGAATGGGGAAAGTTTCTCACACATCTTCGCACTCCAGAACAGCAAAGACTCCTAAACCTTTATTCTGCACTAGTGCCTAGCACCTCAAGCCAGATTACCTCACTGCTTCAAGGTAACTCATTGCCAGTCACTAGAGTGGTAAAATACCAATAGCTGCCCCAATACTATTATAGTCAGGAGTAAGCTTCATACCCACGCAAAGAAAATTTTTTCTGCAACCAGCCCTGGATGACAGTAGGAGTCATACGTTGACAAAGAAAACATCGAAGTTAAGCTGGGATAGAAGGAGAAGATAAATGATTATCACCTTAATTTTTTTAAACCCAGCAACTGAAGTAGTTCCTTCCCTTGCAAGAAGCAAGTCTAGAAAATCCCCTTCTTCCAGTTTTCACAGAGAACTCTCTCTAATTTCCTTCTCTTTATTACTCATGTACTGCTTGCCTAGAATAAGGTGCTGTAGAAAGCACCTTGGCAACTGGCATTTACTTACCTAAGTAACTCATGAGAGTCAGGTGACAGGTCACAGGTTTCCACACTTTGAAACCCATTGCTTCACTAGGCTGCTTTACAGGCAAAACTAGTCCAGCCATGCCTTCCCCTAACTTTCAAAACTGTTATTTAGATCCCAGTCTAAAAAGGGTCAATATACATCACAGTGACGTCTCCTGCTTAATACTGTTGCAGAAACAAATATGTGAGTAGGGTCCATCTGAATTATGAGAACTATTGTGAGTTCTATAGAAAGCCAAAATAGACAAAGCAAAGACTTTCAGTCCCAAAGCTTGTGAAGGTTGTATGATCACAACAATCTGGTTGTAGAAAGTCCTGATTTTCAAGAGTGCCAAACAACCAGCAAGCTGTTAAAAATTCATCTTACTGAGAGCTGAGATTTTTTTTGAAAATGGTGGCATTCGGTGTTTAATGCAGTCAGATATACTTAGAAAACAGACCTAATTTCCTTAGTGAAAGTCATTGGACCATATATTATTTCTATGTAGCCTGTAAGTGTTGCAAGGAAATTAACACTTCCTAAATATCTACAGTAGTACAGAAATCCGCCTTCTACACTAACCAAGTACCAAAACAATCTCACTGCTTCCTACGTTCTGGCTTAGGGGATAATTGCCTCTTACAAAACCTTTTCTAATGGAACAAAATCATAGAGAAATGAGGCGTAAGTTCATCACACCTGTCCATCTCCCAGCATTAAAGCAGGATCAACTCTAACTTTGTTTGTCATGCATAAATCCTATGGGCTAAACACACATTCAAGGATAAAATGTATAAAGACTTTGTTTCTGCCCAAGCCTTCCAACTGTTAAACAATAACAAAAGAGAAAAATTCAGAGATATTCTGTGTTCTAGTTGCTCAAAACCAAAAGTGTACTGCTTTTGATTTCCAAATTCATTGTGTATGGAGATATACAACTCCCCATTTTTTTGTTTCTATTACATTTAAGTAAGACACCTTATTTAGGAGTTTCAACTGAAATGATGGCATGGAGCAGAACTCTGGAAAACAGACAACCTGACTTCATAAATTGTCTATAATCTAGAATAATACCTAAACACTTTACCACACACCATATAGATGAAATTGTATGTTATTACCAGTATCTGGAATAAAGGACACTATTTGTCTACTGCCCTACAACAGATATTCACGTCTGCACATTCACACACACACACACTCTTCCAGCTACAGAACTGAAGAGATATATTATTTAAAACCACTTCCAAGTGATGGAGGTATTTTTTTATCGCCCTGCAATCTATAAAATATGCTTTGTGCACAGAACTATATTGAGTAGGGAACTCACTCTAAAATAATGTATGTTGTTTTTCTTTTCTTTAGTGCTAATTTACTTTTAAATATTCTAGACATACCCTCTTTAAAATGGTACATTCTGTTTCTATTTTACTGTATTCAGCAATCAGTGTCGATTACTCATGGTAACCATGGCAACAAGGCAGCTAACTGTTCTTAAATCTTCATTTGTCCACTACTTTTACAAAATACTGTACAGCTAAGAATGCTTTCTTACTAAAGACATAGGGAAAAGCTGGAATGGAGAAATGCATAACCTCCTTTAACTAATAATATGGTGGGAATATGTTCTGTAAAATAAACATTTATTCTCTTTGGGATTTAAGCATTCTTTAGGATCCTATAGTAGTAGCAATTTCAGAGTTTTCAGGATCTTCAGGATTTCGGTATTGTTCATCTCTTGTCTGTACTTTAATCTTCACAGAGGATCTCAGGGATCTTTTCTGATATTAAGAGTTTGCCTTCTGTAATAGTTCTGCTTCTAGAACAAGTAGTAGCCTAAAATAATAGCTTGAGAGTCTGGCACAAGCGTAGTTCTCCTCTGATTTCTTTTGACAGCCTCAGAGGTTAATAATCTACACAATGATACAGAATAATTTTAGCTGCTTCTGTGATTCTCATGAGCTCCGGTCCAGAGATAAAAAAAGGACAGTCTTGTTTGTGTTAAGAATCATGGACTTGGGATGGATAGGATAGATCAACATGTAGAGAAACTAAAAAATGCCATCCCACGAACTGAGAAGACTGGAGAAAAGGTTGTGTTTTCCTATAATCATGTAAATCTGTAATGAGTTATCAATAAGGCAACCTTCAGGGAAGGAAAAAAAATGAATAATTGTGTGGGTCTATTCTCTTTGGAGACAATAGAAATCCCATTTCTTTTTCAAATAAAAAGCACTGAAAAAGGTTAGGGTTTGGGGGTTTTTTTGTGAACTCCTTAGGAATACATAATTTTTCTATCACTGGTGATACAATAAATTAAGCAAGCTTTGTTGTGATGTGTGTGAAAAATTTCCTTATCACAATGTTTTATAAAAATACATACATGCTCAGGGTAGTACGTGTTTACATACAGCAAAGAGAATGCAGTCCAGTAAGCCGTCCACCTTTTACCTTCCTCTTCTTCAGATATCTGCTTCCAGACTCTCTCCTTCTCCCAGTCCTGCACTTTCTACCACTGTGCATTTTTCTAACAAATGTTTGGTTTCTTTTCATACAGTGAGAAATATTTACACACACACACACACACATCCCGGCTGCCTTTTTTGGAGCAAAACTGTTACCTTCTGCACATGAACCTACAAAATGTCAGCCTGCAAGATAAAGGACTGACAAAAACTACAGTGAATTGAAATTGGACTTTCAGAATGGAGCATTTTTTTAACCCTAACCAGACATTGCTATTCTCTGTCCCTAATAAATCTCGTAGAGTGCTTTGGATTTGGTTAGTAGAGAAAGCACTTGTAGTCGTAGTGTCTCATGATACTTTTGGCTCCACAGGCAGAGCCATAGCTGCCTGGCAGCCCTGTGTATAGTCGTGTTTTACCCATACAATATAGTCAAATGGGGAACTCTGCACAGAAATGGGGCGCACTTTGGGCATAGGCTACTAATAGACTTAAAGATTTGGTCCCAATTATTCTCTCTGCTTTTTTGGATTTTTTTTTTTAAACCTTCTGCTGTGGCAGAATTGCTTTCTTAGTATAACAAATCCACATCCTATATCTTTAACACAAATATGGGCATGCAATAGGATGTCATAAATTGCACAGCTGCTATGATTCTGCTTTTGGTAAATATTCAATCTAAGTACAGTCCAACTCTGAATGAGTACTCAATTCTTGTGAAAAGAGATACTGCCTGCCTACTACTCCAGTCTTCCAAATCACATTGCACTAACTCCTTTCCAAATGTAAGTGTAACCATGTCTCTCATAAGATTTTGGTTTCATTTACCTTCATCAGAAATGCTTTCTCTGTGATGTAAGGGTTAAAGAAAAACATATTCTGATAATATATAATTTCTATTTACTAAGATATTTTTTTTTCCAAAGGGAAGTAACTATCTATGATGTTGTCAGGCCTGTTACTATTACTGTCCTACATTTGGTAAACTGAAAGGAATATCAGTGTTTCCCATCTACCAAGTGCTCCCTTATGTAATGTTTCAGGGAAAATTTTAAAACTCCAGCTGGGCTATAGCTGAACCTTTTTCTATCACTGCAGCTGAGATGAAGGCATGAAATATAATGGTAAAATGTACATTGGAACGAAGTAAAAGGCCACTATAACACTGCCATTGTCATACCATTACAAGGATTTTATAATGTACAGCTACTGCTTTTCTCAATTGACATCATATAGGGCTCAACTAATGGAAAGAGACATGGAACATAATGCACCAACTAGATGCTGGACAGGAAACAGTAAATGGATCATGAATCCAGCCCCCCTAGCTAAAGCAGTCAAAACTCTGAATAGCAGAGACTAATGTTTTTAGCCATTTTCCCTTCCAGACATAAGTCAAAAAAACACAGCACTGAAGTGTTTTCGTTATCTGGCTGCCCACCCTATCGTGAAAGCCAGCCAGCCATGCTCAAAAGCATTTGCTTTTAAATGAATCATGGCAATACAATAAAGATGCAACATGCAGATTAAGTTCAAATCAATGACAGAAGCCGGGGCTCACATCACTATGTTCCAAAGTGCAAAAATTGCTCACAGTCAGAGAAAGTTCATCCAATAATGTGCCACAGGGGGTGAACAGAGAGCAACACGCTGAGTTCAGTGTGATGGCCTTGGTGCTACTGCTGTTCTCTTAAGCAACTTTTGGAATTTAGTAAACCTGTCGGCATTGATAAAATTTTCACCCGTACAGTGTGATGGCTGTTTAAAGCAGTAAATCTCCTGCTACATCTTTTTAGCTCTTCGGCTAAGTTACATACTGTAATCATCAGGCTTCAGTTCTCCAGCACATGAATAAACCGTGCTTTACAGCACTGCTGGCTTTGGATGGTATGAAAAAAAGTCTTTATTTAGAAAGAGATAATAATTGCATAGTTCTCCACAGGCTGGAAGCTTGTGAATTTTAAAAGAACTGTGGGGTTTACCTATAGTTTGCCTCAAGAGCCTGCAGGTTTCCTCCAGTACCAGAAATATTTTTTTTTTGCTCTACAAGCACATCAAATTGAGCACATCAAATATCATTTTCTCTTTAAGCCTCTCCCTAATGCAATTGCTGAAGTCTGCAAAAGACAGTGCTGGGAATGAACCAAAGACAGAACTCCATAGTCAAAACCAAAGTTCTCAGTTGATTTATTTCATAATCTTTTTTGACTGACATTATCTATATCCAAACTGTCTTCCAGGGTCTCACAACCAGAGTAAATACAAATCCCATTTCTTCAAATTTAAAATCAGGCACTTCAATGTTAAAGATCTTAGTAAATTGCTTGATTTTTCAAAGGTGGTGAGAACATAAAAGCTGTGTCACACCTGATTCTAACCAGAAAGTTTTAAAAATTTGGACATTAACTAGAAGGAAATAATGATCTAAATAGAAATAATAATGGCACCGCTGGACCATAATGACTCTCATATATGCTGCACTTTCCCAGAAGCTATAAACTGAAGTTTTTGTTTGACCCTAGAGCTAATTAGACAGGAGAAAATGCAATTCTTTTTGTTAATAAATCTCTCTCTGAATGTTTTCATAATAAATTAAATTGAAGATAAGTAGCACAATCATATTTCTTTTAAATGTATGTTTTATTTTCCAAGAAGGAAAATGGATCTTTCAAAAAGAAAGGAAGGCTTTTTCTTTCAGAAAACTACCATGTTTTCTTATGCTTCTGAGTAATTTGCTCTGAGTTTAAGCATCTGTATTCGCCCTTAGCCTTACAAACGAATCATACACAGTTTACTATACACGTTTGTTTTTTTAATGCTTGTGTTAGTAAATTTTACCCTTGCTGAAAACTAAAGTAATTTACCTTTGCAGCTTGCATTTACCTTTTTCTTAAGTTATATTTATAGCACATTTTGCAGTCTGTGTTTCACTGCAATCTGAAAAGAACAAATGTTCCTAGTATTTGTAAGATTTTTACATTTACTTGTATTAAAAAAATTTCCACAATGCACCATTTTGTGCTGCTTTGGAGAACTCAATGGAATAGAATTTCCCTAAAATATACCTTTCTATGTTCTGTCTACTCCTTTATAGATTGTTACTAGATTGAAATGTATAGCCATTTTGTAGTAGTCAATATAAAGAGAAAAACCAAATTGTATTTCAAAGCACAGAGTTCTAACTGTTCTTTTAAAATTAAGCTGTGATGCGTATATAAATGTTGCATAAAACACTCTGGCTGAATGCTGGCTGTGGTAAGGGAAAGCCATTTGAGAATGGTGATTCTCTGATTCATAGACAGGCCACTAAGGGGCGGCAGCATCTGATTGCAAATCTATGTATCATTAAAACCTGGTAGAAAATTTGACTACAGCTTTGTGGTTTATAAATTCTTAAATATGAAAGTATATGATATAATAAGAATACTTCATTCTTCAGATTTAGATTATAAGTAATAATGGATGGCTTACAGTCTCTGAGCTGCTTATGTCATATTGCTTATAAATAAGGTCTGTAAGACTTGGAAGGCTTTAATCCAGAAACTAAAATAATAAATAAATTAATTAATAAACAAATTAATTACATAAAATAAAAGAGAAGGAAATCTTTATAAAATGTTTATAAACAGAGGGATATGATTCAATGGCATGGAAGTATAATTTCCTTTTTTTTCCAAATTATATTTCAGAACATATCAACAAAGATCATATTTTGTTATGCTCATGCATAAAAATAAACAATCAAGGTTGGAAAAAGGGATCAGTTTGCAGACTTCTCTGCTTACAGACATGATCTTTCTTTTCTTATATTAGCCAGAGTACCTAATATCTTGATCCTAATTGCTGTTTGCTAGAAAACTGTAACTGCTTCATGAAGACTTTCTTTGTTTTCTCAGAATTGAATGCACTGTGTACATATCCTCCTGGGATTTAATGATCATTATGAAAAGTCAGGACATATGGCACTTTATTCTTTCCGCGAGTACTGGCCTAATTTCCCCTTATTAGGAATGCCTTATCAGATTGAGATGGAGTCTAACCTCACCACTGAAAAACACCTGTAAGATAATTGGGAGTCATATTACTAATAAAACTACAGACAAAGATTTCCTCCCCAGAAAATTAGCATTTCCATCCGTCTCTGAATGAAATGACAGGAGGTAACTCCTCTGCATATCAGATATGCCAGAAAGAGAAACCCTACTGCCGTAAATCTGAAGAAAACCCAGGAGTCACCACTGAGGTAATTGAATCAGGGATGATACGATCAGAAGAGATAAAAACACATTAAACAAATGAGGATATTTTACAATACACTACATGATTTAAAATTCACCTTTTTCCAACAGAAGGTGAATCATGTAGCCTGAGTACGGATGTTATAGTACTAGCAAAGTTTTAGATTTCAAAGTGTAATTAAACTAAGAGGAAACTGCTTTGGAGTAAATGCTGAAAAAAATAATTTTAAAACCTTGTGCATCTTTTGCATTTCTTCTTTTCCCACTTTTTAAAAAACTTATTAATAAATTGACATAAAGGATTAAAAAAATGCACACCACCTAAATTTAATCTACACCTTTTGATAATTTATGATTTTTTTTTATCTTTGAAGGCTGAACTCCCCATCTCATTTGCCTTTATTCTTGCCCTAACCAGTTTCAATGAATCCATACACTTTTTGTTACATTTCCAACAGAATTTACTTATCTTTTACAGACTAAATCCCTCTTCTTTGTTTTCCAGGACTGTCATGCTTCATAATGTCATTATATTTATCTTTTGGTGTTCTGGCCCAGACTGGACTTTCATAAAACTCCTATCATGCACTTGAAGTTCCCCAGCCATCTGCTACCCTGAGTTTTCAGGGTAAACCCCTGATATGTGGACAATGCAGGCACAGAGAAGGGTGGCTTTTTCCCACACTAGAGAGGGACATCTGAAAAAAAATAAAAAAAAAAACAAAAACCTTTCCCATCATTCAAGAAGCCCAGTGCTCCTTTGGATCATCAAAGTTTTGACTGTTTCATTTCAAAGTGAGAAGAGTCACTAGAAGATGGACACTGTGTCAGCAGGGGCATAATTGTAGCGAATTGTAGGAAATATCTTGAAGCATCTACAATATTCACACAGACTGTCCTCAGTTTCATTGTCTCAGCAGACCGGTATTTCCTTTTGGTAGCTAACCCTGCACAGATTATAAAAGTGAGGACAAAAAGGGGAATTATTTGGCTTATAATTGTGTTTCTCTGAAAGCATCATCCTAGAGATATCAAGATCTTAAATCTTCTTCTTTCTTTAGAGATTAAGTTTTAGGTGCTCCTTCTTTTCTGCTTGGTGAGAGTTTGGCTGTGTGGGGTATGGTGTTTTTTTCCTTTTAACCAAATACATTTCTATTTACATATACACTAATTGCTGAGGAATTAGGATGTAAGAACTGCTGGGAATTCGGCTTACTATTTATAGTTCTAAATAGTTTTTACATCCTGTTTTTATGTGGTCCTGAGTTAAATCCAGAAGTTTCACAAAAATCTCATCTGCTCATTTCATTCTCTTCTTAAGAAGCAACAAAGGCTGAGGCAGAATTCTGACTTCTTTACTTATTATATTGCATGTTGTTTGTATATGTTTGCAGGCCCAGCTAGCTACAGAACAAATTAATTTATATTCCTAAAAAGCAAATGCAAGGACAAAAAGTTACGATGAAAATTCAATAAAATGTGGTGTTTTCATAGGCACAAACATAGCACATTAGTGTTCATTTGCAGTGATAGGAACCTGGGTTGGCGAGGAAATAAAGAAATCCAGACACAAAATTAAGCCTGTGATTGCCCTCCTTTGTAGTTACTTATGTCAGAAATAGCGATTCAGAAATAATAGCTATATTGTCATGAAGCTAAGGTACCATAATATAAAAATATCTGTACATTCATTGTTAGGTGAAAAGAGTAATTACCATTAGCATTTCTTTTATCCTTATGGTTATGTGAATTAATGATAATGAAAATGTAAAAAAATAATGATAGAACCATTCTGAAATGGTGTAATTACATGGTTATGGACATCAGTGGAACATACTTGTCCTTCTGGAACTTATTCCCAAGTCCTTTTCTCATGATATCACTCAGGTCTCCAATTCTGTGCCTGTCTATGCAAATTTAGACTAGTTAATAAAAGAATTTAGTCTGTCAAATGACAGATGGCATGGTTCATATGCATTTTATTTGCTCTGTGCTTGTATTACAATGCAAAGGGTGGAGTGATGATCCAGGAAAGACAGTGATCAAGAGAAGGCTTGTATCACTGCTATCTGCTGCGCAGCCTACATCAGAGCTCAGAATTTCCCAGGAAACAAACTTTTGGAAGCAGATGATAGATCACATGAATTCTCCTGGCAAGTTGCCTGTAAGCTGAGAATCCCTGCTTCAAAGAGCAGTCCCTTTTCTAAAACAATGTACATTCAGAGTTCCTGAAACTTTTTCGTCATCTACAAATACACTACTTGTCTGCTGTCCTGCCTGCAAACCTGCCTGCAGCCTGGTCACACACAGGGCATAAGCAGGGCAGCTTATGCACACCTACAAATCTTCATGCTAGAGAAGTATAGGTGTCGGGACTATGTGTCAATCTGCCAAGTCTCTCTTTAATTTTGCTCGTGTTTGGATAAAGTTCAGATACAGACTGCCCTGGCACATTTGACAGATAGTTACACATCAGCAGAACATAAGGAAGATGTTGGGAACTAATGATGCAGTAGATTAAATCCTACCATTTTCCTCAGGTTAGTTTGTGTAGTTTCTGTAGTGGCCACCAGAGAAGTGGGAAAATAAATCAAAATAAAACCCATATAAATTCACTTTTTCCACTTGCATTTTATTCTGGCATTAGCAACTCAGGTCATATAGTCAGGATATTTCTGAGACCTCTTATCTAAATAGATTAATAAAAAGATACTTTAATGCAACTAAGTACATATTTTGAAGGGAATGGCACATTGTGAATACACTGTTATGTTTTCCATGCAAATAAAATAAAAAACAGTAAGTGCAGAAAGGGGAATATGTGCATTTCCTTGACACTTCAAACATCTGAACGCACACACACACACAGAGAACAGGAGCACTTGAGAAATAGGAATGAAACTGACTGTCAAGTGAAAGGGAAAATAATCATTTGGGGGTTGCATTCCAGGCAAAACAATACATAGAAAAGAAAAAAAACCAAAACAAAACAAAAAAACCCACAAAGAACTAAGATAGATTACAAGAAAAACAAATTCCCAGTTTTTTCCAAATACCCTGAGTATAGAAATAATACCAGAAGTGATTACGTGCAAAGTTGCCAAGTATTGCTGGTCTGATCCAGCTTAAACTAACAATTGATCTTTTTACACATTATTCATATTTCACCATTGCAATGAAGACTAAACTGCAGTATAACTCAAGATTGGACTGACATAGATTTAGAAGCATAGTCACCAAAAGGAAACAATTTTGGAGCACACTGCTTCCACCATCACCATATTGAATATATATATAAAACTCCCTCTATATATAATCCCTCTGTAAGTATGAAGTCTGTTTTCAGGTTTGGTGCTACTAATCTAGCTAACAATACTGTACCATACAGCTATTGTCTAAACTAACCAGTATATGCAAAATATTTTTTGCAAAAATTTTGGAGCCCAAGCTTTCAGAGTTCATTGTTAAAAACAAAAGTATACACTGTTCCTTGCTAATTTACTTCCTTTATTTAATATGCTATTTTAAAGTAGCAGGTTAGACCTTAAATTAGTATCCAGATATGGGTATAATCACGAACAGACTGTTACTTTATCTGTAATGCTGGGAACACATGCCAGTATTTCCATGTAAGCCATGGGATTCAATTCATAAATATTTTAGAAAAAAAATCAAGCTTGAACACTACTGAAGTAAGTAATCAACCTTTCCTTTATATAATGGTTTCCTAACGCTATTTTGAATACATCCTGTGAACTTAAGATCCAGACCACATTTTCCCTGATTCAATTTGAAGATCCAAGGACTGAAGTTTATACTGCTTCTTCATCACAAGCCTCTGTCAGAATCACACCAGTTGATTCTGCCGAGTACAGAATTCTATGAAAATTTACAACCCAATTTCCTTTTGCCAGAATAATCTTCCATGTGTTCAGTCTTGACACCTTCTAAAAAGATTTAAAAACACAATAGCATATTGAATGTACTTGATAGTGCCTTTGAGGAACTTATCTCTACTGAAGGGATGTGTTACATGCACAGAAAGTGGAAGAGGAGGAATACAAACAACACTTCCTCTGAAACTGTCTAAATTATCTTTCCCATTACTTAGGCTGTCACTGGAGTATCCACCGCTCACCAGCAAAAAAAGTACTAGAGTATAAAACTGTTTGCCTGCATTGCAAGACTATTGCAAGTCTCCTCTTCCCCCATCTCCCTGGCCCAGAATAAAGAAGAAAGAACTGAGAAGATGGAAACACAGGGAAAAGACAGGAAAAATGCACTTGTATGGAAGTTTGGGCTCAGCTGCATGAACGCAAGTCAGTTAACTGAGCTGAGAAATAAACGAGTGACAGAAGTCAAGAAATAACACAGAGAATTTCATGCTCGGGAAGAGTGACATTACCCTGCAGATAAGATGAAGCAGCTTTTAGCATTACAGGTTGGTGACACTACATGCATTAAAAGACCTCCTCCGGCACAGAAAAACAATGTCAAAATAGACACACATGCTAAGAGCAGAAGCAGCACACTAACAGTAAATCAGGTGTGCTCTAACTAAAGGTTAGAGCTAAAGGTGATAGTGAAGTAAAATTTAGAAATTTTAATGAACCATTTACAGTTAAAGCTATAATATTCTATAATGTTCTTCATCAATTTAAAATAAATTACAATATTTAAACTTGGAATATACCTTCTACATTATTCACATTTTGGGACATTAATATGGGCCTGTGCTCTGAAATCCTTTACTGACTGTCCTTTATTAGGTACTCAGGTGAAGCTATCATTGATTTCAGTAGGACAGAGAAAGGACTGAGATATTCTTCCCTCTTATTGACTTCCACTTTCTGTTCTGTGCTAAAGTAAGACTTCAGGATCTGGTTTATTAAAACTGTTCTACTAATGCACAGGAATGTGTTAGGAGTTCAGCCCAAGAATTACTGTGTGAAATTATAAGGCTTATGTTATACAGGAGGTCAGACTAAATTATCATAATGGTCCCTCTTGGGTCTTAAAATCTATGAACTATCTCTGCCTCCATCCTAGTGTAGACTGCTACTTCATCTAGTCATCATCATATTTCCAGTAGGGTCTAGCACCTGAGATGTCAGTGGAAACCAAATCCCCTTTCACCTTTCTAATGTAACTAAGTAATTACACAAGGGAAGAAAAATTTCTTCCCAAGTCTTGTAGGCTATCATACTATAAATGAGAGTAAGGTACTTGTTTTCTTTATTCTGTAATAATGTTTTAACACACTAAAAATGTATCATTACAGTACTGTAATTCGTAAGTTATTAACACATGCAGCTGCATCCAGTAACCATTTAGTTGATACTAGTGGGGCATTTATGAACCAAACCTTAATTGGGAGTTTTGGGATGGAGGAGCATTTTTAGTAGTGAGGTAGCCAAGGAAAGTTCATCCACAGTTCATATAACCCTTCCAGAAATTTATATTAGAGCACAGCTGCACAGAAATGGCAGCCTGAATCTGAAGAAGGATATCTTGCCTGGTGTATCAGTGTCAGGAAAGCTTGTACCAATTAAGAATGCACAGCTTTGCTCTAAATATTTGTGTGTACAAGTATTTTTTAATTTTCGCTCTATTTTTTTATCCAGTGTTGGAGTACTGCCATATCACACCCTCAAGACGATGTATAAAAGACGCTGAAGTGAATTTCATCACTTATAAAAATGCAAAGATGGCAGTGAAACAGTGAGACCCATATCCATAAAAGAGGCTAGGAAAAGGTATGAGATGAACTGCCAGACTAGTCAGTGAAATGGAGAGAAGTGATCATCTGAACTAAACACAACATCTTCAATGCAGAAGCTACTATTCTTTCAAGACAAATTCAGGATGGGCGATCAGCTGTGCAAAGCCCTTAGTTAATTCTCTCAGCATTTCTTAACCCCAGGGTTTAAAAAAAGATATGAACCCAGCAAGCTTGTTCAAATTGTGCAACCCCAAACATCAGAGCTGCAGTGCAGCGGTTCCTATTTTTTTCCTGCATGGAGTCTTCTTGAAGTACCCTGATCTGCTCAAACCACTGCTGCTGTGTGAGGGAGAGTCCATTCTCTATGTTGCAGAAGGAACCTATGCCACACGTTCTCTGTTAGAAACTCTGTCTTTATTATTCTTTGTTTTCCTGTTTCTCATAGCGCAGTACTATTCAGAGCAGAAGTGTTCTTGTATCTGGAATGCAAACTTTGGTTAAAATTGAAATTGCTGTTTTCGCTTCCCTACCATTTTTGCTGAATTCACTGAAAAACCTGTGATCTAGAAACCACAACTAAACACAGCTATCAGGTGTCAGGAAATGTAATTGGACTGACACCTGCACACAAAAGAGACTGGAAGGTAAGGATGAGATGAGAGCAGCCATCTGGACAGAGCGCCATTTGCATTCTTTGTATAAAAGCTTGTGATGCTAGGTCACAATTCCTAACAATTCATAAACTTCCGTGAGATCTGAGTTCTAATTTCTAAAGCACATTTATAATTGCCAGAAAGAAAACATTTCACTGCAATAGAATCTGCATAGCTGTACCAGGAGCCAGCTCTGAGAATTCGCAGGGGTACAGGCTCCTTTAGCACATTTCTGTTGCTCTCCATACACCTCCAAATGCAGGGCAAGGAGTTCTAACCACGCCTTTCCTTTGTGCAAACAGGATGATTATGACAAAAGAGAGGGAATATCACAGGAATATATATTTATAAACCTAAAACTACATTTAATTAACCTTCAATAATATATACACTTCTCCTAGTGTGTGCTTATATCATCCAATTACATTTTTTTTTTCAAAAAGACTTCTGAAATTAAACATTTATTTTCAGATATTAATGATAGTAAAATGTCCCATTTTCCCCCAAAATCTATTAAGTGTGAAATTACTACAATTTAAATGGACAGATTTGACAGCCTCTCTTTTTTTCACCTTGGACTGTACAATACAATTAAAACTTGGATTACCCATCTAAAAAAAATGTATTTTGTCTGTGTGTGTGTATCATTTCCCAATCTGATACATATTTTAATAGTGATTTAAGGTCTTTTGGGAATTTGTATTCCAAAGATTGGCTGTGAGTCATCAAAATTACTTTTATATTTTGAAAAAAAATATATGAAAGTATCAGTATTTTCTCTGTATATACATAAGTATAAATGTATACGTATATACTGACACACACACACAGTCACACAGATGAAATCCATATTTCCATAATCTCCTTGACAGAACCCAGAAGAAAGTACAGGTATACTAAAAGTGAACATATTTAAAGGTGATTTAATAGTGATGTATACAGTTTGGATATTAAGAAATCAGTGTATTTTAGCATGAAAAGCTGCCTACCAATATTCAAGAAGACATAAAATAGGATCACCTATTCTCTCCAATGTCAAGAGGAGTAATTCTGCATTCCAGTACACCCAAACTGAACTAGACCACTTCACTGCAAAGCACCTCTGAAATGATCCCCTCTAACAAGTGTGTACAATGAGTCATTGACCTGATCGTCTTAGAAATCCATATGCGCTAATGGAGAAAAAAGACTGGGATTTAAGTGGGGAAGTGAGAGAGATGGCCAAGAAAGCACAGCTGCATGAAATATGTAATAAGGAGCCTTGGTCTCTTCTGGAAACCACAGAATCAGTGTGGTTTCTTTCTGCTTTTAGCCCAGCATTCTGGGAGAGCTGCCAAAAGCAAAAAGAACTGCAGGATGATAGTGAGGCTGACTGGAAAGGAGGAAGACAGTTAAAATAAAATGGGTTTGCTCTCTGAGAGGGAAATCTGCAGAGCACATAACCTGCTGGTACGGTCATCAAATGATGAAGGAAATTTCTTGGGCCAATAGCATCTCTCCTCCCAGATGGAAACTTGCGAAAGTATCCCATTTCCTCACCAGTAAACAATGGCCAGAATTGTTGATTTTCTAGTCCCTGTCCTGGAACCAGTATTTGGCAAAAAATAATTTTGGAGAGGAAAAGCTTGGGATAAGGATCTGGAATAAAGATAGCCAGGTGTTGGAAGGAGTACTTCAGGAAAATGAACTGGAACAAGCTGAATTTGGCGTGAACAACTGCATCACAACTGATCGTGAGGAATCAGATGGGATGTGTGATGGACAGGCCTCTTGACTGCTCCGTGCGGTGTGCTCTGCTCTGAATACACACTCCATCTTAGAGGCAGTAAATCTCTGCATAGAAAAGAAAGAGTTGTGAGGAATGGATATTGATGATTAAATGCTCAGGGAGGCTGTAGCTTCAGCAACAGGCAGAACAAAATCTGCATAACTGAATTAAGCACCATAAGACAGGTGATTATTTCAAGTATAGGAATGCAGGCAATGGTTTCATTCAGCAGGAGGAAGGGCAAAGTGCCTGAAACAAATTGATCACGATGCAGGCCATAAGACTACTGCAACTGCTACAGCGCCTCTCTTCCCAAATGGCAAACTGGGAAGGTATTACCCTTCGATGCTAAGCGGTAGTATTTGGGCTCCCCTGGAATCAGGATTTGGTCAAAAATAAGGCAATAAAGCAACAATAGAAAATAAATGCTATTAAGCAATCATGCTGTTTTGTCTATTAAAGAGATTATTAGATTGTAGAAGGTGATTTAGAAAACGTGGTAAATTTTAATTTATTTTATATCTTTTGTATACATGGGTGGAGAAGGGTCTCCTTTTTTCATATTTTTTATTTCATTCCTTACTCCCAAGCCAAAGGCTGAATCACAGCTCTGTAACAAATTGTGCAACACTGTAAGACTGAATCTGCAAACTCTTCCGGAAGCACTTAGTATGTGCATAAATCAATTTTTTCTCTTAAACAAAAACAACCTTCTATGCTTCACTTGCAGAAGTTACATTTAAATAAATTCTGCAGAGCAGGATTTGGAGGAGAATTCAGCTGCTAATAAACAAATAAATATTTTTAAATAATGAAAAGTACATTTTATGGACTAATAGATAATAGACCATAGGTACTCTTTGAAGAAAAAAATGAGTTGATTTTTAAATAATAATTTTCAAATAACCATTCTGCCAGAATTCTGATCTTTGAAATGTAGATAAAGGAAGTGTGTGAGTAGGAAAAGATCTATTGACTATAAAGAAACAACTCTGATTTAAAATAACATTAAATGAAATTAATAACTGTACCATTATACCCAATGTTAAAAATGCTCATAAGAAGTTTTCCTTGTCCATAACTTCTAGCAATTGTACCACAGTGGCAGCACCACTCAGAGCAGAACTCCTGGCAGGGAGGGAGAAGAGGAAAGTATGATGGACCTGCAGGTGACCTTGAAGATGGGGGCTTTTTTCATCCAAGTACTTCTGACAATCCTTCTTTGACGTGAAACTTCTCTAAAAGCACAAGGCTCTCTTTCCTATAGTGTTTGTCAGAGAAAATTCTGAACACTTGTTTTTAGCACTTACATTGTCTAAATTCATAATTTTAAAGTATTCCTTTAAAAATTAAAAACTTTCTTAGTCCAAACAATCCAATACTCCACTAATTTCGGTCACCAATTTCAGTTTTTTATTTCCAATTGTATAACAACCGGCAGTGCTCTTATCTTTACTTAATTAGCTTCGATTTCTAATGTTAAATTCCTGCATTAGATTAAAAAGGCCATGGTAAGCCACATGCTGTCTGTAAATAAGATGAGTCTGTTGTGAAAGGTTCATATTCAAATGCACACTGTTGATGACTAGGAAAGCTACAGGTAATCAAGGCTGTAAATCTGTCATTGTGACATACAAGTAGTGCTTAGCACTGCACTTAGTACAAGGGCAAATATGCAAGTGCAAAACTTGAAGATGAGTATTGTGAAGAAAACAAGCTAATTCCAAGCACTAATTGGAGAGCTCTGGTTAGCTTAGGGGAGTTAAACCCTGCATCTGAAAATTACCAACTTGGATTCACTACAGATACTGAAAAATTCTGTGATAAACCATTTGTCTGTTGAGAATCGCTGTCAAAATTGATACTGCTAGATAATTATCTCATCAGAATGAGTAAGCATTTCAGTTGGACAGATTGGACAGATACTGAAAGGTATTTTGTATCTGAAAATCTCTGCAAATGGAAGGAGTGAATTTGATATGATGATATTCATGAGTCATTTTTATTTATGACATATGCACACCTAGGCTGGGAGAATTTTGCTGTTTGCTCCATTTTTATGCTTGAGATAACTGCTATCTTCTTCTACTAGTTTTTGAAGATATGAACACTTATTCCCAGATTGCCCAACAGACTGATTTGACTTTTATTAGAGTTCCTGCAACACAGGTAGAGCTGAGAAGGGGTAACTGGAAAAGCCAGTTCAAGCTCTGTATGTGCCACGTAACCGCATTTATACATTTACATGAAGTCATGTTCAGTGGCTGAATGAACCACAAGGTGCATCCTCTGCTAAAGAAAGTAGAGAAAACTAAGATTTGTGCAGAAAATATGTTCTCCAACATTCTGCTATATTTTATTACAGGAGTTCCACAAAAGGTGTTATGATTTTGTGTATCATGACAGCAGTGAAAATCCTAGCAGTAACACCCACTGAATCAAGCTGTTAAGGCTGAAATTTTATGACACCACAAGAATTACCTGTAGTAGGGTAAATCACCAAGACAGGTAGAGTTACTGGGATCTAATAAAATGCTTTAATGTCAACCTACCCCTGGCAAACATGTCCTTTTGAGAGTTTTCTCTGGTCTTATTTTACTTTCCAGCACCTTTGTGTTGCTTCACGAGTTCACATGTGACTTTTTGCTGCCTGTCCACAGGCAGTACAAAGTATCAAACAGAGGTAATACAAAGTACCTACAAAATAACAAATGAACAAAAACATTAATTGAAACATCCATTCTCCTATTTATCACACATTGTCTATAAACATACAAGCAGAAATTACTTTGGAGTAACTGCTGAAATCCCCATGATGAAGACTATCTCACACCTCAACTAATTTTACTGATCTCAGTGACTCTGAAGGTCACAGTCTCAAACTACCTTTTTTGCTACTGCTATCTCACATAGTCAGTTTTACCAAAAACTAGGATGATAGTGTGCTCCTATTGTTGTTTGTTCCAAATTAGTGGTCCCTTCATAATTCTGCAAGCAAAAGAGTAGGAAGCAGCTGTGAGTCATTTTGCATTTGTAGTTTTAGAGACAGAAAGAAGAAATGCCAATCAATTATTCTCTATCCAACTTTTGATTTACTTGAGAAGTGGAATGAACATATCTGGGCTTTTAATAAAAACAACGTGATTTGAATACCATGTGCCACTTATACAATTCTCTAAAATTGCAGGTTTGGTATTCACATTGAAGAGAGTGCATGGAAAGTCTTGCCATTGAAATATTATGAATAAACACTTCTGCAGTGACTCGGTTTTGACTGTCTCTGATGATTCAGTACATTGATGCATATGTAGAGAACAAGAAATAGGTCAAAGTCAAAGCAAGTCAGTTCCCAGGAAAGACTCCTGCATGGACAAGGGAGCATGAATTTCTTCAGATCAAATAAGCATATGAGACTTCCATCATAATGACCATCTGAACTAAACAAATTATAATTTTCGTGTCCATTTCTAGAAGCAGCATTATTGTAGGCTGAGCTCTTAGGACCATCGCACTGAGATTAATTCTTTAACCAAATTATCTCAGATCTGACAATTCAATGATCGCGTCTTCCTATCTCTGCACATCTGTCTAAGGAAGGTACTTCATTATCACCAAATGTTATCTTAGCCTGTCCTGAGTCTCTGAGTGTACTTAAGTGATACTGGTGTTTACAGTGTAGTTGCATCCCTAAGACAACTGCAAAAGAGTGACAAGACAGATCAAAGCTCTGTGGAAGTTCTTCAGGTAATGTTCCTAATCACAGCCTATTAAAAGAAACAAAATCCTTTCTGACTCATGGAGCAAGTGACCTGTAAATGATGCTGCTTCGTGAACTCTATGGACAGTTCTCTTTGCCACACACCTTTTGCTTCAGAAAATTTAGGTCAAATAGCTTTTCAATTTTTTTCTAGCAGATTAAATTGGGTCATGTTCCTAGAGAAGTGGGTCATTTTTCCCTGTAAATAAACAGTTTCATGCCTGCACATCTTTAGTTCAAAGGCTCTATTGTTTGTACTCAAAAGTGCACAATCCTTTTGCTTAGCCAAGAGGCAGTGATTTTTTTTTATTTTTTTTTTACAAAGGGCAGTCTTTAGCCTGACCCAGTAAGAATAACACATGATGTTTTTCAGTACATGACAGTGAAAAGTGTCCCCTTTCTGTCTTCCCATAAAAACACTGACTGGGGACAAAACCCTTAGCCAGTATTGATTGATTTGGTCCACTGACTTCAACAGAGCCATTCTGATTTGTATCATGTGGGAATCCATGCTAAGGAAAAAGCAGTGTCCAGTACATAAACACAGAATTCTTTTTTCCAATTTTCTAACACACCACAAAAGATTTTTCTCCCATCTGTTCAGGTGAAAATAAGGACCTTTAGGAGGAGAACATTGTGCAACTCTCTGACAGGGTATTCTACCTGTAAAGATTCAAGCCAAACCAATGATTCAACAGACAAGGCTTAGTTGATTCAGGCTTAGTTGATTCAGTCGATACAGGATGGTTCGGTTAATCATTATAAGAAAAAAAAATAATCTAACAATGATATAATCCTCTCTCCTCCTTTTCTTTTCAATATTTAGGCTTATCAGTGTTGTTATCATTTATGTCATCATGAATGAAAACATGAGAACTCCCATATTGCTAAGTTACAATAAGAGATAGATAAGAGTAGCATACTTGTCTAATGTCCATAAATATAGCCAGCCATTTAAAGTTCACATATGTGAATATTATGTAAGGTCATTCTTAAGACAACCTTTCCCCAATTCTTTTAGTTCTTTTCCACAATTTTTTTCTAATGCCTAATGTCTACAACAATTTTTTCTCTGTGTTGCTAACTTTTCACTGTATGTCTCAATGAAAACCTAAGGATTGAAACCTTTTTTTTTTTGAAACACAACTCTTTTGCTCTCAAACTGACATTACATGCATGTGCCTAACAAACCCCAGAACATCTACTGTCTTTATAAATTAAATTCCTCTTCACTATTATTTCTTTATTATCAAAAGAGGAATTAGTTGACATTAAATACAAACAAATCCAAGTTTATTACTATCTCAAATTTCAGCAAAGATAGTTAAATTAAGCATTTTAAAACAGCAACAATTATTGCACAAGTAACTTATTTTTTATCATAGAAATAATGTTTATTAATTTTTATTTTGTAGGAAATCTCGTCCCATATTGTTGATATAATTTACTTTTTTATCTTCTGTGCTACTTTACATGCTTCAGGAAAGACTATATAATATATTTAAAGTGTAACAGCAACAGACATAAATGTTATTCTTACTCTTTAGTCACAAATTTAGTCTAGTTTTAATATCCAATATAATTTCTCTCTGTATAACAGGCTCATAGAGTCCTTCCAATATGGTTTTCTGTGGGTTTTGGAACCAAACCTTTGAATAGAGACGTACCAACACCTGTTGGTTTGGAAAGTCCTTCCAATATGTCGTAGAATTTCCCAGCTTCAGAAATACCTCCAGAGGTAACTCACCATATTTTCAAAAGAAATGAAAACTATATCCAGATTTGAAAGCATTTCTTGGTTTGCTAGGGTTTGGTCATAGGTATCACAGAATCACAGAATCACAGAATGGTAGGGTTGGAAGGGACCTCTGGAGATCATCTAGTCCAACCCCCCTGCCAGAGCAGGGTCACCTAGAGCAGGTTGCACAGGAACGCGTCCAGATGGGTTTTCAATGTGTCCAGAGACGGAGACTCCACCACCACTCTGGGCAGCCTGTTCCAGTGCTCTGCCACTCTCGCAGTAACGAAGTTCCTTCTCATGTTTATCTTTGGCTGTATGAAGAGTAAAAAAACCTATACTGTTGGCAATGTTTTCTAAATTAATTTGAAAAAAACTTCCAGCAACTTCACTGTGTCACTGCAGTGATTTTATTCTTAAAACATTTGTTTAGCTACTGTGATGAACAGGAACACAATAACTAACATCAGTGAATCTCTGCTTCTGAAATGCTTCTCAAGAGAAACAAAACTAAAACTAAGCTCTATTCTTTGCCAAAAGAAGGTTGTAGAAGAATAAAAAAAAATCCAGTCTACCTTTAAATAAGTAAATGAGTCCTTTTCAGATTGGTTTTATGATGCTGATATTCTCATATTGATGATTTTTACTCCATTTAATTACATGTGAAAGAGGAAAGGTGGCAACATCTATGAACATAAGTAGCTTGTGTGGATCAGATTGAAGTGGAGTGAGTAACACAGCACATCCTGCAGAGATCTGTATTGCGCAGCCTCAGATGATCACCCACAAATACAGACCAGGACAGCTGTGTTCTCAGATGAGGTCCTTGATGAGTGTTTTTCATTACATACCTTTGTTTTCTTTGAAAACATGGTTCTATATTAGTATAAAATGGATTTTTCAGTTTTCTCATAATAGCATTGGACATTCTCATGTCATGGCTAGATTACACATCAGATATATGACAAACTAAATGAGCAAAAGAGATGAAATCTCATTCCAAAAGTATATGAATCAGTATTTTTATCTCAAAAATGACAATTGGCACCAATGTGAGAAAACCAAAGAAACAAAAATCTGCACACAAAATAGAAAGCTGCACAGTACTAGAGGCTAGAACCAGATTCTCTTCCAAACTTAAGGGTTGTACACTTCTACTCACCTAACTGTCAACTAGCAGATTGAAAAGGCATTGATATGGAAATACCAGCTGTTCAACTGTATGCAGTGAAACAGAACATAAATAAAGTAGAGGAAGGAGATGTAAAGATAAAATAAATCAAAATGAGAACCCAAAATTAGGGCAAAATTTTCTTCCGGTTTTTGGTGGTGATGTATCAGAAAGAAATATAAATTCTGAGACTCTGTTCACAATGGCAGTAACTGCAAATGAAAAAAACACAGCAGTGGGAGAAAAAAGAGCTAAGAAGTAGGACTGAATTAGAGATACTTATGAAACTTTAAAACGAAGTTCTCAGAATTCTTTGTAAATAGTGGATAACATGTGGTAGGAACTAATGGGTATGGGACTATATTTGCAAAAAGACAAATCATGGCTTTGTTTTCCCTTGTGCTTTCAAAACTGGAACAAGAAAGGTAATAATCAAAGTAGTCTCAGGATATGAGAAAAGGAAAAGGAAGAAAAATTAGAATTGTATAAAAATTATCAACAAAGCAAGAGGAGACTGAGATATCAAAGGAGCAGACTGGGATGAACACATGACCATAGAACAAAATTTTCAAAAGGTTAGTGTAAGAGACAAGAATACTGCTGGTAACCTAAGAAACTGAAGAGCTGGTGTAGGATAGATTTGGAAACTATGTAACAACATTCCCAATTCTGAAAACACGCCAGGAGTATCCACCAGTTTTGGTAATATTTGTTAGGTTTATGCCCCTATCAACACTATACAGCCCAGTGTTAACCAAGACCACTATTAACCAAAATCAAGTTATGAAAATAATACTAAATCTCTATTTAACAGCCTGCCATAAAATTTATTTTAATAGTACTTTTAGTCAACAGTTTTATCATGCTTTTACCAACAGTGTGATCAATATGAGCATTATATCTAGCCTACAATTTCACCCACCACTTCAAAAGCTTCATAAATCATCAACTTTTATAACTTCTTGATTACCTCCTAATGTTCATACAAAACAAGCATAAAAACAAAAATCACCCTCTGATGAAAGCATGCTGAGCACTTGAAAAACTTTTATTAAATGATATCCAGTTAGCAACACCCTGTTGGGCCATCAGTGTGTAGTGATGATTATGGAGTGCTCTTTCGCATAAACTGAATAAATCTCATAAATTGTTGATGGAGGTGCTTTAAAATATCAGCTATTGACCAACTTTACCCCAGCAACAGAAGAGAATTGATTTAGTTTGCCTCTCTTCTAAGAAATTTTATCCCTAGCCTGGGGCTTGGGGATCATACAGCAAACAGATCAATCCCGTGTACTTTCAAGGGCTGAAGAAAACTGTTCGCTCCATGTCTGCGTTTCCTGAGAGGTCTGCATCTTGCTACCTGATTTAGTGATGCTTGCCCACAATATGACAAGAAAGGGGGATGAGAGTAACCCATCTTTAACATCAAAGAGAGTTCAGACAGGAATGATTAAAGCTAAAATTGTCAGGCCAGGTTTTATGACGAGGATGGGTATATAGCAGATGTGTAATTGAATTCCAGTTCCACTCCAGCCCCAATTCCCCCTGTCCCTTCCCTGTGCTGGCTTGATTGTACCAGGGAGTGTGCAGAACAACAGGCAGTGCTGCACATGACACTTGTGATCTCTGTGCATACAGACAGGTTTCTTGGGCAGTACAGCTACACCCAGATTGCAATCTGAGGGCAGAACAAAAATAAAACAGCATTTTAAAGGAGATACTAAGACCAGAAATGCCTTATGTTGCTGTTCCACCTCTACAAGGTTTGCATTATAGATTTGTTCCCCAATGCTTTCTGAACGTGCACAAGGTATGGGAAATATTTTTATTTGCCCAGAGCTTTCAGTGAATTAAAAATGCTACCAGCACTTTACTTCAGTTCCTGTTAGACCTTTAAAGAAAATTCTCTTCTGCTACTTTTTAATCACTATTGCAGACAAAAAACTGAAATGTCTCTAGAGCTCTTAATGCTGTTACGCCTCTCTCTTTCACACCTCTGATGCTCTGTAACCACACAGAAAAAAAAATCCATGGACAAATACTACTCAAAAAAAGTTTGCTGTGTTAAGACAACTAAATAAAAACAGGTGAATTCAACAGCAGTAAGCAGTCTTATAACTCATCAATTGTCTTTCAATAATATGGTTTCTTACTTTTAGGTAACATCTCAGGAATACAGAAAGAAATCCCTTTTTGACACTCAGTCTGTAAGCACATGTGAAAAGGACCATTGGTTTCCTTGGGGCTGCCAGTGCCTTTGAAATTTACAAACCCTACCGTTCTGTGATCTCAGTCCCTAATATCACATAAGAATCTAGTACAACTTGTGCTTATCCACAAACTAAGAATATGTTCTCAAACTGAAAAAAAAAGGTTCATCAGCATATTTGGACCAGGAAACATTTGACACAAATACACGTTACACATGGAAAAAGTACAATATAGATGAGACAATGAGACAGGGCAAAAAGATGGAAGTCATTTAATACCTGACTGAATTGTCTCTTGAGCTCTGAGCCAGGTGCTGAGGGACCTCTATAAAATGCTTGCGTGGAATTGTTTTCCTTATAATACAATCCACAAAAGTCAACTTATCCAGTGGAAGCTCTCCTACATGAGGCAATGAGAAACACCTTAATAAATTCACAAATGAATGAGATGCACATTGAAATCTTTCATGGCTGTTTATTGACCAGGATATGGCATTGTCTAGAGACTTGCTGCTCATAATTTTCCTTTTGCTCCGGTCTTACCACAGAGGGTGGAATCAGACTTGAATTCAGTTTTTCAGGCCTGTGGGCACATAGGATGATGATTTTCATGATTACCTTCAATTTTACTGTATGTGGAAACCATTGATCCTACTTGAAACTGCTACAGAAGTAACACAGTCTGGTACTATAAGGTGGTTCTTTCACTCAGATAACATTTTTAAATAAAGTAGCATCTCCAGTGTTATATCGTCTGATTCATTCTTTCTACATGTACATCAAAGAAATTCTCATTTAATCAAAACAATTCATAGCTTGCAAAGGTCTTTGTCTGCCTTCCTACCAGGCAGAAACATCCAGAAACTCCAAAACCTCATTAAAATATCTTGGGAAGGGAAAGAATACCAGCTCTATTTTTCTTCAGGACCTCACAGATAAGGGAGTAACCCAACAAACAATTAGTTTTAAATTTTCTGTACTCCTTGAGCTCTGTCTGCCTGGGAATTAATCCTTCTTCTCCTCCATAAATATGCACCAGGTGGCTCAGGAGGACCTTAGGAAGACCTGAAAAGGCATACTACAGAAGAGACGCAGTGTCATATTCAGGAGGCACTGAGTATTCCTTTACGAAACCTGCTGTTTCTGGGCTCTTCTTCCAGAAACTACCTTAATCCTGTGTGGGAGACTTGAAAGGATTAAATTGATTGCAAGTCAGAAAACTATGTTGTGAATGGTCATTAAGGGAAAGATTCTCACATAGCTATACAGTTGCGCTGTTAACAGAAATGGAAAACAAAACTAAATGTTTTACTGACCTGAAGGCAAACAGGTCTGATTCTGAATTATATAGAAGGAGTAAAGATATGGTAAAAAAAGTCATCTGCCATTTTTCATGATACAACTGCTCTCAGAGAGAAAACAGACAACTCTTGTACAGAGGCGGAAAGTCTATTCTTCCAAGCTCACTTCTGCCAAAGGAACACCATGCTATTTGCTGTGGAAATGCTGCATTTCCTTTCCTCCTCTCTTAGTGAGACTTTTTTCTATTGCTTTAAATGTAGCACTAAGTGTAAGGCATATTTCCTCAGCTATTTCTATATCTCTATGACTAGTCTCTTTTATCCTAGGAGAAGATATAATATCGAGTTCCTAGCAGGATCACAGTGAGGCGAGACAAGGTTTCAGGTTTAACAGGAGGCCCAGGCATATGGGGAGAGCATTGAATATATCTGGTGCAGTTTTGTCACTTCTTGCCAAGAGTCAGCTCAACCTTTCCGTTCCTTATTGTAGGCATGGAAGGAACAGAAGCCCAAAAGTCCTCAGTGTGCCTGCAATTCAAGAGAAAGAAGATTCAGCTTGTTAAAATGCAGCCAAAAGTTGGCTAATAATATACAGCTGTGTACAGTTGACAAACCTGAAAAGAATGGGTTTACCAATGCAAAATGTAACGGCTAATCCATTTTTTACTAGTATCGTCTATACGAAATATAGGTTTCTTCTTTCCTACTATCAATAACTAGTTTAAATCCAGCCTCAGTTTTAACAGTTTTTAATGGTAAAGAACAAAACACAATGAAACTTTAGCATGCTACTTAAAAAAAACAACAATGCATAATCTAGTCTGAATTAAAATTTCTCAATGGCAAGTACTGAGCTTCTGAAAAAATCCACTTTGTCATTTCAGTGTGTGAATAGGAGCCAAATTCTTTGGAAAATGTATTAGGATATTACCTTTTAAAAGCATTAATCAAGTCTTATTTATAATATTCATCTAACAAGCCAAACTGGAAATTATATTTTGTCTGAATACTCTTGCTTTAATAACTGCACGTGGCATGTAGTGGTTAAGTCATTCCCTCTCTTCTTTGCACCAGCTGGTTCAAAATAAGCACATGCCTGCTTTCACTTCACAATTTTTCAAAGCATCTGCATTTCAAAGCATCACAGACATCTGTATACATATACAAACTCCATTTAGAGGTAACAGTGTATGCAAGTACCTCCTACACTCCCCTTAGTAAAATTCTTCCCTCTTTAACTCTTTAACTGGAGGAGAAGGGGAGGGTTGCTGTGACAAGAAAAAAAAAAACCTGAACAAAAAAAGGCAGCTTGGGTGATACTGTATTTCAGAGTAAGAGGGGTTTGGGTCACATAGCTTACATGCAGAAAAAAAATTCCCAAAAGCTATGAATGCTTTGAGCACAGGCCAAGGAGGTTCATATATGAACTTCCTCAATGCTCAGAAATTTTAGAATCAATAGTTTCAGATTGGTCTATTTTCTTTTAGTAACTTCATAGGCATTACGTGTCACACGACAAATAGGACATCACTGCATGCTCACAACTTTCAGAAGTAAGCCTAAAGGCTGAACAAGTAGTCCTCCAATTGCCCATGTACTAAAATTTAACTGTGGGGTTTTCTATTTCTTAATGTTTTCTTAACATGGGTTATCATTCTCAAAATTACTCAGAGCTTGTCATTTTATCAAGTAAGCTGTGCTCTATCAGAGTTGCGGATGGTGACCCGTAAATGCAGCATGAAGTGTTTTGATCTGTTACTCCACTTATCCTTACAGCCTAGGGAGAGTGCTAAAGGGAAACCATTATCTGAAAAGGTGTCAGGTCAGTGCAGAACTGAAAAAGAACTGCTCTGAAACTTGTACGAGAGAAATGTAATGCTTAGTCACAAGAAATTCTTTAAGGTACATATGACTTTTGCCCCCCGGATTCATATTGGGAACGAGGCTGACTAACGTTTTCTAAAGATTCCAGAAACTCTCTCCTGTTCAATTCATTGCACAGAACTTGTTCAGGAGGGAACAAAACATTTTTCCAAAGTCTTTGCCTGGCACGGCACAAGGGAAAAAAACAAAAACAAAAACAAAAACAAAAACCTAAACCACGGCCTTAAAGGTCAATACTCCCATCTTGTGGCTGATGAAGAAAAAGCACATATCTAAATAAAAATGGAAAAATTATTTCCATGTAGATAGTTTATAAATAAGAACTTACCTGAATAGAATTTTCCTTCCATGTCATAATTAAATTTGGATCTTAGAACTGTCAATGTTCTATTCAGAAAAGGAAGGATGTGAAATTTTTTCAATCCTCACTTAGCCACAAGACATGGAGTTTCTGTAGCAAATTCCTAATTGCAGGAAGTTGAGAGGATGAAATCCGTTTTTGCCATAGTTCAAATTCAACGCTCCAGAATAAAGGCAGGGGTGTGATGGAAGTCCACAGGCCAGTGGAGCAGTAGGTAGTACTAGCAGTTAAGTATACATGATGGAGCAGAAAGAAGCAGTTCATTCACAGCACCTTATTGCAATTGATACAACTCTGATTTCTGCAATTCTATAAGCCTCAGAAGCTGGGGAAAATCTCACTTTTCCTGGGTCTTCCAAAGGATTTTTATTCTTAATTTATTATCTGTCTGCATAAGACTGAAATGAAGAGCACATGGCTGAAGTGCCTCATTAGAGGTCCTATAGGGGTCCTATGGTAGGTACCCACGTATCCTATTTACTTAGACAAATTACTGCTGAATAAACTTGCTTCCTCTGTCATTTCACTGTGTCCATAGAAGTCCTAAGATCTTATGAATCCTGATTCTAGATGAGCATCTCAAAATGAAAACAGTGATAATTTATAATGTGTGCTAATGCCAATACCAATACGAGAGTGCTTTTGCTCTGTTTGGAAGACATTGACACTGAGCTATTTGCTTTAATGTTTGGACATAGCCAGTTCCTGGGTAATGCCAAACATACAGTTTCAGAAGATAATGCTCTGAGTGGAAACACAGCTGGAAGAGTGTTGGAATGGATGAGAATTACAGAGATGATGAGTCAGGTGGTATCATCTTAATGAGAAGAATCAAATATGGAAGGAAAAAACTTTTTAAAGAAGCTTGAACATCATTTAAATATACTGGCTCACATAAAACAGCTAAACAGGCCCTGAGGGGATGCACCCGCTAGTGCTGAGGGAGCTGGCATATGTTATTGCAAAGCCGCTCTCCATCATCTTTGAAAGGTTATGGAAAACAGGAGAGGTGCCTGAGGACTGGAGGAAAGCTAGTGTCATGTCAGTCTTCAAAAAGGGCAAGAAGGAGGACCCAGGAAACTACAGGCCAGTCAGCCTCACCTCCATCCCTGGAAAGGGAATACAACAGCTCATCCTGGATGTCATCTCTAACCATGTAGAAGAAAAGAAGGTCATTGGGAGTTGTCAGCATGGATTCACCAAGGAGAAATCATGCTTAACCAATCTGATAGCCTTCTGTGATGGCATGACTGGCTGGGTGGATGAGGGGAGAGCAGTGGACATTGTCCACCTCAACTTTAGCAAGGCTTTTGACACTGTCTCCCATAGCATCCTCATAGGTAAGCTTCAGAAATGTGGGTTAGATGAGTGGACAGTGAGGTGGATTGAGAACTGGCTGAATGGCAGAGCTCAGAGGGCTGTGATCAGCGGTGCAGAGTCCAGTTGGAGGCCTGTAGCAGTGTTCCCCGGGGGTCAGTACTGGGTCCAGTTGTGCTCACAATATTCATCAACAACCTGGAGGTGGGGACAGAGTATACCCCCAGCAAGTTTGCTGATGACACAAAACTGGGAGGAGTGACTGACACACCAGAAGGCTGTGCTGCAATTCAGCAAGTCCTGGACAGGCTGGAGAGTTGGGTGGAGAAAAACCTAATGAAATTCAACAAGGGCAAGTGTAGGGTCCTGCACCTAGGGAGGAATAACCCCATACACCAGTACGGGTTAGGGACTGACCTGGTGGAAAGCAGCTCTGCAGAGAGGGACCTGAGAGTCCTGGTGGACAACAGGTTGACCATGAGCCAGCAATGTGCCCTTGTAGCCAAGAAGGCCAATGGTCTTCTGGAGTGCATTAAAAAGAGCGTGGCCAGCAGGTCGAGGGAGGTCATCCTCCCCCTCTACTCTGCTCTGGTGAGGCTGCACCTGGAGTACTGTGTCCAGTTCTGGGCTCCCACAGGAAACTGCTGGAGAGAGCTACAAAGATGATCAAAGGATTGGAGAACCTCTCTTATGCAGAAAGGCTGAGAGATCTGGGTCCATTTAGCCTGGAGAAAGGAAGACTGAGAGGGGATCTTATCAATGCTTATAAATATCCAAAGGGCCGGTTTCAAGAGAATGGGACCAGGCCCTTCTCATCGTACCCAGTGACAGGACAAGGGGCAATGGACACCAGCTGGAACACAGGAAGTTCCATGTCAACATAAGGAAAAACTTCTTTACTGCAAGGGTGGCAGAGCATGGGAACAGGCTGCCCAGAGAAGTTGTGGAGTCTCCTTCTCTGGAGATACTCAAAACCCGCCTGGATGCATTCCTGTCCAGCC
>VWZL01004580.1:828127-862659 GCA_013396915.1 Stercorarius parasiticus | reverse complement strand
CCAGCAGGTCGAGGGAGGTCATCCTCCCCCTCTACTCTGCTCTGGTGAGGCTGCACCTGGAGTACTGTGTCCAGTTCTGGGCTCCCACAGGAAACTGCTGGAGAGAGCTACAAAGATGATCAAAGGATTGGAGAACCTCTCTTATGCAGAAAGGCTGAGAGATCTGGGTCCATTTAGCCTGGAGAAAGGAAGACTGAGAGGGGATCTTATCAATGCTTATAAATATCCAAAGGGCCGGTTTCAAGAGAATGGGACCAGGCCCTTCTCATCGTACCCAGTGACAGGACAAGGGGCAATGGACACCAGCTGGAACACAGGAAGTTCCATGTCAACATAAGGAAAAACTTCTTTACTGCAAGGGTGGCAGAGCATGGGAACAGGCTGCCCAGAGAAGTTGTGGAGTCTCCTTCTCTGGAGATACTCAAAACCCGCCTGGATGCATTCCTGTCCAGCCCGCTCTAGGTGACCCTGCTCTGGCAGGGGGGCTGGACTAGATGATTTCCAGAGGTCCCTTCCAACCCTACCATTCTGTGATTCTGTGAAATATATAGAATGGGAAGATTTAGGGAACATTAAGGCTTAAACTTATAAACACTATGTTTTGTTCTCACCTATCTCCCCATGGGACTGAAATGAGACCACAGACCAGTCTTTTGACTTAAAAATGGGACTACTTGGAAATATGTGAACCATAAATGTAGTAAGGGGTTCTGTCTGACCAAGTTGGAAAGAGTGAAACACAGTGAGTTCT
Organism: Stercorarius parasiticus; assembly: GCA_013396915.1. NCBI lineage: Eukaryota > Metazoa > Chordata > Aves > Charadriiformes > Stercorariidae > Stercorarius > Stercorarius parasiticus. The sequence continues at coordinate 861,908 of VWZL01004580.1, read as the reverse complement.
CTTACAGGTTAACAGCATTGACACCAGGTGGAGAGGACTTCAAGAGTGTTGGTAGTTCAAGAGTGTTCAAGAGACATGGTAGATGTAATATTTCAAAGCAAAAGATTCATGAAGTGCGTTTTCAAAGACAGCAACAACCACTCAGGAGGGCTCTAATTGTTCCCTAACAAGCCTGCTGGCAAAATGTGTCAACAGAAGCACTCAGCTAAGGTTCCTAACCCAGGAATTACAACTCCTCAGATGAATGGAGTTCGCTGTCTGCAAACTTGCTCATAAACCAGATCCCCAAAACACTGTAAAATTATGAGGAAGCACAAGATTGAAGTCCAGGCATGTCAGCTTCAGATGAATAAAATGCCATATTAATAGGGTATAGACTGCAAAATGAGAGAAAAGACACAAGAAGAGCAGCAACAATAACATCTTCAATTCTCTAGACTACTCTGTAGGTACACCTGCCAAAACACCTCAAAGGGGTTAGCAACTTCAGTTAGTGTTTCAGTTTGTGGGTATGTTTTAGTTTGAGTCAAAAAAAAAGTCTCCCTTTGAGAGAGAAGCTGTTCAGTGCTCATTGAAAATTGTGTCGGATAACTACTGAACTGGGCATGAGGGATGTTTGCCATATTGAAACATGAGTAAGGAGTGTACCCTTGCAGTATGAAGATGAAACATATGCTGGGCTGTATTAACAACAGTGACCATGCTGCTTTACTAGACACCTGTGAGGCTGCATGTGGAATAGTGGGCTTAGTTTTAAACATCTCACCCTGTACAAAAGAGATACTGACAGACCTGAGAGAATCTGGAAGAGAGCCAGGCACTAAGATGATCAGACACTGGAGAACATGCCGTTAGAGAAGCTGAGGGGACTCTGTGTGTGTACCTGAAGATGAGACCTAACTGCAAATTCCACTACTGGAAGGTGCATTCTAGCCTCCTCTTCTGAGAGGTGTATAAGGAGAAGAGATAACAGTCGGAAGGGAACAAGGGAAATTGTAATTGTATATGAAGAAAAAATTCTTCTCCGTGACAGTGCTGAAGTGCTGGAAGACATTGCTTGGAGAGAGTGTGTAACCCTCTTGGGTGTTGCAAAACTCGATTGGACAGGGCCCTGAGCAACCTGATCTAACCTTGACATTAGTCCTGCGTTAAGCGAGAGTCTGAAGTGACCGTGGTTTTGCATTGAGGCCTGACGTGAGTTCTGCACTGAGCAAGAGGCCAAAGTAGAAGACCTGTGGAGGTCCCTTTCACCTAATTTTTCTATGACTACGTATTTTAAGAGTTTAGGCATAATGCTGTAAGAAATGCTGTAAATAGAATAGAACTTAACTCATATGAGGGAGCATTGTAAATAGAAGTCATTGATTTGTCTACGATACAGATACAGCAACCTCAAACGCAATTTGCACAGCTTCTCTGCCAGTCCGATCTAGTATCCCAATCCAACATGATGACCTTAGTCCAATGTGATAGATGTCAAAGATAAACTGAGGTTAACCACTTACTTGCTGACTATAGGCTAAGAGTGCTACTTTAACAATTAAAAACTGGTTTTGTGGTCAGCAGAACTAGTGAAGCTTTGTTACAGAAGAATTTGTTTTCTTTGCTTCCTTGTACTATTCAACACACATCTTCACATATCTTCACCAGGGAAAGAATCAGCAGTACTGTGGCTGGTCTGTAGGACTAGCCAGCAGCCATCTGCTGCCAAATAAAATGTGTAACAGTTGAGTTCTGCCTCCATTTTGTTCTGGGGACACAATGACCTGGGTTCCACTTCCCCATCCAGCTGCTGTGCTAGTAACATTGATAGAAACACACTTATTATTGGGACTTCTCCCTCCTCTAAATGTGATTGAAATTAGCTAGCAATTTCACATCCTAGGGTGTATGAGCAAACTGTTGATTACATAAGCCTTGTTTTCTAGGCTCAATACAAATATTGATATTAATATATATTTGTTAATTTTAATCATAGCATTAATGCAATAGAGGTAAAATACAGCTGAGAAGAAATTCTGACCACAATTTTTTTTCTTCCTATGAGAAATCAGAGCAAAACACAATTCTTCCACGGAACAGAATTTATCAAAATGTTATTTTGGGTCAGACAAGCTGTATTTATAGCCTGTCATTTATTTCAAGTGACAAGCAATTTAAACTGAAGAAGGCTGTGTTTCATCTTCTTATAGGTAGGAAATACTGAAAGTCCTGAAAAAGTCAGAATTCTTTAACTCCCTTCAAGCAACTTTTACAGTTTTTGTCATATTAATATATTCCTATAGAAAACACAGATTTTCATGAATAGTTCTTCCCATAGAAAACTTTACATCAGAAAAGTACTGTGCAGCTGTAATGTGCCACAGACAAATAGATTTTTCAGGATGTAACTGTTCTTAGAGGGACTAAGTGTAATAGATAAAATGGCCTTCAGCCTGAGACAGCTCCTGAGGACATATCTTCAAGATTTACGTGCATGACTTTCTACTCCAGCGATTGTTGAAATATAGATGCCAAGTGAGGATATACGTAATGAACAAATTAGCACACAACTGCTTCCTAGAAGTACAGAATTCCAAAAGGCTTCCTGCTTGCTGAATTATGTTACTAATATGTTACTAACTTCTTATGCTAAGAATAGAAGTTGAATTTAATTGCTAAGTAATACCATAAGGTTTCAGGTCTTCAAGTGCAACATGAATTCTACATTGTTAAATAGGAATGTTGATACTGATAGACTGTGTTAAAATAACTGTATTATAAGAGGTTACATTGATCATATAGAGTCAGATTGTTCTTTCATGCAAAACATGGAAGCAAACCTGATCCAATTACTAGATCACCTATCAGTTATGAAATCAGGATCTTAATAATTCAAAGAAAAAGTTTTAGGTTTGGTGAAATCTTCATGTCTCTGTTCTCCTCATGTAGGTGTTTTTATTTTGGTTTTGTTTGAGGTTTTTTTCCCCCAGAGGAGGAAACAAGTGCATTTGGTAGAACTGAAACAGACAACTGGCAATGTTTGCTCCTCCCCAATGTGCTACTGGGGATTTTCACACTTGTTCAATGTTTGACCTGACATTTCAGAAAAAATGAAACGAAAACCTGTATGCCCTCTTGCTTATCTGAGACAGGGTATTGTGGGTGCTGAGTGTGGAGCAGCACACTATACTTGTCTCTTTCATAATCACATTAGGCCAGTGTTCACAAGGTCAAAAATTTTCAGTCCAGCAGAAGTTAAGTATCCAGCAACTCATTTTTAAGTATGCCACTCACAACGGCAGAGTGTCAACAATAATAGTGGAAGCAGTTTTTCACTACGCAAAGCTTATAGTCTACAAATGAACATAATTCTTGGAAAGTGGGAAGCCTTCAGGCAATGGCGTAATTGAAATGAGTACTCCAAGTGGATGGCATCCTACAAATCAACAGTTGGGTATTTTAGCTTTTTTTTCTTACCAAGTCATGACTGTAGCTTCTCTTTCACCTTTTTTTTTTTAACAGATATATAAATTTAGCTTTCCATTTTCATGGCTTTGTGTTTGTTAATAGTAAGGAAAATGTGAACAAAATCTTTCAGGTGCGATTCATCTCACCTCATTTCAGCCTTGTAGGCTTTCTATATAGTTTGCGAAACGAAACAGACACTTTTAAGACATGATTCATCTGACCAGTTGTAGACACCTATTTTAGAATGACATTAACCACTGCATTCCTCTGTGGTTATTTCACAGAGCTTAAGGTAGTTTAGATGCTACATAAATTTACCTACCTGTACACAGATAAACCCTGAATGCTAAGGAAACTTTGGATAATAATTTCCATTATCCATATAAACATGTTATTCTTGAGATTAGTAATTTTACATTATTCAATATAAAATGGGGCTATTATTATCATACACAACTGAGCCTTTCAACTGAAAAAATGAACTTGTACTGTTCTACCCTTACGCCATGTGTAGGCTAACATACTGTGTAATTTCTGTATCATTATTAATTGTATTTATGGCAGTGCCTATGTAGGAACAAAGTCAGCACCATCCATAGTGAAAATGACACTCTATAAACACCACCTCCACACAGGCAAGAGAAGTGAAAAGCTGGAGAAAAAAAAAAATAAATACAAGCAATATGCACTGTAACATTACAGACTGCATATACATGGTTAGGTACAGAAGGCAGAACCTAGACAAGAGGTGATCTAAACAGGTAAGAAAGGTACGAAGGGACTGAATCACCTAGCTGATTCTCTCAGGGAAAAAAGCAACTAGTCAGAACTCCAGAAAACAATAATAGTGTTTATAGATCTGTTTCTTCTCTGTTTAACCTATGTTAACAGTTGTTTTGCCAGCTTTGTTTTCTGATTGACTCCTCTCTGCTCTTTCTTTACAATATCTTATCTGCTAGGTCGAGAGCATTATCTGGGTCCTGATTTCACAATGATGTCCAAGACTGCACAGACAAGACTGTATCTGAGTCTGGAATATTCCAGAGCAGTGGGATGGAATCATCCAGTCCCCATTTCAACTTTTTTGTTCCAAACTCAGCTGTTCAACCTCACCAATTCCAGCAGCCACTTGGACAGATTTGGTCTTCCATTTCAGAGTGCATTGGAAAATAAATGATCAAAACTCAGATGTTTGCAGCCAGTCCCATATACAATAGAAAAAAGCTGCTCTCTGGTCAAGAATCAGCTGGCCAATTCTTGGCCTTCAATGGTACCAGGCCAAAGGAGGAAAGTGGACCTTCTTGCCTACCATCAGCTTAAGAAAGAGGTAGAGACTTTTTTTATAAGCAAAATAAAAGCCATCCTGACTGGAAATTACATACATTCTTCTCTCAGAAAGTAAACAGTCATAGCTGTAAAAAACCCATAAACACTGCTTTCATCTACAATAGTCACATAATGCTGCAGGGCTGTAGACTTCTGGAAAATCTTTCCAGACATTATATTGTTCTATTTCTTATCCTACGTAGCCAAGGAACTCAACTCAGCAACAGCTCCCTCCATCTTTCTTTCTCTTCTGTAATACATAACTTTCATAACTAGTTCAAACTCAAGCGTTGTCCTATTATTGTCCAGTGACACCCACACAAAAAAAAATTCTGTCTCTCTTTAATGAACTCCTGGTGTAGAGTGAAGAGAGAAAAGTTATAATACTATGTCAAAAACTAATGAGGCATATAAGCTTCTATACTAACATATCCCATCAACCTAAATGGGATTAATATACATACTAAGCAGTTTTTAATCCAAGCCACCCAGCAGCTATGTTTTAAGGAAGACATTTATTTTGAAAGTTTTGAAAACAACAGTTTCAGATTCATGGATTTGCTGTCTCCTACAGTAAGATGAAACAATAGTTTGTATGCCAGCTGAACATCGCCTCAGTGTAAAAATATAAGAAAATGTTTACAAATTTATATTCTTGTACAAATACAGTGTTCAGTGTCTGCCCATACAAATCTACAAAACAACAAAAGGCTTCTGTTTTACGTGATATTGTCATTCCATACCTAAATGACTTAGTTGTAACATGAATGGAAGATTTTTTTCCTTCTCTATCAGCAGCTTCCCCGGATATACCTGCTTCCTGAAACAACTTACGCTACATAATGTTTCCTTAATTTCTTACTATCTGACATTGATCTATATTTACTTTTGAATTAGATGTGCTTCTGTCAATATAGAGAGGTACATTGTCCTTCCGTTTCAAAAGCAAAAATACTTTCAATATTTAAAGAACAAAATAGCACTGAAATTATTATTTTGGACCTTGAATGGAATTTTGAATTGGCAACTCAAAAATGAAGGCCTTTTTCTTCTCTTATGTTAAACAGATTTTCTAAAGCTCTCTCTTTATCCAGCATGACCCTTGATATGTCTTAATATAATAAAAAACGCTTACAGTAAAACATTGTTGAGAAGTTTAGTTAATGTGTTTTTATATAAAATAGAAGGTGAAGACAGTTTATCCACAAAATCTTTTTCAGTACAACACTATTTGGAGATTATTAAAGAATGGCTTCTCTGCATATCTGGAATATAAGGAACAATAACAATTCATTGCAGTAATTTATAATTATTATCAATATTAGTACAACTAAATTATTGATCGAGAATATGGCGTTAAAGTTCCTGTTATTAAGGTGCTATTCTGTCATTATTTTTCTCTATTTTGAAAGCTAATTGAGTTATTCAAACTGTTCCTGCTAAGAATAGCTAAAAATACCAGGATAGACCTAAAGCTGTATTCAATGACAATCGGTCTTTTGAGGTCATCTGAAGATGGTCTAGCGAATAGAGCTATGCAAAGTATTTCTCAAAATATCTGCAACAGAATGAGATCCTGGATATTTGAACTATCTTAGTTATGGTAAGACTGAGGCTAGAGACTATCTCACTATTTCTACACTATTTAAGTATTAAGCCAGTGATGTTTTAATGTGACTGTGTCTACAATCGGACACCAAAAATCAGGAATTCTGAACACTTACTAATTTAAATAACATTTGCATGATCTGTTCAAAATTATGTCATTAGAAAGGCCCAGAGATTCTAAGTTTCAGCATAGTAATTCTTATGATAAGCCATTTATACTCATTTTAATTAAGTTAGGGTAGGAAAAGTTTCAGTTAAAATGGGTTGTACAGTCTCTTTATACTACTAGACAAATGTATGTCTGGGCACATGATGGATATCACACTACAAAGCCCTCAGAAAAAGAGAGAAGAGGCTAATAGAAGAGTTCAGCTTTCCAAAATCACATCTTTCTCACGTCTAAAGGTCCACAGGAAGACCTTTTGAGAAGTGTTTTGAAGACAGCTATGGGTCACTTATTCACAAAGACGACAAACGCTTTACGCTCTGCATTGCCCACCACTGACAAAGAAGCTTGACACGCATGGTCACTGCAAGATGATTTCTCTGAACTAAATGCCTTTTTTATTTCAAGAAAAGAAAAAAATATTCAGAAGGAGAATATGTAAGAAGAGCTAAAAAAGGGTACCTAAGGTTGGATCTGCACAATACTGGAGCACATAAAATTCTGATCCTGAAGACATACAGTTTCTTTGTCATATAAACATTAAAGTTGTCACATTTTTTAGTTCTCCAGGATTATGTATGACATTCCCCATTGTCTCTGGACTGCTCTCATCAACGTTTGAAATATGTTCAGGCACAAAAACAGCAGCAGTGCAGATTTTCCCTCCATGCTCTGTTTCTATGCTTCAAAGGTGAGAAAGAAGAATGAGGAAAAAAAAAGAATTTATCATCTCTGTCACTCAGTCTCTGGTACAAGAGTTCTCTCTCCTACTGCAGAGGGGTCTAAAACTGAATACGGTATTCTGGATGCAGTTTAACAAATGCCAAGTGGAATGAGTATCAGTTTAATGTAGAATTTTATAAATTAAACCACGGAGAATATAGTATTTCAAGTTACAGCCACAAGGTAGCAGAAGAACTTTAATTTGAGCCACTTCTATGATGTAATGGATGTCCGAACAGATAAGAAAAGCATATATCTAAAAAAAGAAACCACCACACATAGCTTTCTCCTCCCTCCCTTAAAAAACAGACCCCAGACATTCCTTAAAGACATAAATGGCAACATTCAGCTGTGCCTGGAAGCTCAGTGATGGGAAAATCTGGGTAATGTGTGACAAAATCTCATTAAAGACAAAGACTTAAAATTTGTATTTCACAACCCATGAACTACAGTTCTTTTTCTCTCTTTAAACTCTTAAGAGGGAAACAAGGATTTTGGAGCTAAATATCATCATCAATCTATCCTGTTCTAGACTTCTAAGGAATACTAGCTGCCTTACTGTCTGTGCTTGTGCAATATATTGCAGAGTGAAAAATTCTTCTATTTAGATTGACTTTCTCTTTTTTCTCTGTTTTAGTTTGTACTTTACCTAATGTTAACTATTGCACTTCAAGGGCAGGTTTCCTCAAGAGTCTAAGCTCTGAGGCAATGCAGATCTTAGATGACAGGAATCACCTTCTATAAGTATTTAGAGACATATTTTAGTCCCCATGCAGAACACTTTAAAATCCTTCACTTTCATGGACAGAGGACAGTTCTGCAACAGGTCTATTAAAATTGTAACAGCTGATACAGGATTCTGAACTTTTAACTTGTAAACTTGTTAAACTTTTTTTTCCATATTTTACTAATTTCTTGGAATTTTCCCCAGTTCCCATGATCTGGAAGTGAACAAGCAATTAGCTTCAGTCTGGCATCAAACTGCACAGGCTCACACAAACGTCCCGCCTACAGGAAGTAAGAATTACTGAGAATTTTTCACTGTTTTTTTCTTATCTGCAGCTTCTGGGCATAGCCATATGGTCCTATCCAATCTGATCCTGGTGGTGATGATATTTTATATGAATTATATATAGCATAAAAATCTTTGCATAGCATTTGGGCAGGATGGCAAGCAAAGACTTGGGAAGCAGAAGGGCAACAGAATGTAATTAGAAATCGAATGTGAGATTAGCTCAAAGAAAAGCAATAGGGAATTAATTTTTAATTTATTACTTGCCTAATACTAATATTAAACCTGCTGGCAGATTTTCATGCAAGAGATCATTTTAAAGATATTTTATCCATCTTTGTTTTCAACATAACCAAACTCATGTTTGATGTCTGATTACAAAAGCAAAACAAAACCAAAAAACAACAACAAAAAAAGAAAATCACAATTCTACCTTATAAAGAATTACGTACATTAGAATTTTAATGTCAATGTTTTTTTGGCTACAAATCTTACAGAGGAAAAGGGAGGCTTCTTTTCTTAAAAAAAAAAAAGGCAAAAATTTGTTTCAGCTTTATATAATTTCTTCATGTGATTTCCCATGGATATATGAATTGCTTTTGATCCACTACTTACATGGAAGATCAGATTAAGCACTTTTGTAGAGGCAGGGAGGGGGAGATTCAGGGCTGAGGATTCCTTACTTCAAACTCATGAGTCTTGATACATGGTAAACGTCACTGTTGTGTCAGAAACCAGGAAAACACTGCTTCTTTGCACCTCTAATTACAGTAAGCTGAAATTAATACTTGAACTTAAAATTAAATGTAGGCAATTATTTAAACCTTTTCATCCTGTGGTGTTGATTCACTCCTGCACCATGCCGTACAAAAACTTCAGAAAGAATTGAAAAGTTTTGTCTAGTCATTTACTTTACTTATGTTATCTTATCACTTCTTTACAGAAAATCAGATATTTAAGTTTTATCAAGGTTGGCCAAAAAAAAAGAGGAGAGTGTTAGAAACCCTTCTTTTATTGCCTGGTTGGTAGGCAAGAGAGATGAAGTGGTGAAGTGTTACACTAAGCAGTCTAGGAAATGGGGAAATAACTTCTGATTAAATGCAGATGCTGAACTAAAAGTTGCTGCTAATCACAACCACTGGATCCTGCTTTAAAGAAGGAAAGAGTAAAAACATGACCTCTTTCCACTCACCATTTACTTTACTGCCACATAATTCCTCATGCATAAATACTACAGTGAAATAACTTCAGTCTTCTACAAATGTTTCTACACATAAGCAGGGTATTACAAGGACAAAATAGAATGACTATTTGTAAAAAGAGAATAAATCACAAATAGAGGAATTAGCGTCATGAAGCAGCAGAAACTGCTTAGACATTAGAGATGAATAATCGAAAAGTGAATAAAAGGAATCAATTTAAACATACAGAATGCATAATAAGCATTAAAATACAATATATTTCAAAAGTCATCAACATAATGCTGAAGTTAAATATAAAGGTTTGTGCTAATAAGGCCTGATTGTAAAAGAATCTATCTTTATTTTTTGATGACTAAGAGGCTGATCCAAGACCAATCAAAATGAAATCAAGGCTCCCATTGATTCCAAGGAGTTTGGGACCAGCCTTCTGAAAAGAATAAAATTCTGCATTTTTTTCTTGCACGTTTTAAATATTAAAACTGAATTTTGTAATGTTTCAGCCAAACAAACTAAAGCAAAAGACACACAAGCTTTTCTAGAATTTGTTCCTGCATATACAAAATGAACAAGCACACATTGCTCCTTTGAAATGCTCATAAATCAAAGAGTTCTCACCCCATAACGCATGGCACTGTTTATAATATCAAGGCAGAAAAATTGCTAAAGGGGTCATGGGATGCTATCAGAAAGGCATCCAAAATGACATATGACTGAGCACATGTTTTGTGTTTGGAAAACCTTCAGTGTGCTATACATGGAAATGAGGGGGTTACATATTTGGAATCCAATCTCACAATTCAATCTATATGAGTGGACCCTTCTGCCTGCACTGATTTTCACAGTAAGACAATTGGTGTTTGTCCATATGTATTTCATTTTAGGCTGGAGAAATATTTTCTTTTAGAAAAAGCATATGTCATGTCACTGAAATTCTCTAATGCTTCTATTTTAAATGCCCTGGTGAAGACACCTGGTATTCAGAGAACTCTCATTACCCACTCTGGACAAATGAAGCCACTCCAAAGCAGAGGATTCAAATTCCCATGTGAAAATCTTACTTCTAAGCGCTGTCAGTTTAAGCTTTCCTGCTAATTAAATTATGGTTCACANTTATATATTTATATTTTATATATAATGTATGGTAAATTAAAATTATTTACTGTATTTAGTAAATAATAAACTTTGATTCCTAAAACATGAGAACATCAGAAAGCCATCCTGGATGACAACAAAAGTCTGTCAAGCCCAGAACCTAGTCTCCAGCAGGGGTCACAGGCAGATATATAAGTATGGGTAAGAACAGGACAAGAATATACATCGTCACTCCCTAAAATCTTCCAGCCTTCAAGTATTTTCATCTCTTCATGAGCTAGAAATGGTTTCTATACATTTAGTAATATTCAATGAATTTCCATTCCATTAAATTTTCCATTTTCCTCCTGAATCTATGTAGATTTTTACTATCCACAGCATCATTTGGCAGGGAGTGGCACTAATAAGCTACCTATTGCATAAAGAACTACCTCTTTTATTTGTTTTGAAACTGCTTCCAATCGATTTTCACTTGATCTTCTCTCCCTCCTTCCATCATTCCCCCTGTATCCTACAGCATTATATACAGCATTATCTACAGTCTACAGCATTATCAAAACTGAATTAATAATACATAACATAGCTGCAGCACAGTATCTTATTACACACATCAGCTGTTAAGGACTGCTTGTTCTCATCTTTCAAATGTAGAAATCAAGATAGCTAAACTTTATGCCAAAGTAAATATATCAGCATTGTAACTACCCCTAAAATTGGCTGCTTCTTAATCTATGAGTATATACCAATTTGTGAAGTCTATCATGAAGAAATGACACATCTGCTTTGTCAGGAAACTTTCCGACACTTCTCCTCTTATTTCAACAGAAAAGTAAATGAAAATACTGTCTGCAAATTCATTCTGCAAAAGCATAGCAATTCTGTGAATGACCGTCCTACTCCTCCATCTCAATCATTCCTAGGAACAGCACTGTATGAAGCAGAAGCTTGAGAGACATTAATTAATGTGGTGAAGTGGGACGATCTCCAAACCCAAAATTACAGAACTTGACATCCACTGCAGAGGTTGGATCCTGCAAAGAGTAGGACACTGAGCCAAAGCGTACCAGCCAAGGATCAATGACCACTTGGTTTGCTTCCCCATAACTTTGTGTTGCTATTTGCATCAAGATTTTTACAGCACTGTTGCACACAAATAAATGTACTGAGGCCATTTCAATACAAAATGTGTTTAACATATAATTTTCCTAATGTCTGGAAATATTCTCCATTGTTTTGAAAAACAGTGTACTTGGGGAAAGGATAGCATTATACACAAAAACTGAGGGATGAGGCACAAAAAGGAAATATTTTGTCACACCATAAGAGTTAAATGCTCCTCCCTGTTTGACTGTATTAAAATTCCCCACCTGTAGTGATAGAAATCAACTTTCATTAATATCTGCCAAAGTGCTACTTTGAACAACAGCAACATAGGATTTGGGGCTAATTTTATTTTGTGTTGATCCTATTTTGTTTTATTTGTACAGTTTTGTCTCCGTTTTACTATATTTTGCTCAGTGTTGGCTATTTAAACCAGGTTGTCTTGTTCTAGCATGTCTAGCTTAGAAATCTCTTGGTTTGATATCATGTTTAGCAACCGAAACTGGTTGGTCTGGCAGTGCTAGAAAACTTAATTTAAAAAGCAGCAAAGATGAGTTAGTCTGCTAGAGAGATTAGGGTTTACCTTCTTATACATAGCCAGCTCCAACTCCCGTTTGGAGCCAATGGGAACCTTTCAAATCACTTCAGCTGGAAATAGATAAATTTTTCTCTCAAGCAAATCATCAGCTTGGAAATCTGTGCCTAAATATGGACTTCATGATGAGAAGAACGTCTCTAAAGCTGAAATCTGACCAAATTGTCCCCACAGATAGAAGCAGACAATTCTGAACAGCCTTTAAAAGACCTAATTTCTGAGACGTATTTTCTGTCATTCAAAAGCTTTTGTATTTCTACTAATTGCTTCTGCTATTTTTCCAGTAGCATACAGTTATTTTCACAGTAAGATTTTTGTCCTGGCCTATCCCAAACCCACTAAAGCTAACGAAACAACCACCCGAATTCTCCACAAAACTCAAATTTTACTTTTTAGTAACTTATGCATTAAAAAATATTACTGTATTCTGAATTTTTCAGGCTTATATACAATACTGTCTGTTGTCTTGTGGAAGCATTTCAGTTTGTTGACTACATTCTTTTATTGCTGTGCGATTTTGAAACATGTTCTTGTGAAAATAATTAATGTGAAGCCACTGCAACAGTGATACATATTTTCACAATGCACCTATTGTTTTTATAAATAGAAGTAAACCCCTAATTTGTTACCAGAAAGGATAACATCTCTCCAGAAACCCTCAACTCCAATATGAATTCTAAGTGTTTGTTGTGACACCACTGATCCTTAAAACAACCAAAGCAATTTTCAATAAATCACCTTGTTATAAACGTCTGTGATCTTAAGAATAGAAATTAATACAGAGAAAACCAAATACATTACAGCTTCATTTTTTGACTCAAAAAAATAGATCTGACTGAATTTTAGAAAAAGAAGTCAGTGTTTTGCATCTCCTGTTTGGCTGAATGCTATAGCATAAGCAAACAACCATCTAGTGCTGAGAAAGTGAGGAGTCTCCCCACTGTATTAAATCACCAGAAACAATTGGATTGGATAGGACCATAACACCAAACAAAGCTAAAATCCAGAGTATTTGAACCTCCCTGATTTCATATGAAAAAGATCTTTGCTGCTGAAGTTTTATCAAAACACTTTAAGCAGACCACAAAGCCCTGTGGAAACTACAGAAAGTGAGGCTGGGATTCTCCAAAATGTGTGAAATCAGGACAAACTAGTTCTCATTAATGGAAGGTTTCCTTTCTTCTTAAAATTAAAAAAAAAAAAAAAAAAAAAAAAGAGCTACAATTAGAATTCTTTGTAATAAATATAAATATCCTAACTTTCCAGATGGAGAAACTGAGGCATAAATTGAGTTTTTGCCAATATCCACCAACAACTTCCTGTTATAACCGTGAGATGCACGAACACCCACTGTGCTATTTATTTTCTTCAGTGCTGCCTTCCAGATGTACACTGTACTGATTTAATTTCAGAGGTTGGTTGTCATCTCAATCTTCCGCGTATATCTTCTAAAATGCTAAGTAAAGCCAGTGCTCCATTCCCAGTCTCCTTCAGACTGGCTTTGCCTATTACGTATCTGCTAAAACCTTCCTTATCTCTCCTGTCACTTCCTTGGGAGATCAGTAATGGATCTGTCTGTCCTGACATTTTCACAGGCTTCAGACATTCTAATCTCCTGATCATCTTTGTTGGCAAGTTCTTATTTTTTTTTCAGTATTTCTTCTTCTTCTCCCCTTGGGGAATGAATGTTTTTACTGTCTGTCCCTATATTCTTTTGGCAGTTCTCACTTAAATAAGTCCTTTTATAAGTCTAGCTATGTATACTTCTTCCTGTCAGTATATCACATCCTAAGGTCTGCTGTCTCTTTTAACATATCTTTATTCCTTATGTAATGAGGAGAGTTTTGTTTTAGTTGGGCACTTATTTCTTAAATATTGTTCATTTCTCATTGCATTATAATTGTTTATGCTCAATCTTATAACCTTCTGTATTCGTTGTTTCATGCTTCATATTTATACCAGGGATACTTCTTTTTTACTTCATTACTTCTCTTTTTCACTGACTGTAGCTGTTCCAACTTCATTTGCAGTAAACTAATCATAAGCTACCATGTGTCACCCCAGTGATACTTACTAATTGTAATATGTTTATCATCTCTCCTTTATTACTTCACCCAGGATCTTCTGTCTTCTTCAATAATTCATCACACTCAGATGCCACAGTTTTATTAGACCAAAATGTAACAGAATTAGATTATATGCTTTAAGACTACCGTACAGCTGCCTCTCCAAATAGTAATGTTATTCAACAATAAGGGCCCACCTCAGCCTCAGGCCAATTTGGCCCTTGGATAGTGTTAACTGGGTCAACAATGTTCTGTCTTAGCTATAACTGAGATCAGAATTTGTCCCTGTGTGAATGTACAAATTACCATGGGTTTACATCCCTATTTTCTTTGTATTTGTAAACACATTTTCATGTCTGTGATTGCCTGTGCTAAAGGTTCAGTTGGCCTTTTCAGCTGCAAAATTCAGGGTAAGAGAGCAAAGCTCTTTGAAACATGTCCTCCCTAGCTGTTTCATCAAGAAAGCAAGAATAGGCTCTACATGGTAGACCACAGGGACACTTCACAAACTGTATATTTCTTGTCATACTGTCAGCATTTTGCCACATACAGTGCCCTTTCCATGCAGTAAGCCTACTGGATTTTTTCCTACTTTTTGGCAGCCCTTTGTCACAAACTCACTTTTAACAAGGTTTCATCAAAAAAAACCCAGTTAGGACTATTCTATGAGAATCTTCACAAAGCTACAGGGGGAAAAACAGGCATTCCTGTGGGACTGTTCATTGCCCGTTTCTTCTTATGGGTATCCAGCAAAAAACAGCTAGCCTTTGAATTAGCTCTTACTGGTCAGAAAAGAGAACCACCATTTCTCAGAGAACTGAGAAATGCCTACTCAATGATTGGCTGAAGCACAAAATAAAATTAAAAAAAAAAAAAAAAAACCACAAAAAACCACAGCACACAAAATAAAAACAAAGTTAGGAAAGAAACAGAGAGTAAAGGAGAAGCATCATTATGTCAATGATGAAATGAATGCCGTATACATATACAGAAAGTATTGCTCAGTGTTTGCTTTAGTTCTAATATTCCTCAACTAAATGTCTTTGGTAGCCAGTCAGAAAGATCTGGATCATGGACCTGATGCAGAATATCAACTCTGTTGTTACCATCCTCTTATATACTAAGTTAAAATCCCTCACAGAAATGCTAGATCAAATCTCCAATAAAAGTTTCCAATGGAGCGGTTTGAATAACTGCATCTTAACACATGCATG
The DNA here is from genome assembly GCA_013396915.1 of Stercorarius parasiticus. Taxonomy (NCBI): domain Eukaryota; kingdom Metazoa; phylum Chordata; class Aves; order Charadriiformes; family Stercorariidae; genus Stercorarius; species Stercorarius parasiticus. The sequence goes on along the minus strand of VWZL01004580.1, from coordinate 846,353 downwards.
CCACGGAATCAGGTAGCTTTGTAACTTGAAAAATGTGTAACACATTTCATACTTGTTTAGTGTGCTTCAGCTCTCACATTTATACCTTTTGAATTTAGCTTCTGAACATGGTTTTCCAGGTTACAATGATGTAAAAGGCAATCAGTTTGCTTCTTTCCTTTTTAATAGCTACCTACAGTAATAACGGTTTAAATGTTTCGTTTCTCCACTTTTTTCTTTGCAAACTCCTTTGACTGTTTCGTTTAAAAAAAAAACAGCCTCTGTTATTATTATTTTAGTTATGCTGCTTTTTAATTGATTGCTGAAGTACTCCATGTTCAATTTATTAAATTTCATTTCCCATGTATTCTTTCGAAAGACAAGCATCTTAAACGTTTTCAAATACTGAAGCTCTTAACTGCCCAGTACCTGTCTCTACTTTCTGACTGTTCTTCCCTCAAAATTTACTTCTTTTCGTTTTTCCTGAATCTGTCTGTTTCACTACTTAGTATAATTTTCTTTCTGTCAACCATTTGCTTACTTTAGACAACTCTTCCTTCCTGTGTTCATTCATTGTATATATTACCCCCTTGGGTCTTGACTTCCTTTCCCATTCATTAAAGACTACCTGCATGGAATCCAGCTATCATTTAATTCATTACAAAAACCACAACTTCCATTTAGCTATTTCCCTCAAAATAATCCAAGAAACTTGTAAACTTCATGTCTGCAATGTCAAGTTGACTATAAATCCTTTCAGCGCAAATCTTTTAATTTATTTACATTGGTAACGCCATTCACTTCATAAAAAAACATGCAAAAAATTTTAAGAAAAATACCTGTTGTCTTCTCCATTAAACATATAGTCATCCATAAAATTATTTCTACCACATGCATTATTTTGGTTTTGGTTGGTGTTGCTGTTCACTAGGGCTCTTAGGAGTCCTGCTGGAGTCCCAGCTCTATGCAGTTTACAAACACAGAAGAAAATCATGATTCTGGCTGAAAATGTCTTGCAGTCTACAAAGAATCAATGGATGGAAAGAGCCAAATTAAGCAGTAACAGGCAACAAAGGTACCGTCTTACCATCCCAAGCAATGGTCTACACGTCAGTAACATAACAATTGCAGAAGCTTTTGTAGACATCACAGGGAAAAAAAATAAGATGGGTTTGGCTGGAGATAGAGGCATTCTTATCTTGGGAACCTCCTTCCAAACACAAATGGCAGGATTGGAAAAGTTCTAACAGTGTTTGTTTGAAAAGTCAACAACGGACTAATGGCAGCTGAAATCCTGGGGCAACTGAAGGTAGGAAGAAGAACTCCAACTATGAAACAGGTAAAATAAAGGATAAACTGCTGTAAGGTGTTGCGGGTGGATCAGTCTGCCATTATTACAGCAGGAACTCAAATGCCTGATGACCAACTTATAACTTGCTGGTTTTCTTCTGGAGGATGTAAGCCCTAGTTAAATAAGCAGGGTAATAATTAGATGTGCTATTGACAGTTTATATGTTCCAGATACACATGTTCAAAAATAACAGTCTCAAGGCTTATGCCACAGCTCAGTTGTATGTAGATTTAATTTATTCATCAGAGAGGCAGAAACAACACTGGCAAATAACACTGGGTTTATCACAGCCCAGTGCTGCATGCTATGAAAGGACAAGACTTCACGTTGCAGCCAGCCTTTTCTTTCAGAATACATTCCCTTTCACCTTTTTCACACCGTGTTTGCATGTTTCTCATGTCTACCCTCTTTAAGGAAGCATTTTTGTGTTTTCTCTTTCATTTTGAACTGCCTGTCATACTGCAACATTTTTATTTTGTTCTAAAAAAAGACACACAATTTTGCCCTGCTTCAGACACATCAAACCATGACTGGTTAGGAATACCATGAGTACTCTTCATACTCAGTAAACTGTGAAGTATTGTCAGTGCAGAGGCATCATACCTACCTGAAATTCTAACAGTTAGGAACGCCTTACCTAGGGTTCCTAACAGACTAGGAACCTCTCCTAGTCTGTAATCCAGAAAAGAAGTTACCTTTTTGTGAACCAAAGTTCCACAAGACCTTAGTTCATTTGCTGAATTTTCTACCTGCAATCCTATGGTGGTTCTTTTCACAGAAATTTTTTTCTTCCCATCATGATGACTCCAGTATAAGCAGCTAGACAGCAGCTTGCTCTGTGTGCAGGTCATTGTCCAATTAATTGTATATGGTTTCTCAAACAAATATCCTTTAGAGTGTTTGAACTGGCAACACTATTCTGACATTCTAACAATCAGAAACAATTTCCCTGATGATCTGCTTTCTTTTTATTTTGGGAGGGCCTTGCTGTCATTTAACCTTTAAAGCTTACAAGGGACTTCTTTCATAACAGGATTATGCATGTGATTACTCCAGAAGCTTGTCCCCAGGAAGAAGCCTTTGTGCAAGTTTTTTGATACCTCCATGGCTAAATGGTTTGCTCTGCAGTTGATTGCCTAGGATCACTCTGACGTCAGACTGTAGCCAATAACCACAGGAATTTTCTGTGTCCCTTTACAGGAAAGCAAATCTTGCCTCCTCCCCTCCCCATTTGGAATGACTGAGAAGAACCCTCTAATAGAGTGCACAGAGATTTCCTTACCCATTATGCTGCACTGCAGGTTTTCCTGTAGGAGGGGTGCTCAGACTCACTTCTCTTTGTTTTTAGTCAAACCATCTGTAACAATAGCAGAAAGCTGATGAAATAGCTAAGAGTGGGGAATGACTGCTGTTTGTTTAGTTTTCTGGCCTGTTACAGTATTTCCTGCACAACATTAATCTTATGTTTCCGAGATGCATAATACACAGAGCAGCATGATCATGTAAGCACAAACAGTTTTCCCACAAGATGTTCAACTGGTATTTTCAAAAGGTCCAATCTGCGTGCTTTCAACTTTTGTTGTGTTTGGATGGAGCGGGAAGAATTCAGCACCCTCTCTAATTCTGACCTCTAAAATCTCAACCACAGTAGAGAAAGTTTTAATAAGTAACGAAAGAACAAAAATAGTTTTGAACCTCACACCAGCTGCTGTCAGGACTTGGAGATGTATATGAGGTGGCCATATGGCAGCTGCAAACCAGAACTTATTCTTCTGACCAGTAACTGTAAAAGACTGATACCTCACACCCCAAACCCAAAAGGCTCCACTTCACACTTTTATCTAGAGTCCAGCCATTTCATATGCAAGCCTAAATGGAGTTTCCAAGCCTCTCTTAAGTTGCTGTGAATTGGGACCTAAAATATAACCTACCACTAAGCCAATACTGGGAACGTCTTTTCCACTACTCTCCATGCTTTGAAATCCATCCACAAGTTTAGGTGCTTCACAAGGTCTCCAAGGTTTTTTTTCTTATAAATGTGCTACCTAGATACTCAGGTCTTTGGTATCATGCACAGAAGAAGAAGAAAGAACATTTCTTTTATTTCCCCTCCTTTTCCCTTGCGATCTTCTTATGGCCCAGGCAGTGGAGCATTTTGGAATAATAAGTACTTTTCTTTTGAAGCGTATCTCATTTTTATCATGCTTTTTTTCCCCTTGTTTTTTTGTGATACAGCCTTATTAAACTCGATCCCAGCCCTTACTATAGTGGCTGATTCAATATCAAGGAGAAAAGAGTTCTTAGGCAGCCATAGTATCGTTACAAAAATCAATCTTACTTTTTAATCCAAATTCATTGTCACAGTTCTGAAGTTCAAAGAAAATGGCTAGACCAGATGAAGCCAAAATCTTGGTCATAACATCTACAGCACAGGCTATGAAGAACAGTCTTTCTTATGTTTTGGTATTTCAAAGTAATCATTTTATAGTGCCTGCAGAGTTATGTGAAGGACTGTCTCAGGACATCATCTTTTGATGCATTCCTACATTAAAATGTATGTTCAGTTTATGAAGTAAAACCTTAGCAGTGTCACACATTCTAAACACAGTGAACTCACAACAATTCTTAAATTTTCCAGGTGCAGTTTGGAAAGAATCTTCTCATGAAAACGAAATCTGCTTTCATTAGAGTCCTGATTACTAAGATGTGCCTAAAGTTTCCTTCGCTAACATGGAGTATGTGCAGCACACTAACATCTCCACTGAGAAAATAGCTGGGACAGTTGGAGACATGTCCTCACTCACAAAGGTCAGCCAATGTGAAGGGTAACAGCTATTATTTTGGGCTTTCAAAGACTGGGAAGTCTGTACACTGTTTTTTCCCTTCTCTCCCTAGAGAAAGGATAAATACCAAATGGGCCCAGCTGAGATCTGTAAACTTAACAGCTTGAGATGGGGAATAAATAATCTTGGATCAGTGGTCACCACAGACTTTTGCTTCAAGACTAATTTAAGGGCACCTCTTCATGTGCGCCTGTTTTCCTTTCTTTTTCCCCTCAGGAATATTCAGCTATGGGATTGTATGTGGCCTCTTGTCCTGCATTTAATATGATATTTCTTCCTTAATTTTTGTATCAGAGAAGTAGCTTTACATTCCTTTTATGTCTCCATTGCAGCCTTGTTTGTAGAGGCTTTCTAGCTATTACACTCAATTAACACACCTCCTCCTCAGTCACACACAGAGACTGGCCTTAGTTTGGGTCTGTGGTAGCTGTGACAGCTCTCAAGATTTACTTTCTATGCACATCAAAACAAAAGATGTGTCTTCTTACATTCATGCTGTTCTTAATACTAAAATTCATTGAGCTTTCAAGTGCTCCTACTGTTAGGGAAATCATGAAGGCTATAGTGGAGGCTGTGTACTTTCATAATCCTCTTGCTATTCAAGAAAAAAAATGTTACAGTAGATGGTCCAGAGTCATCATTTTGGCATGTCTTGATGCAGATATTCTCATAATGCCTGCAGCAGCAGTTTTCTAGGGAGACATTATTTTAGCTGTATATTTGCTTGTAAACTCAGGTGAATGTGTATAATGTTGAGCCAGGTTTGTGGGCAGGGTGGAGAGTTTTTGTGCTTTTTCAATTAGGTGAACCATCCGGATGCAGAAGGTTCATTTTTGTATCATTATGTAGACACAACTTCCAACAAAATGAATAAGGAATTAAGATTTTGCTGTGTAAACTACACCTCCAAGATCCAATAAAGTGCCATGCAGAAAAATCAAGGTATTATATCCAGGTAAGCAAGGTATATTCAGTCCGAGAGAACAAATACATTAATGAGTTTAGGCAGATGCCAATAATCCTGCCTCCAATCCAAACTGGAGACTGACTTGCAGCACAGCTATGTTTTGTTTGCAGGTGTTGAAATAAAGGATCTTCTTAAGATCTGACCTTCAAACTTGTCCCTTTGCCCCTACTGAGATGGAGCTGAACAACATGTGTTTCAAGGAAGATATTTCCAGAAAAGAAAGAAAATTCATCTTTCAGTCTACAGTGGAAAAAATGTTGCTGATTTAGTGGCTTAAAACTGGCTTCACCATTCTGCCTGTATAACACTGCCTACTTGAGACTTTTAACTGGAAAGTTCTTGTATGACATGAAGACTATTTTTGACTCAGTAGAATTACCAACATACTTAACATTTAGCCTATGTATAAATGCTGTGTTGGGTAGGAACCTTAATATTTTAGCTCTTGAAGACAAGTTTTCAAAGAGAAGCCCACAATGATAGATGTAAACAAGGGCTTAACTGCTACTTGCCTATGATATGGGGTTTCCCCTTGTAGGTTTCTCACCAAGCTGGTATTTCATTCCATTCCTTTAGGTTTTGCCACATAGGCCACTCAGTAATACTCTTTTATTTTCTATGACCTGGAAGCTGTTGCATAAAAGACATTTCTTCTGGGAATGTCATCACATGAAGGAAACAGAGGTTATTGTTGTTAGCACAGATAGCTTCCAAAGGAACAGGAAAGAAAGACAGCTGTGGTTTCTAGAACCCTCACAACCATCCCTAAAACTGTTTGATACATTGAGAGAAACAGCATGCACTTTTCAAAGGCATGCACAGAGACTCTCATACTGCAGCAGTGGAAAATTTCTCTTTGCATAGTGCACAGGTAGTCATTATGAAGCTAAATACTCATAATAGCTTCATAAAACAATTACACTGTGTTATTGTTACCAAGTGACTTTGAGGATTCCAAAGAAAAAGAATGAAAAAAACCTTACTCAAATGTAAGCTCAATCACTTTTTACACAAAAAGCAGCCTCAGGAAGAAAGTAATTTATATTCATATGTATTTTTTACCTGTCATTCCTTCAGCTTGATGGATGTCAGAATACTCCATTTTTAGTAGACTTGCAATTGCTAGAGAACTTAAATACACCCTGTGATTATATGCTGCAGGGACGACAGATGAAATGCCAAATGGCCATTGCAATGCTCCTGGCAACACTATTCTCCCTTTGTGGCAGAAATTCAGGTGCTTGTCTTTAGCTGCAATTAGCATTTGATATTTAGAATAGGCTTTGGTTTCTCTTTTTACCTCCCTCTCCCATTCTTTTTCTTTCTATTTAGGTCTATTGATACAGTCAGAACACTGCATAAATTATCATTTCAGCCAGGTCAGAAAGCAGGTTTCTTACTACATTATTTGATGCTATGGAATTGATGATCCCTTTTCTGTTTACAAAGGGCATGGCAAAATTTCCAAACTCATAACCTTATAAAGATATCTAGGAAGTACTGGCAATGTATACATAAGAAAGAGTGAAATTAATATTAAATTGACTAGCTGTGCACCATTATAATTATCAATAATGGAGTAACTAAAAATAAAATGTTGCAGAATCTCATAGCCCAGATTAAATATATATTACAGATAAAGTAAAAGTGACAACTGTTTTCTACTTATAACTTCTGAAAATTATTACACAGAAAATGTACAGAAAAAAACTATTATTTTGGTGTTCATAAGTAAAAAGAGAGCCAGTAGATGGCAAAATCAGCATCTGTATTATCTGTATCTTTGTCTTTGGAGATATGATATGGACCCTTGTATCTGAAGAAATAAAAAATCTTAATTTGATTTTCAACTTAATTCCTTGGACATATATGAATTACCTTCCGATCTAGCAAGACCTGACATGCTACTTCAGGGCGACTGGAAATGTCAACTGCAGCTCTGCTGGACAAGCTATTTTGTACTGCAGTGGTATATATAACAAGGCATACCATATACACGAATGTCAGAGCTCTTCAGTTACCATTTGGATAGGGCCTAACTCACTCTAGAAGTTCCACTCAAAACCCTGTTCTTAGAAGTTTTATATCCTGTATCAACTTACTAAAGCCCTAACAAAAAAAATTACATATCTAATTTTGTATGAGTCCCCTAAAGTACGTTAGCTGGACGGTAGTTAACCATAATCAGGGAAAGACATGTCTAATCAGAAACTCAGTATAGCTTTTTACTGTTTGCTGGTCTGACAGCATAGTCTAGAATGTTTTACCTCCCCGAGAGCACCTATACTTGGCAACTAAGGATTTCCCAAGTCCAGGCAAAACACAATAAACTGAATACCATGTTGATTTCTCCACCACTTCAATTCTCATTTTACTTTTAATGGATACCATTTTGGAAAAGCTGAAGAAAGTTGTGCTCTATAGAGAGTGAGTGTTTGAAATACAGCTGTCAGGTGTAAGGCAAATATTACTAATGTTAACCATGAGGTTTAAGATGTGGTCAGACCTTCATAGTCAAGAAGATGAGGACAGACATAATCACCAATCTTTTGTGGTTTTATATATCCTACTCTGAATCAGTTGGTGTTGGTTACAGATTGTACAGTAACATGGATTCAGTGGAGAACTGGTCTGATTTAGCATGGTGGTTCCCACATCCATTTTCCTGGTCTATTGAAAGGCTTAGAATAAAAATTGTAATACTTCCTGGGGATCTGTATATAAACAAATACAATGATGTATGACATGACAAATCAGGGCCCCTTCTAACATTTCAAAAATAATTGCATTAGTGTCATTTTTATTGCAGAATAGGATTCCTCTGTAGAATATAAGAGATCAGCCAGAATCGAAGAAACATTAGGGTATTTTTAGAGAAATTAAAAAACACTTGAAAAAAGAAACCATACAGTAATAGCAATAGTATATCATTGGCATTGGCTCAGTAAGAGACATTTCTTGTTAAATGCTAAAACCTTCATCCAAAAAAATCCCTGTTGGAATTCATGTTGGTATGAATAAGGACTACTGCAGGGTCGTTATTAATATTTCCGCTACATTAAGTCTTTTAGATATACACTGCGCATCAATATGAAGCCTACATATATTCAACAGTTGCCCAGAGTACTTCTATTCAGGATGTTCTTCATTCTATTCCCTAATCAAAGTTGCAAGTAACTGCACAATCATGTAAAGTTCAAAGACCAAGGAGTAATTGTGTCATATCGGTCATCTCCTGGGCTGATATTTTCAAGATGGAATGATGAGCATGATTGATGAATATATTATTTTTGTGAACAAAATATAAATCAAAAACAAATAAAATCATACCAACCATTTCACAAGAGTACCTGAAAATCCTATACCAAGTTGGTTCCTGCAGTTCCCCATCTCAAAAGCCTGATGTTGCTGCCCAGGACTTCTATCAGCAGCTCAGTGTATAACAGTAGGTATGGGAGGCAGGACAGGGAAATACATAAGTCTTATTTTCTACAAAAAGCAAGACTGTCCCCTCACAGCCACTGAGGTTCCCCTTATACTAATGCGGATACATTGATATAAAGGCATTTAAAGGCAAAAGGAGAATCCATTATACTATTCTTCTAGGTAGATTTGTATCTGTATTTTCTTTGTATTCCCTGGAAATGAAACTCGAATTCCTGACTAAGTACTTTCCTACACACAAACCACATGATGTGGTTGTAAGTGAAGCAATGAAGTTGTTTAAAAATAAGGGCAGACTACTGAGTTAGTAAGGCTGGCATACACACACGCTAATATACACACAACTGAGGTTTTAGGGTAGATCTCAGTTCCTTCACTGCCATTCCAGGTAATGCAATGCTACTCGAGTGCCTTTCTGCTGTTTGGTTTGGTTGTTAAATCTACAATTCAGAAAGTTTTTTGCAACAGGTAAAGAAAAGGAAGCACACACTATTGTAACTACAGTCAGTTTCCCTGATGTAAAGTGTGGAAGAAAACCAGTTAAGAATAAGCCTACTTCCGAACACTCTTTTCTGCTATAGATTGTAGGGGAACTAACATGAAAAGAACTAACTGGTCCTGGCTATTTACAATTTAAGTCTCCACGTTTTTATTACATTTGAACTCATTTCTCAAGGATACGTATTTTGACAGGGCTGCAGTAAAGAAAATGTCAAAAAAAATCAATTTCCAGTTATTTTAATAAGATTTAGAACAAGTACAAAGAGCACAGAAGTGAGGACAAATGTACATCATCCCAAGCAAACTAGACTTCTTGCCTTGGCTTAGAATTGTGATGCCTGTTAGCACAGTGCAATTGATTGGCCTCTTCACATGCAGAAAAATTTGGTATTTAGATCACATACTATTTCCCGCCAACAAAGACTTCTGAGAATCTCACTGTTACTGTAATATCAGTCAAGATTCTAGGAAATAGTGTTATTCAATTATATTAAACACATAAAAAATGAGTCAGTATCTCTGGATTAGGATCATAGCTGAGTCTGTCTCTGCAAAACTTATAAATTTACATGGACTAAGAACATAAACCCAATGTATTTTCATGAATGATAGGCAAAACATTAATTCAAGTAACTTGAACGGCCTGTTGATTCTTCTCCTTCTCCTTGAATGCAAATGCCCAATAAGATGATGGTCATTTGTTATCTCCATTTCTCTTCATGTCAATCCTAAACTTTCAGACTACACATTGCTTCCCTTATAGCACTGTTTCTCTCTATCTTTCCTTTCCTCACCATTTTTAAAATGTAAGCACATAGTCTTTGTACCAATCATGGTGAAAAATTCACTCTTTGCATTCATCTGTTGATCTATTCAAAGCCCAAATAGTACTGAGCAACTGTGTTTGTATATGCTTGAATAATGTTATACATAATGCATTTCAAGAGGTAATGGAGGACATTAAACATCTTTGCTTGCTTATTTTATCTGGTGTGCAAAGCTGATCATGCATTACAAAGCTGATCATACTTATTTTGGAGTGGTTAGCAGACAACAAATAAATGTTAGCAGGAAGCCTACCCTTTCAATGTTAAAAGAAAAAATCTCAATAAATTATTTAAAATTGCACCAGCAGCTCAGACATGAGATTTAGCTTTTTGATGTTCATGTCAAAGTCCTTTTGATGTGTGCAACACTATTGTCAGTTCATCATAGTCAAAAATGACAATGTAGGAATAGCATGATATGAACTTTGGGAAGTTATGTAGGCTAGGATTTTATGTTCACTTAAGAGTATTTCTGCTTCTAAGTATTTTGTTATTGAGGAAATACATTTTATCAGCTTCAATTCTTGACGTCTAAATTTTTAGTTTTAATGTCATAAGGCGGGGCACCACTTGACCATGTAAACACTCATAAACAAGGCAAATGGGAAGTAAGGTTGTTCTGCATGTGGGTCAGGGCAATCCCAAGCACAAATACAGGCTGAGTGGAGAATGGATTGAGAGCTGCCCTGCCAAGAAGGACTTGGGGGTGACCTGGGAATGCGCACTTGCAGCCCAGAAAGCCACTGCATCCTGGGCTGCATCAGAAGCAGCGTGGCCGGCAGGTCAAGGGAGGTAATTCTGCCCCTCTACTCTGCTCTTGTGAGACCCCACCTCCAGTACTGCATCCTGCTCTGGGGCCCCCAACATAAGAAGGACATGGACCTGTTGACGTGAGTCCAGAGGAGGGACACAAAGATGATCAGAGAGCAGGAGCACCTATGCTATGAGGGCAGGCTGAGAGAGTTGAGGTTGTTCAGCCTGGAGAAGAGAAGGCTGCAGGGAGACCTTATAGCAGCCTTCCAGTACCTGAAGGGGGCCTACAGGAAAGATGGGGGAGGAACTCTTTATCAAGGAGTGTAGTGGTAGGATGAGGGGTAATGGTTTTAAAGTGAAAGAGGGGAGATTTAGATTAGACATTAGGAAGAAATTCTTTACTGTGAGGGCGGTGAGGCACTGGAACATGTTGCCCAGGGAAGTTGTGGATGCCCCATCCTTGGACGTGTTCAAGACCAAGTTGGATGGGGCTTTGAGCAGCCTGATGTAGTGGGAGGTGTCCCTGCCCATGGCAGGGGCGCTGGGACTAGATGATCTTTAAGGTCCTTTCCAACTCTAACCATTCTATGATTCTACAATTCTATGAAGTGAAATTGACCACAGTAAGTCTCAATGACACAAAGTATCTTTTCAAGCTATGGTAACATGATTTTGCCCTATCACTCAATTAGCAAAGTATTATGGGTGGAGGAATATATGAAGGAACAATTTCACTCATCACAGAAAGGCAGTGAACTCTCTACTTTTAGCAGCTTTTTAACCACACAGAAGAGCATTGTACTATATTGCCTGTTTCGTTTTTTTCATCTATTCATCTTGTATAAATTGAAAGGTTTGCCTTATCCATTGTCAGTATATAAACTCATCTATGATTAATATCCAAGATCAATCTATTTTTTCTGTAGTTCATTTGCCCTGCGTTTCAGGGTAGAGAGACATTTAGCAGAAATAAGGAGATACTGCTGGATTGTTTTCATATATCTGAAAATATTTTACTCAATTCTCTAGATCTGTTTAATTTTTACAATGTTTCCTATAGTTTTGTAGTTTTAAAACACCTATTTTGCCTATGGCTTCATTATCTCACTTTCTTTTCTTTTGTCCTGTTCCCATGCTAGTTTGAATGAAGCCTTTACTATTCCTCTCCTTATCTATCAATCTGTTTTAATAGTTTAATATTTGAATGACTTTACCTACTATAAATCAAAAATGGCCAATTTTATTACTCATATATTTCTTGAAGACAGAAATTTTGTATCTCTAACAAACACTTCTCTATTAAGAACAATATTTAGTGGACAGCTGCTTAAAGGGCTTTATTGTCCAGCTGACTAATAATTTCTGATCATCCTTATGTTTCTTCCTCTTTTTCCATTTTCTCCAGGATGCAAATAGTTGTCTTCTGTGGAAAGTCCGTTAGTGTTCCCATCTCTGTACTAGTACCACAGTGATGTAAGATCTTATCTCCCAATCTTACATTCAGTTTGCCACAGCATGTAGTGGAGCAGAATAAGCCTCAAGGGCTTTTCAATAACCAGTATTCTTACACACCAGGAAAACTTCACAACTTCTACGTTAAAGAAGATCTGCAATTGCTTTATGCAGTCATGCCAGGGACTAGAGATCTGACCCAAAACGGAACGCTTCTTAAGCAAGGAATTTTGAATAGCTGGGTATTGCCTTCTATTCCTCAGAGAGATTCTGGCTGTGAATCTTTAAGTAAGGTGTCTTTACTGAAACAGAGAAATATATATGTTCCATTGAACACTAAAACAAACTCTATTTTTCAGATTTGGGGTATGGCAACAGCTGTTGTAACTCCTGACAGAATTCCCTCACCTTATGCTTTCCCGTTAATGGAAGCCAGGAAGCACCTGTAAAAAATTTAGCATTTTCTGCAGTCTGTGAACGGTTACTGAATCCAAGTTTTACATTCCAGTATATTGCTGTTTACACCTTGGTAATGGTCTACCTGAACAGGCCAGTCTAGTGCCCAGAAGTGTAGTACTTTTGTACAAGTAGCTGAGAGGGGTCCAGGAAGTTCTGGAGGTGGGAGGGAGCCTGGGAAATGTCAGTGAAAGTTTTAGCAGGTTGTGATAGCTAGTAGAGGTCAGGATAAAGAAAAGGGCTAGGAAAGCTTGAGGGAGTCTCTGGGTGCTCAAGATTTCGGAATGTCTCCCAAGAAGGACGGGGAAGAGCAGAAATGAATGAATTGTAACTTCAGAGAACAAAGTGGGTTTTGTTAGGGGGTTCAGAGAATACTGCAGGCATCATTCCGTGTTCAGCATTACTCACCTGTGCCTCAGTCTGTCCCTCAAATGGAAAAAAGGTGTGAATTAGGTAATACATTACTATGAGCAATAATGCACTAAAACTAAAGATGGTGTTTAAGACATTTCCTGATTGTTTTCCTACTAAATCTGTCATTCATACTGGAATTGAACGTTATCTAGCAAGTGAGGACAGTAACTCCTAGATTTTATAACTGAGATTAAAGGAAAAAAAGCTGTATGTGAAAATGAAGACAACTAAGTAATGAAAAATATCTTTGTTTATAAAATCCAACTCTCCTGTTAGCAACCAAAACAAGAGTTGGTGCAACTCAGAAGGTACTCACAGTTACATTATATTCCTCTCCTAAGTTACAGGTTTGATCCAAAAGCCAGGTTGGGGCAGAGGGGAGGGGGAAGGGACAGATTCCCTAGATGTCAGCAATCTTGCTATCAGGCCTACTATATTGTTTTATTTTTCTGGGAATCCTAGTCACAAGAGACAGTGAAGAAGAAATACTGAAAGAAAAAGTGTTGATTTACCTGGACACATACTCAACATTTTCATGGCAAAACTGGAAAGTGACAAACCCACAGAGGCCATCAATCAATATAGCCCCTGTTAATGTCACCAATTATGAAAGTTGCCTAAGAATCTGATCTGAGAGCATCTAGAAGTGTCAAAAATATTTGACATGGTATAGGCACTATTATCACTCCAACAGTAATGATAGTACAGTCATTTTCCTCAGTTTATTTAATAGCTTGTTGTCCCTTAAATCTATGCTTCATTGGCATCTACATTTTAAATTATATTACACATTACTATACTCAAGTAGTATATAAGTGTTTTAAAACAGTTAAAAATAAATAGATACATCTATTAAAAAAAAAAAAAAGCCCAGCATTCAGTACTAAATCTTGCCTCTCCAGCTTATATGAGCTGTCATTACTCTTATTAGCAGCAATGGTCCTGCTCAGGTTAAAAGATCTTTCCTTCTGACAGATTAAAGCCTTTGTTATATTTCTCCTGCTGCACAATCCAAATACTGGCTTTTTTTTCCCTTTTTTTTTCTTTTTTTTTTTTTTCTGGTTTACAGGGCCTCTGGGCTCTGAAGTTTTCCCGGGCCGAGAAAGGAAGCATTACTCTTTCTCCTAGCAGCCTGACATGTTCCTTCACAGAACAGGGACTCCACAGCCCTCAGTCAGCACTTGGCTCCCCACTCAAACAAAAGTATATTTATACATAATTTACATTTAAATTACATTTTGAAAATCTCATGGTAACCCATTTCTCTGCCTTCTTTCCATACCATGCTAAAAAGAAACTGGGGAAAAACCAAAACAGTGACATGAGGTGGGCAGGATGTCACCATGCATGTGGCATGTCCCCAGAATTCTGGGTCCCTCCTCTCTCTCTCTCCATCTCCCCCCCAACACTTCTTATTCCTCAGCTCTTCATCTGTCAAACAGGAACTTCTGCACATTTATATCATATAACATCCCCACCTCTTCCCTTTCCTGACTCAAGCATGTACTACAGATCACAGAGTCATTGCTGACCCAACCAGTCTGTGGTTCAGAAAGCCTTACATCAGCCCTTTTTGCCTGACTTGAGAATTTTCCAATCTGCAAAACTATATTTGCAGAGAAACATGGTTGGCATAGTTCACCAAATCTTTAGCCATCTATTGTCCTAAGGCATTTCCTCTAGATTAGGCAATTATAAGGCTTAATGATTCGTTTTTGTAGGCATATATAGCAGCCTCGTTAGTTCATAGTAGATTTAGACACTGAGGTACTTCTTGATTATCTGTGTCACAACATCAAACAGAAACTCCTGACAAGTTCTTGGACTGCAACAGGTTACTTTAGGCTAAAGGACAAAGGATGGAACACTATTCATCTCTGAGCTGAAGGAGAGACAAGGAGATGGTAAAAACAGTCCTTCTAACACCCCTATCCAGAAGTGCAGCCAAAATTTTGCAACACAGACTCCATCCAAAGGAATGGACCTGGGCTTTCACCACTATTGGCACAACAGCTGTCCTCAGGCTTGGTATCTCCACTGTTCCTCATGGGAGACAAAACACTCTCTCCTCTATTCAGAGTGATATTTTTTTGACGGATATTTGGCAAAGAACAGAGGTAGAATAACTTTACTTTTTCCTTTTTTTAAATGTTAGACCTAGTTAACTAGAAACAGCCTGGCTCTCCTTTAACTCCTGATCTGTTTCCTTGGGAGCTAAATCCTAGATTTATGATTTCTTCTCATTAAAATGGCCTTCTGTTTTTTATCAGCAATATTTAGAGCTGTGTATCCAGATTTGAAAAGTTTTACAATGCAATGAGAAGGGGGTTGGGAAGACAAGCATTACTACTTTGTTTCAAGTTACTGCACAGACTTGGGAAGCAAATATAAATGGTACATAACATATTTCTTGATTAAATACACGTATTCTTCACTGAGATGATGCTGCCTGCCATTGCAGGTCATTTCAGTAACTCTTTTAATTACAGCTTCCATCTGCTGGAGCATGTCCAGAGAAGGGCAACAAAGCTGGTGAGGGGTCTGGTGAACAAGCCTTATGAGGAGCGGCTGAGGGAACTGGGGTTGTTTAGCCTGGAGAAAAGGAGGCTGAGGGGAGACCTTATCGTTCTCCACAACTACCTGAAAGGAGGTTGTAGAGAGGTGGGGGTCGGTCTCTTCTCCCAAGTAACAGGTGATAGGACAAGAGGAAATGTCCTCAAGTTACGCCAGGGGAGGTTTAGATTAGATATTAGGAAAAAATTTTACACTGAAAGGGTTATCAAGTATTGGAACAGTTTGCCCAGGGAAGCGGTGGAATCATCATCCCTGGAGGTATTTAAAAGACAGGTAGATGTAGTGCTTAGTGATATGGTTTAGTGATGGCTTTTGTCAGTGTTAGGTCAATGATTGGACTTGAGGATCTGAAAGATCCCTTCCAACCTAGGCAATTCTATGATTCTATGATTCTATTCCAACTGCTGCTGTGTTATTTCTGCCAGTGTCCTGCCAGAAATAAAACTGAGTATTAAAACAGCAAATAGCATTACCAGTGAAGCAAACCACTCACAAAAGAACCCTAGCAAGTATATTACTTTCAGAATAAACAAAGAGGAACCAGCATCCTGCATTACAAAGTTGTCGCATACAGAGAACTCCAGCAAGGCTTACTTTCTCTGTTCTTCTTCCAGCAACGAATTTTTAAATACAAATGAGAGTTCCATGCAGTTTTCTGGTACATATCCCTCAGTTAGCTCATGGTGAACATGGCTCAGGGAACATTCAAATAATTGTTGTATCAGTTCTGTCCATTACTAGATCACTTGTCCATACAAATTTGGACAGAATTGCACAGCTAGTAAAATCAACCAGTTTTCTCTTGGAGTCACCATCTCTCCTGCTACTCAGACTGCTCCTTGCTGACTGTGCCTACAGCAAGGAGTAGAGCTGCAGGTTCAGAATTGAACACATCCCAAAGGAAATATCTGCTTCCATTACCTCATCCCTCACTGTCTAGCTTCTGAGTATATCTGCATCAGAAGCAGTATACCCTTGCCTAGGTCTTGTACCTGCAGAAGGCATGGTCTTGGTGGAAATGCACCAGTCTTTTATAGTGGAAGGCCTACTCTAACTCCATGTCCACAAGCTACTCCAGGTCTGTCTATGTCTGACATAGGATTCTCCACATGATGCATTCTGGTACTCCTCAGCCCCTTCAGGTTCTAGGCCGGTGGGATCAGAAATCACATTTGGAATTGGCTGTATGTAAGGACTCTGGAAAGAAGGTAACCAGTCTGAGAGTCCTCAAGTTCCTGTATACCCTTAGTTGTATTGTTGCCCATAGTTATCAACTCTAGTCCTAAGACCAAACCTGAGCAAAGCAATCAGAGGAACAAAAGCTAAAAACGTGGGAAGACCACCAAACTAGGAAAAACTGAAGGAGAGGAACTGTGAAATTTGAAGATTGCCCCTGAGCAAGCTCCTTGGAGAGACATGAAACCAACATGCCAATAGGCATTAAAAAGGTGATTTGATCACTCAGAATCTAGTAATCCATATTCATCCCACTTCATTACAAACTCATTTGGGGTCAAAAGGTTAACAGTGAGCAGCACAATTAAAAAGCAACCACTACTTCTTGGATAGCTCTTAATTCAGGCTGACTTTGGCTCAAGATGCTTCACTCATACAGAAATTATGCTTTGGGTCAACCAAGAACATCTGTGGTTCTACTTGATCCCTTCAACATGTTTTTGTGTGACCTGGACATTATAGTAGAGGTGACTAAGCAGCCCCAGGAAGCATAATGCAAGCTATGATTGACAAAGTTCAGCTTACAAGGAACCTAGACTAGAAGCATCTTCCCATCAAAAAACTTACATACAAAAAATGTACCATAAAGCCACAAAAAAGAGGCAGCTAAAAGAAGAGAGGGAAGTCCACCGAAGTGATTTTTTTTCATCTGTTGTGGCAGCCAGGTTACTTTATAGATTCTGGACATCTTTTTTAAGGTTCCTGGTTCCCAGCAGTTCTCCTCCTACCTCTTTCCTAGACTTCATTCCTTTGGAATCTTCTACTGCAGATATTTCTCATTCTAGTTTTCTTCAGTATTCATAGAATCATAGAATGGTTAGAGTTGGAAAAGACCTTAAAGATCATCTAGTCCCAACGCCCCTGCCATGGGCAGGGACACCTCCCACTACATCAGGTTGCTCAAAGCCCCATCCAACTTGGTCTGGAACACGTCCAAGGATGGGACATCCACAACTTCCCTGGGCAACATGTTCCAGTGCCTCACCGCCCTCACAGTAAAGAATTTCTTCCTAATGTCTAATCTAAATCTCCCCTCTTTCACTTTAAAACCATTACCCCTCATCCTACCACTACACTCCTTGATAAAGAGTTCCTCCCCCATTTTTCCTGTAGGCCCCCTTCAGGTACTGGAAGGCTGCTATAAGGTCTCCCTGCAGCCTTCTCTTCTCCAGGCTGAACAACCTCAACTCTCTCAGCCTGCCCTCATAGCATAGGTGCTCCTGCTCTCTGATCATCTTTGTGTCCCTCCTCTGGACTCACGTCAACAGGTCCATGTCCTTCTTATGTTGGGGGCCCCAGAGCAGGATGCAGTACTGGAGGTGGGGTCTCACAAGAGCAGAGTAGAGGGGCAGAATTACCTCCCTTGACCTGCCGGCCACGCTGCTTCTGATGCAGCCCAGGATGCAGTGGCTTTCTGGGCTGCAAGTGC
>VWZL01004580.1:797639-828097 GCA_013396915.1 Stercorarius parasiticus | reverse complement strand
GTGTCATCAGCAAACTTGTTGAGGGTGCAGTCAATCCCACTGTCCACATCACCAACAAAGACGTTAAACAGCACCAGTCCCAGTACTGACCCCTGAGGAAGGCCACTTGTCACTTTTCTCCACTTGGACATCAAGCATTGACTGCAACTCTTTGAGTGCAAGCGTTCAGCCAATTACTTATCCACTGAGTGGTCCATCCATCAAATCCATGTCTCTCCAACTTAGAGACCAGGATGTCATGCGGGACAATGACAAATGCTTTGCAAAAGTTCAGGTAGATGATGTCAGTTGCCCTTCCCTTAGCCACCAATGCTGCAACGCTGTCATACAAGGCCACCAAGTTTGTCAGACACAATTTAGCCTTAGTGAGGCCATGTTGGCTGTCACGAATCGCGTCCTTATTTTCCATGTGCCCTAGCATAGTTTCCAGGAGGATATGCTCCATAATCTTGCCAGGCAAAGAGGTAAGACTGACTGGCCTATAGTTCCCTGGGTCTTGCTTTTTCCCCCTTTTTAAAAGTGGGGGTTATGTTTCCCTTTTTCCAGTCAGCAGGAACTTCATCAGATTGCCTCAACTTCTCAAATATGTGGATAGTATCTTAGCAACCTCATCTGCCAGTTCCCTCAGGACCCACAAATGCATCTCATCAGGTCCCATGGATTTGTGCACCTCCAGGTTCCTTAGTTGGTCTCAGACCTGGTCTTCTCCTACAGTTGGCAGTTCTTCATTCTCCCAGCCCCTGCCTTTGCCTTTTGCAACTTGGGCAGTGTAGCTAGAACACTTGACATTGAAGACTGAGGCAAAAAAGTGGTTGAGTACCTCAGCTTTCTCCATATGCGTGCTAACCAGGTCTCCTGTTTCCTTCCAGAGAGCTCCCACATTTTCCCTAGTCTTCCTTTTATCACTGATGTACCTATAGAACATTAATTATATATATTGAATACTAACCAGCTTTCTTTGTCCCCTCTTCCCTCCAGGACTTTATCTTGAACTCCACCATTTCATGGTTACTGCAGCCAAGGCTGCCCTAGAGCTTCACATTCCCCAGCAGCCCCTCCTTGTTGGTGAGAACAAATCCATCATAGCACCTCTCTTCATTGGCTCATCTATCACTTGGAGAAGGAAGTTACCATCAACACATTCCAGGAACTTCCTGGATTGCTTATGCCCTGCTGTGCTGTCCCTC
This sequence comes from Stercorarius parasiticus, assembly GCA_013396915.1. Taxonomy (NCBI): domain Eukaryota; kingdom Metazoa; phylum Chordata; class Aves; order Charadriiformes; family Stercorariidae; genus Stercorarius; species Stercorarius parasiticus. The sequence continues at coordinate 826,910 of VWZL01004580.1, read as the reverse complement.
CAACAGATATCAGGATGGTTGAAGTCACCCCTGAGGACCAGGGCTTGTGAACATGAGATTGCTCCTGTCTGTCTATAGAGGGCCTCATCTATTCAGTCTTCCTGGTCAAGTGGCCTGTAGCAGATCCCCACTATAATGTCACCTGACCCTGTCCTCCCTTTAATCCTGACACGTAAGTTCTCATTCAGTTCCTCATTCGTTCCCAGCAGAGCTCCATGCACTCCAGTTAGTCATTGACACAGAGGGCAACATCCACTCCTCATCTCCCTTGTTGTCCTTCCAGAAGAGTCTGTATCCTTCCGTTACAACAGTTTAGTCACAGGAGCCACTCCAGCCATGCCACCACATCTCTGTGATGCCAATAAGGTCATAGCCCTGCAGGCATGCACATGTGTCTAACACCTCTTGTTTATTCCCCATGCTGGCACTGGCATTAAACTGGTAGGAGTGGGATGGATTGAGGTTACCTTCTGCCAGCAACTTTAGTTTAAAGCCCTCTTCACCAGCTTGGCAAACCTATTACTGAAGATGCTCTTCCGTTTCTCCGACAGATGGACTACATCTGTCCCCAGTAGACATGAAAATTACACATGACAGCTGGTCTCAGAGATCATCCCACATTCTTCCTCACAGAAGTTCTGCTGTACTCCACTGTGATGTCACTCTCCCAGATGCAGCTGCCCCATATGGTAGAAGGGCTCTCTTTTGACTCCAAGGTGTTCACTATTGCTTTCTTCTCATTACAGGGCCTGAATTGATTCAGATACCTAGTAACTCCAAAATACACTATTTCGGTTAGACCACAAAATGACATTTGTTCCTAAAAATGACTTTCCATCCAGATATTCCTGCCACATTGAATTATATCTATAGTCTTCAGCTGGGATCATGAAAAATACTTGGGAAATGCAATTTACTAGTCTGCACTGTCATAGAGCTCAGACTTCAGCTCCAACTGAGTGGCANGTGTCATCAGCAAACTTGTTGAGGGTGCAGTCAATCCCACTGTCCACATCACCAACAAAGACGTTAAACAGCACCAGTCCCAGTACTGACCCCTGAGGAAGGCCACTTGTCACTTTTCTCCACTTGGACATCAAGCATTGACTGCAACTCTTTGAGTGCAAGCGTTCAGCCAATTACTTATCCACTGAGTGGTCCATCCATCAAATCCATGTCTCTCCAACTTAGAGACCAGGATGTCATGCGGGACAATGACAAATGCTTTGCAAAAGTTCAGGTAGATGATGTCAGTTGCCCTTCCCTTAGCCACCAATGCTGCAACGCTGTCATACAAGGCCACCAAGTTTGTCAGACACAATTTAGCCTTAGTGAGGCCATGTTGGCTGTCACGAATCGCGTCCTTATTTTCCATGTGCCCTAGCATAGTTTCCAGGAGGATATGCTCCATAATCTTGCCAGGCAAAGAGGTAAGACTGACTGGCCTATAGTTCCCTGGGTCTTGCTTTTTCCCCCTTTTTAAAAGTGGGGGTTATGTTTCCCTTTTTCCAGTCAGCAGGAACTTCATCAGATTGCCTCAACTTCTCAAATATGTGGATAGTATCTTAGCAACCTCATCTGCCAGTTCCCTCAGGACCCACAAATGCATCTCATCAGGTCCCATGGATTTGTGCACCTCCAGGTTCCTTAGTTGGTCTCAGACCTGGTCTTCTCCTACAGTTGGCAGTTCTTCATTCTCCCAGCCCCTGCCTTTGCCTTTTGCAACTTGGGCAGTGTAGCTAGAACACTTGACATTGAAGACTGAGGCAAAAAAGTGGTTGAGTACCTCAGCTTTCTCCATATGCGTGCTAACCAGGTCTCCTGTTTCCTTCCAGAGAGCTCCCACATTTTCCCTAGTCTTCCTTTTATCACTGATGTACCTATAGAACATTAATTATATATATTGAATACTAACCAGCTTTCTTTGTCCCCTCTTCCCTCCAGGACTTTATCTTGAACTCCACCATTTCATGGTTACTGCAGCCAAGGCTGCCCTAGAGCTTCACATTCCCCAGCAGCCCCTCCTTGTTGGTGAGAACAAATCCATCATAGCACCTCTCTTCATTGGCTCATCTATCACTTGGAGAAGGAAGTTACCATCAACACATTCCAGGAACTTCCTGGATTGCTTATGCCCTGCTGTGCTGTCCCTCCAACAGATATCAGGATGGTTGAAGTCACCCCTGAGGACCAGGGCTTGTGAACATGAGATTGCTCCTGTCTGTCTATAGAGGGCCTCATCTATTCAGTCTTCCTGGTCAAGTGGCCTGTAGCAGATCCCCACTATAATGTCACCTGACCCTGTCCTCCCTTTAATCCTGACACGTAAGTTCTCATTCAGTTCCTCATTCGTTCCCAGCAGAGCTCCATGCACTCCAGTTAGTCATTGACACAGAGGGCAACATCCACTCCTCATCTCCCTTGTTGTCCTTCCAGAAGAGTCTGTATCCTTCCGTTACAACAGTTTAGTCACAGGAGCCACTCCAGCCATGCCACCACATCTCTGTGATGCCAATAAGGTCATAGCCCTGCAGGCATGCACATGTGTCTAACACCTCTTGTTTATTCCCCATGCTGGCACTGGCATTAAACTGGTAGGAGTGGGATGGATTGAGGTTACCTTCTGCCAGCAACTTTAGTTTAAAGCCCTCTTCACCAGCTTGGCAAACCTATTACTGAAGATGCTCTTCCGTTTCTCCGACAGATGGACTACATCTGTCCCCAGTAGACATGAAAATTACACATGACAGCTGGTCTCAGAGATCATCCCACATTCTTCCTCACAGAAGTTCTGCTGTACTCCACTGTGATGTCACTCTCCCAGATGCAGCTGCCCCATATGGTAGAAGGGCTCTCTTTTGACTCCAAGGTGTTCACTATTGCTTTCTTCTCATTACAGGGCCTGAATTGATTCAGATACCTAGTAACTCCAAAATACACTATTTCGGTTAGACCACAAAATGACATTTGTTCCTAAAAATGACTTTCCATCCAGATATTCCTGCCACATTGAATTATATCTATAGTCTTCAGCTGGGATCATGAAAAATACTTGGGAAATGCAATTTACTAGTCTGCACTGTCATAGAGCTCAGACTTCAGCTCCAACTGAGTGGCAATGTTTTTTTGTCAGCATTGTTGTGTCCAGCTGTTCTGGCCATTTGTTAATGGCATTGAGGTGGAGAAGAGCCAGAATCAAAGAAATGGAAGGCCCTTCCACACGCAAGTCCTAGTGAAGATGTGGGGTAAAAACAGTCTGAACAGAAGTGGTTCTTTTGGGTAACATATCAAAGAAATTGTCATGAGGCAAGGAAAAGTCCAGGTTTCATATATACTCAAACCATGAAACAGGACAGGAATCCAAGCCAATCTATAGAAGTGTGAGGCCCTAAAAAGACATTTATTAGAGTATTTCGCTACGGTTTTTCTTCCTCATCCTTCATAAGCACCAAGGTGCAATTTACAGAAAATGAAATTAATCTTTGTGCTAATACCTAAGCACCTTATAAATTTAAATTTCACTCAGTATGGGAGAATTTCATAGTAGTCTTAATGGCCACCCGAAGAAAAGACTAAAGATTTTGTGGGATGAAGTCAATAGGAATCAAGTCCTACTGTAAATTGTTTTGTTTCTTTTGGATGAAGACAACAATATATGAAAGTCTTTGTAGCAAACATGAATCAATATGGAAATGTGAGAAAACTTCATTTAAAATCCAGAAATTTTAAAATATTGCATTGCTTCAATAATCTTAAATTAATCATTTATTTATATCCTGTATAGATAAAAACTAAGGAAAAAAAATTGGAGTTTAGTCCTGTAGTCTTTGATTACTAAAACAATATTTACTCAAGTGAATAAATCAAATTATTCTGAAAGGACTACTTGCATAAGGATGAAGTAATTCTTCCAAGTATAAACGCTCTGAGAACAAATATGTGTTAATTACACTGCAGAAATTACAAGGAAGTATATTGTTGTTGCAAGCTTGAAGGCCAACTGGTCTTTTCCACACTAGGACTGCAAAAATTACATTGATCTATTATGAACTTTCTTGCTAAAAGGAAACCAGAGGTCATCACTTGACTCAGCAAAGAAAGTTCCCATGCTGCAGTCAGCAGTCAACTAAAATGTTCTTGTTGCTCTTAAAGTTCATATGCTATTTCAAATTATTATTTTTGAAGAATCTCAGTATCGGCAACTATGTAGAAAGAGATTACTGAATTATTATTACAGTTCTCTAGAATTAAAATCCATTTAGGGATGAAACAAAATATCTGCTTATTAGCATACCCATACTCCTAAGGCTGTGACTTAACAGGAAGACTGAAGGCTGGTCGTCCCATTGCTTAAATGGGACCTGTTCCCTTAAATGGGAAATGTTCAGACCTGTACTGATATTGTCAGAAATAACAAGACCAGTTATTTAAGGTTTTGGGGCATTGTTTTTTGGTTTGCTTTATTTTTTTCCCATTGAAAAACAAACAAATAAACAAAAACAAGTCAAAACGAAACAAACAAACCAAAAATCCCTGTAATATCATATTGCAGTGGTCCTTAAAACCACTGGAATTTCTTACCAAGCTCTGAAGGAAATCATCAGGTAATCATCAGTCAAGTTGTAATAGATAAAGATGCTTTTTCCTCCACTTTTTTAAGGAAGTCCACCTGAAACTGTGACAACTGTAAGGAAGGCCATCTGAAACTGTGACAGCTGTAAGGAAGGCCACCTGAAACTGTGACAGCCAATGCGAGCTGTTGAAAGAAATCTAAAGCACGTCTTTCTTTGTAGTAATATTACAACAGAAACTGACACAACTTCTGAACATGGGGCAGAGTTCACACTTGGTTGCCAGAGTGGAAGCAAATGATGCCAGCCCTGAATCCCTACTCCTATTAGGATGGAGATAGAGGTTTTTCTCTGAAACCTCTGTGTTTAGGGACAATAGTTTTCTGCTCTATTGGGTGAGAACCCTCACAGATAGGGTATTTGACCTCTGAAATGTGCATTTTTTGCTGAATACGTACACACACTGATTTCTGAAGATCTGTCAAAGATAGTAATGATACATGGGTTGGCCATGAATCCCTGTATGCCAGTCAGAGTGGCGTGACAAACACATTAATAGGAATTTCCTACTATACAGTTCTCCATGGAATTACTCACTGAGGGAGTAAGAAAGGATTTATCAGTCTAAAAATAATATTGTAGCAGAGCTGTTGGCAGGTTTCAAGGAAGACAAAGGATCTCTGATAAGATTCCTTTATTTCTGAGTAGGACTCCTCTAAGGGACCTGGTTAGTCTGGGGACAATATTTACATGTGAAACAGAGTCGTTTCCTGAAGGCAAAGAGGAGATTCATACTGTCAAGGTATAATATGTATAATAGACTTCTTCTGCATACATTCCCAAGAGATAGCTTTTCCAGAGCATAAGTTCTCATAACACCTATTGTAAGATGGGAAGAATCAGTTCCTGGAGAAACTCTCCCTCTTCTTTAACTATAGAGGAAGCCTAAAAAACTAGCTTTCACCACTTTCTTAGATGTGAAAAATTAGATACAATCAATCCTATTTTTGGCAAAATATACATAGAACCCATGAATCAGTTTGAGGCTGAACAAATCTGAGGATTAAGGAGTGTAGTATTTTACCATATCAATGTCAGGAAAAAATCTTTTCAGATCTATCCAAGAAAAAGAAAAGGCAATATTGCAAATTCTTGATGTTCAATGAGGAAATTCCTTTAATTCCAGTTCAAATCTCCTGGTTGGCTGCTTGAAAACCTCTCAAGCTCTCCTACAGTACCTCACTCTATGGCAATCCAGCTTCTAACCACCCATGGATTAAATTATAGTTGCAGGCAAAACCTCAGCAGATACATTTTTTGTCTCACCTTATCCTCAGCCTACTTGCTAGGCTAGAAACTTGACAGTAAATAAAAGCTCTGTTTTTATTTTATAAATCACTGCAGCTCCCTTCTTGGAAGACAAGCAATGAAATGCCTTTTTGCACCCCTGAACGTTGAAGCACCTGGGAAAAGCTGTTAAATGGTTTTATACTGAATGCTCAAATGTGGAGTTATTCACACAGTGCTTTTTTAGTGGTTAACAGCATGTGTTGTATCATTTCAAGAACTTGCCCCATTGTTTATTTTGGATGGGAGGTTCACTCACATTGTGTTAAAATCATGTTAGTTTATTCAAGGTCATGCATTGTTTAGCTACTTTCACTTCCAATTTAATTAACTTGAACAAAAAGAAACACACCCAAACTTATGAACAATTTCCAAGAAAACATTAATCAAATTTTGATAATGAAAAAAGGATTTGAAGAGGAGAAAAAAGGCTAGAGAACCCCAAGGCTAGAGAACTAGAGAAGGAAACAAGCAATAAACAAAAATGCCCATACATATCAAATCATGATCTAGCTGATACTAATGGATATCTTCCTCATAGTAACAATGGTGGTACTTCCATATTATATATAGACATAGAAACTTAATAAAAAAATAGACATCACTTCCCCTACCTTTAACCATTTAAATATTATACTCTTAACCTAAGATGGCAGGTAGGCTCCCTCTAGAGTTGATGGATAAAAGAGGGTACAGGAGAGCTACTGTAGCTGTTCTGAGAAAAATAGACTAGATACAGCTAGGGGGGTACTTTATTTCGTGGACTGTAAAACAAGCCTCGACAAATGGCTTGGATTAGACAGACAAAATTTAAATCCTACCTTAACAAAATGCAGTGGCATCACTTACTACGGAATCCACTCCAATACTGAATTTCAGGATCAAGGCTGTTTAGAAATGTAACAGAAATGAAGATCAAAACCCCTGTATCTGATATGCACTGTATTGGCACTAGATTTTATCCAAGGCAATTTATTTGTGCCTGACTTTCAGATCTTATGTCCTTTTTCCAGCATTCAAAGGATCATATTTTTATTTTACTTGGTTGCATATGTGAATTCTGGCTTTTGTCAAATAATTTTATCATGTGAAATAAAAATGAGATGAGACTTTATAGCAATCAAATAGTGCACATTTTAGAGATAATTGATTCTTAGAAGATAAAGAATTACTTAACTGTTCAATAGAAAGAGGACTTTAAAAAGTTAAACTGTCATTTTGGGGAAATAAGATAAAAAATGTTCTCTGACTCAGTAAAAAACAAAGCCAGGGAAATTTCATTAAACTGATTTTATCTCTTATGGCAGATACTGTACAAATCTAATTCAGAAAACCAGCTTTTATATTCCAACCAGTATGAAAAGCTTGAACTGTCTAGTATATGACAGCATGAGATGCAAATACATTTATTCAGTGATCTGGCACTGAATCATCAGGCACTCTGCATGCTGACCTCTACACATTCTTTTAAATCCACCTATCTTTCATGTAAAAATCCTCAGCAATTTTTATTTAAAGAAAAAAACCTAAACCTTGACCCTCCATTTGTCTGAGATAACTAAAATGCTTGCAAGTATTAGACCTGGGATAAAGAACTGTATTTTCAGAGATACCATACAATGCATTGTCAGGAAAAGGTGTGGATAGCTTGCACACGAAATTTCCTGAAAACTATGTTTACAAGGAATTTGCTTTGTTATAAAGCTTTTAAATCCATTCCACTTCTTATTGAACACTGTTCTTTTGGGAATATATGTCTCCCAATGATTTTGTTTCCTACAGCAAAATATAGTATGTGATTTTCCCTCAAATATTTCTGTTCTAGGTAGAACTTAAACTGGTATGAGAATTTGCATTGCCTTTCATAGATGGGAAAAATAATCTATTAATTATTATAGCATCTGCTTTTATACTGACCTCTGTAACAGGAAATAGAGCACAAGTGACCCAATAAGGCTGGTGATAAAAAATATAAATAACATCTTGCTTTCTTGCTATTGTGTTGGCCTTTCTGCAGTTCTGAATGGCCTGTGTCACAGTGTAACTCACACTGTCCCACTGCAGAAAGTCACTGGAGGAAATCTGTGTGTTTATGTGAAAGAAGATGTTAAGATGGACCTGAAAATTAACTTTATAAAACTGCTTCATCATCTTATTTTTATAAGCAAATAATACACAAATGTTGTTTAGAAAGATGATACAACTCTTCACACTATATATAATTATGTATTTGACTCATAAGTAAAAATAGAGATTACAATTATACCTCTAATTATAGATGTTGTACTTAAATAGTAAAAGTACTCTGAATTCAAATTGTGTAACTATTAAAAAAAATCATACTATAATGATACTGTTGAAATTATTCTTTCTTTTAAATTCTAGATTCTTTCTTGCATTTTTTGACTTTATAGTGTTTCACTCCCTATTTAACAGTGAAAAAAAAATCGACAGAGACAAAACCAGAAAAAAGATCATATATTATATATCAATTAATGATTGTTATTTCAAAATAGCATCTTTAAAATTCTAGTAGACGGAATTGAACATTCGAAGTGTCTGATGTTTCTTCAATATTATATGTATAAATGACAGGAGGTCAATATCTCTTCAAAATTTTGCAATATAGTCCTACTTTCCACAACAGTGTCTGAAAAGTCGCAACACCTTTCTTTCATTAGTGTACCAAACTCTTTGTTAACTTTGAACAGATAGCTTTGCTCAGTCAGTTCCAAGATGTTGCCACAGAATACCAGTAAACTTACCACAAGTTTCATTCTTTTAATTGGGTTACTTGTAAAGGGAACAAAATTCTTTCACTTTCAATACACAACTGAGAGTTGATTTAAGACAAAAAAGGTTTATTGTTTTTAATTAATTTTTTTTAAATACAAGTGAGGTTAATTATTTTTAATCTAAAAAAAAAAATGCTGTCTGAATAACAAAACTAATGGAAAAATCGCTATTTTTCTGTAAATTTATCTTGTAGATTTCTTTCCCTATTGTGGCAATCTCAACTTCCCCTTCCTTCCCTTCTCCCACACCTCCTATCAAACACTTTTCCCATGCATGAGATCAACAGTTCTGTTGCTACACTGAGCTTTTAAGCGTCATAATTAGCTATCTGGTATAATATCTACTGCTTGAGCAAGGCTCTAACATCATCCTGCAGGGGAACCAGTAGAAAAGATGAGGCTCTAATTTACCCCTACTGGTCTGACTAAGGCCCACACTTCCCCAGACTTGTGAGACCATGCTCAATCCTCTGCTTCTCCCTCAAATGAAATCAGCTGAAAGTGACTGATAGGTTCAATGATTACTTGGGAAACTGGCACATATGCAAACTGACAGAATAATTGTGCCATCTTCAAATCTAGAAAGGTGATTATAATTAGAAAATTAAAATCTGTAAAAGGGATATGTCATCATTTGAAAACACCATTTTCTTGACCAAATGGGGTAAGCATTGTTACTCAACATTATTCTCTTGCATGAGACATGCAAAGACATGAAAACACAAAAAAAATCTCCTTTAAGGGATACAATAAAAGACTAGGCACTATGACTGTGAATTCTATGTAAGCCATGTATTTGAGCCTAGCAATATAGACCAAATAAGCACGTAAAAGGAGTCAAATGGAAAATCTGCCTGGTGGATTTCCAATGCCTTTTCCATATCATGACATCTTTATTCCTCTTCATTATTAATTCTTTTTTTTTTTCTTTTTCTCTTTCTGTGACAGGAGAGCTCACTGCCAAACAACATCTGACCAACACCCGTGTATTCCAAGCAATGAACCTTGATCCTTGATACTATCACCCATCATAAAGATACGAGAAAACAGTATTTTTTGTAGTCTATCTTAAAGCAAGTGGATTTTTTCTCCCTTCCTAACTATAGTGGCAAGCCTTCCTTTGTCATCAACATATGCAGAAAAGATTGGTAACTACTATAAATACGCATCAAGCACTATTTAAGTCTGACTTATCTCCCTGAAAATACCCACTAGCATTCTTTGAATAAAGCATGTCAGAAGTGGTTTCTCTCTTGTCATGATTCTTCAAACAAGGAAATCCCCATTTATTTATTATGTAGGTCACAACATAATAGAAAGATTTTCTCCCTACCAATAAACACATAATGAACGTTTGGCAGTTACACCAATTGTGCAGGTGGAAAATTAGAAGTAGAAAACCATTCCTTGTAAGCCTAGCTACCTTCCATATAGTGTGTACATCCCTTTTCAGAACACATGTTGACATCCTGTCCCTAACATAGCCATCAAAATATTTGTCATGGATTTTTCTAAATTAAGTATTTAATTCCCAGGATAGATTAATCTCTTTGGTTTATATGCCTACAGTGTAGACTTCTATATCTCAGCTATCCACCAGAGAGCCTTATAGATAATAAAGAGAAAAAAGGTGTTTCAGGTCATGAGTTACCTAACCCTTTTTAGACCTCTTAAAATACTACATCTTTCACATACTGGGAAAGTCTTTTTCTCTTCACTGATTATAATAAAAGCCTGAAATGACTAGTTCAGATAAAGATATCTCCATTTACTCAGATAAATTTTACTCATAGGAACTCACAGTTCAGCTGCAGGTAAAGACAGACAGTACTAATACGTTCTTAGTGAACTACAAGTAGCATCCATCAGTGTAAAGCGTATACTTCTTTGTAGCTGTATTTCCCTTCTTCAGGTAAAATGGTCACTGTTTTCCTCTGGCAACATCATTTTAACTGTCATTCCTAAGTAAACTTTATCATTCAAACAAACCAATAAAAGAAAAAATAAATAGAATTTTAGTTCACAGGGACTAAGAAGGATCCTTTCTGTTGGATGCTATGACTATGCTATGACTATGGAGTTCAGACTCCATTTCTTAGGAACTCGTTTTATGAGGCCATGACAGGAGAAAATGTCAGAAATACTCAATATTACATGCACGTCTTTCAGACTCCATTTCTTAGGAACTCGTTTTATGAGGCCATGACAGGAGAAAATGTCAGAAATACTCAATATTACATGCACGTCTTTCAGACTCCATTTCTTAGGAACTCGTTTTATGAGGCCATGACAGGAGAAAATGTCAGAAATACTCAATATTACATGCACGTCTGTCAATCTATTTCCTCAGCTGATTTAATAGGATTCTTTTACATGTGGAACTCTAACAAACATTAGCACACGTTAAATTAATGTTTTGGTTGAGACTTTCTTTTTTATACTGGGGAGTAGATAGAAAACAGTTTGTTACCAGGAAAATAGGTTGAGTTCATAATAAACACAGGACTAATGATGTTACTATTTATAGTTTAACTCTTTACCTCCCACTATGTAAGATTATACTGCTTTGTACTTTTCTTCACAATACTCCTTATATCTTGAAGATATTACAAGACTTATCTTTTAAGTTCTTTCACTTTCCCTCTTAAATTTCACAAGACCTACTCCAATCCAATCAACTTACACTTGTACTCCAAAACAACCATTATATCTTTAAATTCTGATTTTGCATCATGCCTTCTAAAAACACTCAAAATACAGTCATTACTGTAACTCAATTGTTAACAGCATACAGCATGTTGAGATAGCTTATGGATTGGTTGTAATATTTTCATGTAAAAAGCTGCATTTCAACAAGAACATACCATGCCTTTTTATACTTTTATACTGTCATAAACTGGCTGATGCTTGCCTTCTGAAATCCATGAAAAAGTTGAAAAATAGACCTAAGTCTGTTATAAACTCACTGCCGCCTTAGACAAAATTCATTGGCAACGTTCAGAGCAAGGGTTTTAACAAATGGATATAAATGGATATCAGTTCTAATTTTGTTCCTTTTTAGGTTCTCTAACTTCACCTTCAACCTTACTGGCTTGAGTTGAAGCCCCATTTGAAAATTCTCAGCTGTGTTGGAAAAGGGGGTTGGATAGATCTCAGATAAAATAATTTAAATTTGGCTATTAAACTGGTGGAATTGTATTTTGTCTAACATTATGTAAATGTATTTCATACTTTTATCTGACCTAAAGAGAATATTAAACCAGAAGCGTGGGCTCTACAGTAGGTCAGACTAAACAACCATGGTAATGCCCTTGGCCTTAAAGTCTGTTCACTCAGAATTAAATTTTTGACCATGTCACTGGAAATAAATTTTGTCCACTGTGACAGGTTTTCTTACACATTTTGCAGGCCTAGAGATGTGGAGAATGTCAATAAAATACGTCTTGAAGCATATGCAATAAATTACTTTTGTAACATAGAATAACAGCGTCTTAGGACTACAGACAATATGGTATGCAAAGTATCAAATCAAACTGATTGAATAGCTTGGAACATTTTAAAATTATATTATATATTGGATTTTGAATGCCTAAAGAAAGTACAAAACTGAGCATTTAGCTGAATTTAAAAGCTTTTTTTTCCCACCAAAATAGTCTCTGAAGCCCAAACAGTACTAAATAAATGTAAACAATTAATCTAATATAATGTATCAAGAAGGGTTAAATCAAATTATAAGAAGCCAGATTTATTATCTAATGTTATAATTACAGTGCTTGTATCATTATAGGTCTTACATCATTATACTACTTACTCTAACTTTAATTCTACTAAATGCTTTAATTTACTATCAGTCTGATTCACAAAACAATCTCTTGCCAATTTTCCAGTCAAGTTCTGTATGCAGACAAATTTTGGAAAAAGCAGTAACTTAAAAAAAAAAGTCATCAAGTTCAGAATATTCTTGACATTAATTCATAGCTTTATTGGTTCACAAAAAACACGTGCTGATACCACGTGCAAAATTTCAAATAGCTAACTGGGTTTCGTTATCTGGAAAGCTCAGTCTTTTCAGAAAATATTACTATGTACCTACACTGCTATTACGTACCAAGCTGCATAAATTCCTTTGCCGTTGTACATATTACTAATAACGTTAAAAAATTTGCTCTCAAAGTTTCTTTCTCTTTTAGTTTGAGTGACTTTGTTTTGACAACTAGAAATCCTGTGACTTTTCAAGGTTCTCTTCTCCACAGCTTTGCTGTTTCCCACGTGAAACACAATGCTAATTCAGCATTGTAGTCACTATGAATCTTGTTGTGATAGCTGCAGCTAAGATGGCTCTTATCTAAAATTAGATATTGTGACTACAAGGCACACCAGTGTGGTGATCACTGTGGTCTAAATCACGCTCTTTCTGCACATCTTTTTTTATCTTGCTACTTAGGAGGGTCTCCATGCTGCTCTAAGTACTAGCTGGCTACACTGCTCAAACACACAAACATAGCTAGCTTAAATGTAACTGAAAAACCTGCTATAAAATAATTCCAGGTGTGTCTACATGAGTGTTAGGGTTTGAAGAACCCACAGCCATTTATTGTCATTCAGACAACTATTCTATCTCCCAATGACCCCTGCCCACCCAATAGGGGAATCAGGAAAAACGAGGAAACACGAGGGTTGGAATATAAACAGATTTAAGACTAAATAAGTAACAATAATAATACTAAAGAATCAATATTGATCCTGACACCAATATAAAATACACAAGGATCATACTCGGACCATTCTGTCAGTAGAAGCTGTGCACTCCCTGCAGTGGACAGCAAATGTGGGACGCTGTGAGCCCTATGGCTTCAGGAGGAAGGGAAGGTCTCAGGGGTCCAGCAATGGGGCAAGAAGTTCTCAGGATTGCAGCTATCAAGGGAGAGAAAAAACCTCCTCAGCAAACTTTCTAATTTACACTGAATGTGACGTTCATGATATGAAATAGTCCTGTTGGCCAGCTTGGGTCAAGTGCCCAGATCTTGCTCCTTCTCATTCCCACACCTGGCAAGGCTTGAAAACACTGAGACCCTGAAACCCACATACCATAGCTGGCTATAAGTTAAATATTTTCACAAATTCAGACACCTGAGTCTTCTAAAAATGCAGAATTAGAAGAGGCTTCACTGAAAAGAAAAATTACTGAAAGAGAAATTAATCCTGTGTTTCTCAAACTAGGACAATGAGTTATAGGAATCACTACAGTACAGACAGTGTAATCTACTCAGCTATATGTGAAAAGGTGACTCTTATGCTGTACAACTCATCTTTGTCCAAATTCACCACCCAGTTCTTACCCTCCTCCACAAAACAAGAAAAACACTTAAGGCAGACCAGCCCATACCTCCATACGGCCACAAGCCTCATTTTCCTAATTGGTATAGTCCATCTAGCAGCCTACTTGCATCTACACACACCAGTATCCATGTCATTCAAGAAGTTATAAACCTGAAAGCTGGGATTTTTGTTTTCATCTCCTTCTCAGACCAATAATGCAGGAGCCTAGGAACACATCTGATAAGGTGCTGTGAATCTACAAAATAGAGCTCCTGGAACTTTGTGGTGGCTGGACCCAAATCAGCTTACAAAGCGGGCTGCAAATGTCAGCTGGTGAGATACCAAATTTCGACCATTCCTGGAAAAATTATCTCGTCTGCAGAATACTTCAAAATCTCCACAAAGACCTACCAAAAATATTTTTCTTCTAGCTTTTTCAATCAGCTTTACAGGAGCCATAATAACTTATCTGGGAATGGAGGCAAGAGGTTCTTAGAAGAAATAAAGTTTTGACATCTGTGAGACATGTATTGCACCCTGGCTGAGTAAATTACTTTCAGAAAAGGCCATGAGACTTAAACAGGAGAGGAAATGGGAATGAAAACAAACATGGTCAAGGATATAACCATTCATGTTACTTTAATAAGAGCACTCAGAGAGCACTCATGAAAGAAAACAAATATTGTTCTTCTAGGAGTCAAAACTAAACTACATCCTGGTGACACAAGACCTTTACATTAGAGCCTGGAAGGCTTCTAGAAGAGTTGAAGATCCCAGGCAGATAAATGCATGTTAGGTGCACAGGTATTTGACAACAGTGCCAGACTGAGTTAATCAAGAAGCTACAACCTACAAGTTCTAGACAAGGTCAAAAAGGCTAGTTGGCTGCAGAGTCTGGGGGGAATGTTCTCCTGAATTGCTCCACAGGGAGTTATTTGGGTTGCTGAGCTAGCTTTAAAGCCCCTGCAAAGGGTGCTGACCTGAACCAAGGTCTTGGCTCAGAGCCCAGCCCTATTGGAGAAACAAGATTTCCATAGACAGTAAACACAAACTAATCCAGACATAACACTCATATCCACTGACTCACCAATAAGCACACTATTATTAATAAAATTAACTGTGCCTCTGGCAGATATATTGGTTATTTTAACAATCTCATTGTCGTCCCTTGATGATTGGACTCTGCTACACCCTAATAAAACATCTTTGATGAAGGTGACACAACTTCTTCTAAGAGAAGGCATATTGCATAGTCCAGAGAAACAAGTTGATTCTTTCATGCTTGTTACACTGGAGAATACCTTGAGGATGAAGCAAAATTGTTTCCTTAGACCTTACAAATGTGTATGAAATAAGATTTTTTTTTACTTCCACCTGTGTACAAAACCCAGGTCATTCTGAGGCTGGCTCTATTAATGCTGTATCATCTGAGTCAACACTACACTGCAGTAGAATGCTGCACATTGGTCCATGGGATTCCTGTTTATGACAGTGATAACCATCATTTCTGAAAATTTCCAGCTAAGACAGAACTTCCTCCTTGCCCCTTGAGTTTTGAGCTAGTTCTAGTCTCTAAAACCTGTTACAATTTCCTGTGAGCTGGAGGAAATATCTGCATCTTTCTTTTTTCAGATTATACTTTTACAGCAAAGAAAATTTTTAAACATCCCAGAAATGGCATAGCAATGACACAGTAGAGTATAGCTTCTATTAAGTTATAGCTTTGTTGCTGATAAGCCAGCAAGAATAATACAGCATGAATAACTTTGCTGTGTTTCACAGTAAATGAGTTTTCAGGCTTAAAAAAAGTTACTAATCACAAACTCCTATTGTCAGAGAAGAACTTCCTCTTTCATTATGACTATATACTTTAAACAGTTTCTGGGTTCAAGTTATGTTTGTTATATCCAACGATCATTTTACAGAAATGGAACACAGCTGCCTAATTTTCTTATCAGCAAATATTGCCACCATTTGTTTAAAATACTATGCAAAATCTCTCTCTTTAAATTAAATCCACAGCTATGCTTTCCCCATGATCTAGATCCACTGACTTAAATCCAAAATTGTGATCCAAAAATTATTGTCACCTCTTCTCTGAACTTGGAGATAACTACTCTGGGTGCTAACCTGTTTGAGTCCATAAGGTTCTCAAGACATTTAGCATTTTGGTTTTGCATGGCTAGAACTGTGCTTTGAAAGCTGCTTGGTGTCTGGATCAGACTTCCAGAGCAGACACCCTTTTGCTCAATTTTCCTAAAGAGGCAGATCCTGTACACACTCAGAGTATGTTTACCACAAATTGATAGTATTAGTCTCCTCACAAAATGCACTTGCCATCACTTCTTTTAAGGCACAGGTGTAAGAAGAGATTGTGTTCACCTGTGTGGTTTAACCCCAGACAGCGATTAAGCACCACACAGCCACTCGCTGCCCACTGGTGGAATGGGGGAGAGAATTGGAAGGGTAAAAGTGAGAAAACTCATGGGTTGAGATAAAGACAGTTTAATAAGTAAAGCAAAAGCTGTGCACACAAGCAAAGCAAAACAAAACACCAAGTCACCACCTACCAGATGGCTGGTAGGTGTTCAGCCATCTCCAGGAAAGCAGGGTTCCATCACGTGTAACAGTTACTCAGGAAGACAAACGCCATCACTCTGAACATCCCCCACTTCCTTTTCTTCTCCCAGCTTTATAAGCCAAGGATGACGTGACATGGTATGGAATAGCTCTCTGGTCAGTTGGGGTCAGCTGTCCCAACTGTGTCCCCTCCCAACTTCTTGTGCACCTCCAGCTTACTTGCTGGTGGGGCTGTGTGAGAAGCAGAAAAGGTCTCGACTTTGTCAGCACTGCTCAGCAATACTGAAAACAACCCTGATAAAAGTATTATCAACAATTTTTCAGCACAAATCCAAAACATAGCCCCATACTAGCTACTGTGAAGAAAATTAACTCTGTCCCAGCCCAAACCAGCACACTGCCTTTTCTGTAATAGCTTATTGTTTACAGCGTTAACTGGATTCACTTCCCTTCCTAGTCTGGACAGATTCACAATGCCTTACACCCCAAGGAAAATGTCCCAACTTTTGAGTCCTTTGACAAGATGGCTAAATTGTTGTTGCGGTGATAAGAGAGTGGTCTCTGGTTCCTTCTCCTAGGACCATATCCACTCTATATGATGCTCAGGACATTCCTATGTGACTGAATGGATCCAGACTACCAGAACAACCCAGTCACATTTAAGGCCCTCCTGGCTACCTGAAGGCTGTTTGGATATGGTGATGGAGTAGGCAGCATAGTCTTCTGTCACCCTCTTTCATGAGGGCCTGGCAGCACCTCTTTCATCACATGATCACACACATGCCTATCATGTCTAAAAGGCATGATATGCAAAAGCACAATGTAATGGAATATCTGCATTGTACTCATCTGACAGGCCATATACATGTGTATGCAGCCATGTGACAGACATGTTAACACATTCATTAATTGAGGAGAGCACTTCTCATGACATGAAGAGCTATGTAACTCAGCCTGCATGGGTAAAATAGGCTCACTGCTTCTATATAACTCACTTCTAGAAGGTTCCTCACTCCGGTCTGGAGGTGGCCAGTGATGCCTCTCTGTCCGTGTCTTTCACTAAAATTCCTACACCTGAAAAAGAGGTTGGATTTCAGGCTTACCCATGTGTTTAATAATCATCTTACTTCTGGAAAACCCAACATAGGATAATAAAACCCAATATGGGCTTCTGTATGAAGCCCAGGACTGCCTTCTGACCAGAGCAACCTAACCACTATGATAAAACTATAAAGTGTTTCAGACCACAAAACCAAACTGTTCACATGGGCAGGCAGGTGGAGCAGTGGGATTTAGATTACAGGTCTTGGAAAAAATTATCGTAGCGTCCATGAAACAACGTGTTATAGCAACCTCCAGAAGCTGTAATCTCAGCAGGAGTCTGGTTTGCAACAACCACTAAAAAAGTAGTAATTTGTTGCTCATTATAGAAGGATTGCTGCAAACTTGTAATTTGTCTTAAAATCACATAGTTAAAAAAGGTAATCATTGCAAAAGCTGAAGTTTCTGCACTAAAGGGGTATTTTTCTTGTGTGTATGCTGTTCTGTTTGGTTTGGGGTGGGTTTTTTTTGGTTTTTTTGGCCTTAGTGTTTTTTTTATTTGTTTTGTTACGGGGTTTTGTTATGGTTTTTTGTTTTGTTTTGTGTTTTTAATGCATGCCATAAAACATGTACTGGCATCATGACTAGGCTCATGTTCCTGCAAAAAGCAAGATTTTATTCCTGATCATGAAGTTCAAAGGAAAACCTGGGCAGTGATCTGTATTTAAATGTTGCTTTTGCACTAACTGAGCAAAATAACAGAAATGGAAGAGAAATGTGTGCATGCATCGAGGAAAAAGGGGAGAGTTAATGTTTTTATCTATGTAGAATAGAAAGAAAAAAATAAAATAAACTGAGAGTTTTCACTATGGTTATTGCAGTCACAGCTACCTTTTTTCTGTAACCAAACAGTAATAAGTAATTATATTATGCAGACCAGCTGTGAAAGCAATGAATGCAGTGCAATGCACTACACTTGCATTGCAATTGTAAAATTCTGCAGATTATGTAATTATTTTGAGAAATTATTGTCATCTATTAATGTACCTCCACAGCATGCTCTCACTAAGTTATTCTTTTATAAAATTTCAGAATTGTAATCTATCTGAATAATAAACAGTATTGGCTACGCAACATACCATGAGCAGCATGTTAAAAAAAAAAAAAAGACAGACAGACATTTAATTGTTAAGAAGCTGTAAAAAAAAAAAGGTGTGGGTAGAGAGCAGAAAACCCAAGGTGATAATAAGAATCAATTAATCCTCTGCCCCTAAATTCTGACCTCTTTTCAAATAACTTCACCTGTATAATGCAGCAAAACTAATGCCCTGATGGATCAACATTAGCTGGCATGTTATATGCACCGTTAGTCAAAAACTTATCAAAATATTGCAATTTCTACTGCAGACCCTTGATTTTCTACAATAAAATTTATTTCTTTCATCTCCCCACACTTGAAGTTACAAGTCCCATTCCCCTCAGACTCAATGCCATAGCTCCAATGACTTCATTGTGCCAGAAAAAGTGCTTCAGTGCAAAATGGCTGAAATACTCAGGCCAGAGAGATCAGTACCTCATTCAAGTTGAATAGATAAATCAGCTTGTGTTTTTCTAGCCTTATTTGTAGTGTGTACTTTGAACAGATATAGATTAATTTTAAAGTCTGGTAATGTACTACAGAGCTCAAAGATATACTGTTGACGTAGTAAATAGATAAATAGATAAGTAAATAAGCAAGCAGAAAATCTCCATGTTACAGGAGATAAAACTGCAACTTAAATTGTAAGAAGCTGACTCAAAGGAAATAGAAATAGCATAAGAAAAGATGAAAAGCACAGAGGTATCATCTGCAAGAGCCTGGAATTCTATTCTAATATAAAAATCCATCTACATGAGTATAAAGCAGCAACCATAAAATAAAGAAATTAGTGGAAGATTTATAACAGTAAATGATGCCATACAAACTTATCTTTTCATGGTCTTCCTGTATTTTTGTGATACAGCTAGTTTTGATCTCTACAAATTCAGGATGAATATTGAAAAAATTGCATCTGGAAAAAACACAGAAGGAAAAGCAGCATGACTGAGGATGTGAGATACTTTAAACCTGCTAAGGAGGAAAATAATATTATTTCATTTCAGTAGGAATACAGACAGTATATTAATTTGGTTCACAACTACTCTGTGATTCTTGGTATATAATCCAAAAATAGCCAACAAGGATGACATAAAAGATTGCAGAGAACAAACAGAACACAGAAGACAAAGGGCATTTTCCATAACATTTCATACCAACATTAATTAAACTAACACAAGCTGCAAAACAAAAATTTTATTAAGATCCCATTGTACAGCAAAAAGGATTTTTGGCACATTTGTACCACTGGTTAATACAGATGGAGAAGAAACATGGGCATTCTCCAGGAATATCAAGTATCAGCTAAAAGCTGAGCTGTAAAACATGAAAAGATTTATGCACAGAGTATTGCTGGAACCATATCAAAACCTGCAAGGTCTTAGTTCTGGTACTTGAAGAAGGAGCCCTTGAGTATCTCAGACATAATAAAAATAAGATTACAGGCCCACAAGTTCTGCCAAGTGAATTCTAGCATAGTCCCAGCATCACGTAGGAAAAAATGGAGACTATGAAAATGAACAACAGAGTAATCAAGGTGAAAGACATCTTGGAGACTGTGAATAAGCAAGTGTAAGAAAAAAATGTAAATGTAAATTATCACTAATCTACAGTACAATGTAAAGCATCAAAGATGATAATAAGAGCTTTCAATGACAAATCTTCACTTAGAAGCTACATGAATAAGCTCTGTAGTATTTTCCATGCAGTGCATAATACAGTGTAATAACAACAGTGAACATTGCAGAAACACGTTACATCTCTCTTAAAATTATTGATGTTGTCATGCTATTCCTTTAATGGAAGTAAGTTAAGCATGCTTCTGAATATTTGAAGTTAAAGTCTGGCATTACTCATTGCTGTCTTGTGCTATAGGTTAGAGATCATTTTTACCTAACAATCAAAAAATAAAATTGCTCATATCCTCTATAAGAGTGGAAGGACAATTCCCATGGAAAATGAGTTTTATGTACATTATAGTCATATTAGAAGACTGCCTGCCTTTGAAACTATTTGAAAAGCTTTGGTTCCTGTTCCTTCACCCCTCACTTTTGGGGCAGAACATACTTCCACTCTTTTTTGCAGGAAAAACACTCTTTTGAAGGGAGAAGAATTGTGTCTTAATGATACTTTTCTTTTTTGTTGTCTTTTCACAGACTAATCTTCCGAAGTCTTTAAATTAGTCTTTAATCACAAATGCTTCTATCAGATTCCATGGGACTACTATTACACTTATTCTATAATGTGTATTCTAAAATATTTTGCTGAAACTCAACTGGGAGGCAGAGTTCAAAATGACAAATCGTCTTTAATTTATAGCACTAGAAAAAAAATCCTTCCTCAGCGTACTGTGACACTTTACAAAGGCATAAAAGAATATGCAAAACAATCATAGTCTTTAAACTAATTTGACCTTTTTTGTTTTATCCTTTATTATAGGTTTTTTATATTTTCTATACTATTAGGATCCACTGAAACTAATAATATTTTTTACACAGATATTGAAATTACCTAGTATCTTAACTACTTCTGGGCCTGAGCACACCTCATCTAGGTCTTCCTAATATACATGTGTTCCTTACTACTAGTGTATAAAGCTTCAAACTCCAGAAGAGCGTTTAGCAATGTTATGAACAGTTGCCTGAACGAATGCACCCAAAGCAACAAAAACTGTGAAAAAAATGAAGCTCCTACGAGCAATAGTTCACTTTTTCCTGAATTAGTTTGGCATTCCAAAATAAATAATGGTCTGTAAATCTGTAATGTATTTTACTTTTTTGAACGTGTGCAAATTAATAAGAAATGCTATCTCACTCCAGCAGTTCATCTTTTCTAATGTCTCCTTTTGACATTGCCTGATGCAAGATGCATATGACACCATGAAAAAAAATAAATCAATAAATAATAATAGCAAGAATAATTTAGAAGAAATGAGAAATAATCCTACATCAGGAATGTTTCTTTTTATTCTGAAGAAACATTATTCTCCAACATGATGTACATTCCCTACATACATACCAAATGTCACATATACTTCAAACAGGTTTGAACTGATTATTTTAATCCATGTGAAAGTCCTTAGGTTCCCCGTTTCTTCTTCTGGTGTAGTTCATTGTATCACAGAAAGAAATCCTTCACCATGATTTGAAAGCAAGCTCAACTTCTCCATGTGCATTTATTTGAAGTATAAGGACAGAAAGGGAATATAAAGGCTTGTTTAAAAAACAAAACAAACCCAAAAACCAAAAACACACAGCAAGTTACTACCACTTTTTAAGCTGGAGTAAAACTGGCAATAGTAATACAACTCACTTGCGAAAAACGAAATTACAACTTTTTCCAAAATCTTTTAATTTGAATGCCATTTTGGTTTCTTTTAATTTTATGCATAAAACCTTTAACTGGAAAAATGTGTCTAGTCTTTTAAACTAGTGCCAACAGAGCTCAGATCTTCATTCAGCAAAAGTTACACATGTGCTACTTTGAGTAGTCACACTGTGCTACTTAAACATATTTTATAACCTGTAAAGACAAGCATATGCATAAATTATTACTGAATGAGGACCTTTTCTCTGAAACGCAGCTTTGAAATTGTGCAGTTTTCTAAAATTTCCACAGATCTACAAGTAAAGGTGCACCCAAAGTGTTCTCATAAAATTAAGACAGAAGTTGGAAGATGTATTTAATTATTATAGTGATGATTAACAGCTGTAGTTTATTAGCCTCAGAGGAACTTAGAAAAATTCCATTAACTTCCACTTACCAAATTCTTTGCTCCAATTCAAAGAAAAAATGGGGAATTTTTCTAGTAGCACCAAAATCTCCAAATACTTATAGAGTATTTTGATTTCTCTTTTGCTTGATTGAGGCACCATGGGTTCTCTTGCTTTATGAGCAACAAAATGATTTTTCACCAGGTCCAGTGTGAGAACTCATACACTGCTGAAGTGATGTCACTCCACCCGAGCATCACTCTGGAAAACACAAAAGTCCTGTAAGTTGCTCTTTTACTGAGTGTTTAATGAACCCTGAAAATCCCTGTTCGCAGGCCTGAATCTAGCTGATGATTACCTTTGCAATTTATTCGGTTATTTATTAATGAAGTCATTCAGGGGGCAGGGAAAGAGGGGGAAGGGATGCCATGCAAATGTTTGGTAGTCGAGGGCAAAGGTATTTGGGATTACAGTTCCCAGAGAGAGGCAAACCGAAGAAGTCCCTGTATTCTGTCTGGTATTTCTTCTACGCAGCAAAGCACAGAGAGACGCAAAGACTCGAGGGGAGTTACCGCATCCCCAGAGCCGCTGAGAGTGGGGAGGGGGTGGCTGGCTTCCTCCTGCAGGCAAATGACCGGCCACAAAGTACGTTTTTAAGGCGTGATGTAAGAGAAATTAAACTTGACTAGCCAAACACACCCCCTACCTCAACAATGTGTTTCTCCTGCTGAGAAGGTCGAAAGAGGTGGCCGTGGAACACGCCCAGCTCTCTCCTGCCATAGTGGGAGGGGGGCTGGCTGGAGGGAGACACTTATAAATTGATTATGAGCGGGCAGATGTCCCTTTAAGGTCTGCTGCACTTTCCAAGCGCTACAGCCGGAGGCTTGGGGGTGGGAAAAATTTGGCTTTATTTGTACATCTTAGCGCTAGGCTAGTTCTACGGGGAGGTTTCCAAAGCTCAGAAGTTTTTGGGGGGGATGTGGGAGGAAAGTTGTGTGCTGGGGGGAGGCAGCTAAATTCTTCTTGATGCGAAGAAACAACGTAAAGACTGAATAACAAACAGGAAATGCCTAACTCGGCTGCAGGGCGGGCGGGCGGAGCGGAGTGCTGAGCTCCGCTCGCAGCGCAGCACCGCCGGGCGCGCCGGCGACAGGACCGATCCCGCCACCCCTGCCCTCGCCCCGGGCTCCCGGCCCCGGACTCGCAGGAGCCCAGGCATGGCTGCCTCCTACTGGATACTGACAGGTGAGGAAAACCCCCCCTTTCTGTCTTGCTTTGAAGACCCGGGGTCCCGAAAGTAGCTCTGCTCGCTGCGGGAGGAGGGTGAAGCTGTCAGGGGCTGGCACCCGAGGGACTACGTCCCCCCCTCCCCGATCCCTGTCCCGGGAATGCCCTGCCTGGAGCTGCCGTCCATCTCGAGCCCGTCAGGGATTTCTTCGGTTTGCCTCTCTCTGGGAACTCTAATCCCAAAACCAACCTCAGAATTTGGGGGAGGGGGGGAGGAAAGGTTGCTAGATGAGGATGAATGCGTGAGAAGAAATACTATAATTGATTCTGGCTTGGGAAAAGAGGTGCACCTGGCAACTTTTTTTTTTGTGGTGGTTTTTTTTGTGTTTTGTTTTGGTGCTTTTGGGTTTTTTTTGTTCTGTGTTGGTTTTGGGGTTTTGTTTTTTGTTTTGTTTTTTTTTTTTTTTTTTTTTTTAAACTAGGGTAGCTTTTCTGTTCTCCTCTGTTAAGCTTTCAGATGTTCTGAGTGGTAAAAGGGAAGTGAGGAAGCGGTTAACTGCACACAACTAACTTCAGACAGATGAGTTCACCCGGAGATGGAATATGTAATATTTCCTTTTAGGGTTTCATTTATTGTTAGGGAATTATTTGCTTTTCTAGTAAAACAAATACAGCAAGTAACAATATCCCCCTAGCTAGTCAGTCTGTAGTAACATCTTGGACCTGAAATGAGGGGAATCCAAGAAGTGGGGAAGAGGGTAAGGCAATGCTGGGACTGTATGCCTGCAGACTTTGACACTGCGCTCCCCAGCAGCTCTTGCGCTGGCAGCAAGCACACACAGTGAACCTGAGGCGGTGCAGAGAAAAGAACTCGGTTTCACAAGAATCGTCAAAATGCAGGCGGCAGCAAGTGGGGAAAAGGCAAGTCTAGGGGTTTTCCCTCTTCACTCCATAGTTACTGTGCAAGAAAGAACAGATACAGAAAAATGTGAAAATCTGAATGTAGTACTTTGGTGTGCACTATTTATCCCTTCCTCATAGGTGTCTTTATTACATTTAATGCACAGTGATATTGGCCAAAATATGCTTTTGTTTGTGTTCCTTCACAGAAGGAGGCTTTGTAAAGTGGCAACAATTTAGCGTACCACAACTTCCCTTCAGGGTTGCAAAGCTGCCACTGGTACTGCTGACAGATAATTCATCAGTAATGACAAAAAAAGAGTTTATTGTCAGATAGGAAAACATCTCAAAGGGTGGGTCCCATCCAGATCTGTGAGGGGCTTATTAGTTCTTGGTGTGTTTTTTGTTTTTTTTTAAAGTTGGTGTGAAATACAATAGGCTTAGAAGAGAAGGCATTACAGATACCACGAATGGGATTCAAATTTTCTCAGATAAGTAAGAGAAGTACTCCTACATAATCAAAATGTCACAAAAATAAGGACAAGGAGTTTTAGAATTACAGTGAAATAAAAAATAAATGCAAATTAATTACATGCTCCTCTTCCTTAAAAAGAAAAAAAAAGGCAAATAATCTGGCATGCATTAGCAGACAAAATTAGCACTTCTAGAATAAAGGGGGTGCATAGAGGTGTATGTTTGTGTATTTTATTGCAATTTATTTTTTTTTAATTCACCTTGGTGAGGCCTCTGAGAACCTTGAGTACAGGAAGCCTGACAGATGCAGACAGTCAGAAGTGTGCAGAGAAGTGACAATCCTGGTGGTAAGGGCTGAGGAAAATGATCTATGAAGAAGGACTGAATGAATTAGGCTTGTTTATCTAGAAGAGAGAAAAGTAGGGGCAAAGTGTGGAGCATTTCAAATGTATGTTTTTACCGAAGTATTATTAGTGAGACTATTCTTCCAAATGTCAATGTTTTCTTTGTTTTGTGAGAGCACTCAATCGTGACTTTCTGTATTGTATATGTTGGTTTATAAAGAGATTGATGAATAGTTGTTCTCCATGTCCAACAAAGGACAAGAGGAAATCAAGGTAACTTGCTATGCAAAAAACTTAGGGAATATTCAGAACTTTCTTACTCTTCAGGTAATAAACTGGTAGAACAGGCTACCAAAAACCCCCACCCCTGCATAATCTCCTTCACTGAAAGTTTTGATGAAGTTGGATAAACACCTGTGAGGGATGGCTGAGGTTTACTTCACCTGGCCTCAGTGTAAGTGGTTTGACTAGGGATCTATGGAAGTTTTCTCCAACTCTACATTTCAACAGAAGAGAAAGGAAGAAATCAATCCAAAGGGTTCCATTACTTTTTAATGCTTCTTCACTTATAGTTTTACGTGTAGTCTGCACCCTCCTGGAATTCTCTCCCCATTGGAGATGATCACATTGTTGGTACTGATTAAGAGTATTCATCTCTATAATAGGAAAGACCAGTAATCATAAAGACAGAACTGTATGCAAAAAATGAAGTGGTCTCTGTCCAGAGCCTGCAAAGGCAGGACAGATACAGGATAAAGGGAAAACATGAAAAAATACATTTTCCCTAGTTTTTCTCTCCATCTTTATCTTTTATCTTCCTTTGCTTTTGCAACAATAATGTCCAACACTTCTCAGCAGATTTCCCCCTATCTTTGAGATTCTTTCCCACTAGTTTTTCTTATCCAGGACTTGAGCTTGTTTGCATGAATTCTAGTTAAAATGGCTATGATATGGGGAAGAGGAGGTTTCCCATGAACTTAACCTCCCCTTGTCTAAAATCTGTACATAACCTACCTTCATAAAGCAGCTGATCAGGACTTGAAGATGTAGGGCAAATGTTTTCAAAGTAATAATCTTACAAATACAGCACAGCTTCAAAATCCCTATGAATATACGCTATCATCATTTTTGTTTTGTGTTGTACTGTGCTTAAGAAGGTCTGGAAATGGATGCCAAATTGCTGCAATTAGTAATATATATAAAATTGGTTTTTAAGACTGATAAATGGTAAGAACTGTCAGGTTCCACACTTAATCTTTAACAAGACTGAAAACAGACCATGTAATTTTGAACTCTTATGTTAGAACTGCACAGAGTTAAAAGTACCCACTTTTTTTGGCTCTACCAAGGCCAAATTAATCTCTTTCCCAGACATTAGCAAAATTAGTATGAACTTACAAAGTTGCAGTTATATGGTTCTTAAATTTTTGGAAATGTTTTTCTTCTACTGCTCATTCTTTGACATATTCAAACGAATAACAATACCCAGTACTTACTTTTTGCCAGAGTAGACAAAGGATCATCACTAGTAAATGTTTTCCTTTTTAAGTTGACAATGGTCTTGCTAATTGTGGATACAGTTGCCAATCATTATTTTTTTGTTTAAGAAAGGACTTCATCGAATCTTGACACCTCTCTTTACACAACAGTCAACAAGTTGAGTGGCAACTTTGTTTCAAGATGGTTGTTCTTTGTTTAGGGTTGGGTTTTGTTTGGATTTTTTTTTTAATGCAGCGAGTCACCTGCTTACATGAAGTGAATGCTTATTTTCTACTGGATGGTACTGGATGCAAATTGCAAACCTTTATCTAAAATATATCGCATCTCCAGGGATGTGAGGCTGCTTGTAATAATTACACTGGAACCAACAAGCAGAGAAAAGTTCGTAAATACACAGCAGCAAAAGAATAAAAATTAAAATAAATATTAATGTGGAAGGTAAATATGCACTACGACTAATTTTTCTTGAAAGAATAGCATGAAGTCAATTTTATAATTGCAAAGAACATAAAGAAAAAAATTCACCATAAATTCACCACACAGCATTTACATAGATAAGTGAGACGAACTCCTAAAGAAAAGCTGAATGCATACTCTGCTTAAGCTACAAAACATTAATACAAAATTATGAGTATGTGCTAGCCCAAGTTAAACAGTTATTTACATGTGTGCTTATGTTATATTCCCTTGGGTGGTCCAGCTTCCTTCTGTGAAACTATTCATGCTAACAGAGTTAAGCATGTGTACACACAGGAAGAGACTCTGAGGTCTCATAAATAAATCCTATTATGTAATATCTGATAAAGTTGTTTTTACATTAGTATCAAGCTCAGAAACAAGGAACGCACATTACAGGTCCAGATCTGAGTTCGGTGTCCTGTCACAACAACTGACTAGTCCTACATACTTGAGAGAAATTTATATGTACACCATAATGGGAGATATGGGATAATTTTTGCTCACAGTAGCCTTGTATCTCATTAAATCTTGGACTCTCTAAAGCCTTTCCAAGTTGGCAAATCCCATAATCCACAGTAGTTTGGGGTTGGCTCTTTAAAAAAAAAAAAAAAATCACTAAAAGAAACCAGAAACTTCCTTTTAACAATTCTAAATTTGCCACTTTCTTATCTCTAATAGGATGTCCTCTTTTCAGTTACCAGACTGAGTGTGTAGACATTCCAAACTTACTGTATCTGTTCCACTTGCCCTGACAGTTTGTCTTTCTTGAATATTTTTGTTTTTTTGAGTCATTCTTCATACAAGCATTTTTCTATCCTCCATTCTTTTCATTTTTTCTCTCTAAATTTGCAACATTCATTCTGAAATGCAATTTTCATTGCCTTACATCATTTCAAAATAATCCGCAGTACTTGCATAATGACGTTATCTTTCTTTATGTTATTTCTGGCTTGATAAATTTGTCTAGGCTGCAAATTGGGCTGTCTAGTTATTTTTCAGGTCCCTTTTCTGTACAAATATCAGTGAACTAATCTGTGTGTTAATTAAAAGTTTTTTGTGAGGTATATTACTTACACTACTCAACATCAACCTTCTTTTGAAACACGCGTATCTGCCTCTTGAAGCTTCTCAGAACTGCCTCATTCTGACTGAGAATTAGCAGACTCAGGAAGCAGGTCAAGTTTCGGTATAGGCTGAAGTGTAACTTTCAAGTTTAACCAAAAAAAACTTCTAAACTGAAGTTCAGCAAAAGAGCGATGTCAAAGTAACGGCTCGGGTTCTGAGGGTGCCCAGCTCTGGTTTTCCTGCCGCCTCCTCGCCGCTGCCCGTCGCCCCCTGCCTGAGGTACCGCCGCATCCTCTCACCGCCCCCAGAAAACTGGCTCCTCGGCCGTATCTTTCTCGGTCTGTAACCATAACCTTCCACAACTACTTAGTTTTCGGTTTTTTTTTTTCTCTTGTCTCAAACGTGAAGGCCCGCGCTGGAAGCCTTGGGAAGTCTGAATCGTCGCTGTAAACAGCTTAGAGTGGAAGGGCCAGAGCGGCCTTCCCCTCCCGCCTCCCTCACGGAGGGGCTGTCGCGGAGACACACCCCAATTTCCAGCCCTCTCCTGCCTCTCGGCACACAGGGGCATCGCGGCAGCCGCCTTCTACCCCCGCAGAAGTTTTCCCTCCGTAGAGCCCCGTTCCGGCAGGCGNCAACTACTTAGTTTTCGGTTTTTTTTTTTCTCTTGTCTCAAACGTGAAGGCCCGCGCTGGAAGCCTTGGGAAGTCTGAATCGTCGCTGTAAACAGCTTAGAGTGGAAGGGCCAGAGCGGCCTTCCCCTCCCGCCTCCCTCACGGAGGGGCTGTCGCGGAGACACACCCA
>VWZL01004580.1:665964-797385 GCA_013396915.1 Stercorarius parasiticus | reverse complement strand
CGTGGGGAGGCAGAGCCGCAAGGAGCCGCCAGGATGAAGCTGGTGAGGAAGGACCTGGAGAAGGATAACGCCGGGCAGGTGACGCTGATCCCCGAGGAGCCCGAGGACATGTGGCACACCTACAACCTACTGCAGGTGGGTGACAGCCTGCGGGCCTCCACCATCCGGAAGGTGCAGACCGAGTCCGCCACGGGCAGCGTGGGCAGCAACCGCATCCGCACCACCCTCACCCTCTGCGTGGAGGCCATCGACTTTGACTCACAGGCCTGCCAGCTGCGGGTCAAGGGCACTAACATCCAAGAGAACGAGTATGTCAAGATGGGGGCCTACCACACCATCGAGCTGGAGCCCAACCGGCAGTTCACGCTGGCAAAGAAGCAGTGGGACAGCGTGGTGCTGGAGCGCATCGAGCAGGCCTGCGACCCAGCCTGGAGCGCCGATGTCGCAGCCGTGGTCATGCAGGAAGGGTTGGCTCACGTCTGCCTGGTCACTCCGAGCATGACACTTACCCGTGCCAAGGTGGAGGTGAACATCCCCCGCAAACGGAAGGGGAACTGTAGTCAGCACGACCGGGCCTTGGAGAGGTTTTACGAGCAGGTGGTGCAAGCCATCCAGCGGCATATCAACTTCGAGGTGGTGAAGTGTGTACTGGTGGCTAGCCCAGGCTTTGTACGGGAGCAGTTTTGTGACTACATGTTCCAGCAGGCGATCAAGACTGACAACAAGCTTCTGCTGGAGAACAGGTCCAAGTTCCTGCAGGTAAGGAGATAAACAGTCTCCAGAGTGGGTAAAAGGAGGTTTAAGAGCTGTCTGTGATAATAGAAGATAATTACAAGGGTGATGGGAAGGAATTAACTTATTAGAGAAAATACATTTTTGTCTGAGCATCATAAGGAAATTATTCTCATGCTTCCCAAACTATAAGGTAATTTTGCAAGATCTGGGGATGGTCCTTTCCTAGGATACCTTAATGTGGAGCAGAGAAAGTAGTAAATATTTCAAACTCCCTATAAGGGCATATTTTATCTTCAATCAAGAGTGAAGTGCAAGTTGGAAAATAGTTTAGCTGTAACGTTAATCTATGTACAGTCATACTGTATGGCATGCATAATTAATAACAGCTTTCTAAAGCTTTTTAAAGAAGAAAAAAGCTGGATGTTATAGAGGTTAGTTAATTGTGGTGTTAATAGTTAAAGGTTGTGCAGGCCCTAGCATTTTTTCCTTATCCATGTCATTGATTGAGTAGGTGGGGCTTTTTGCCTGATTTCACTGAAGTAGGCACACTCAGAGCCTAAACTAAATTTTCCTTTTCTTAAGGATACTTGTATCATTTTTTAAGTGATGCATTTAATAGATCCAATTAATGATACAATTAATAGATACAAGTAATCTATGCTTGCAAAACGAGCGGGGCGGGGAGCAGACTGCGAAATGTGTCCCAATACTTAATGGCCACAACCCATAGGAGACAAATGGATCCAATAAGCCTGCTTTTACATTTGTAGCAAAGCGGTAATAGTAAGTGTGAAAGGCTTTAATGTACTTCACAGCTTTGTAAGCATAGTAGCTACACAGTTGTGTGAGAGTTGATGCTTTTGCACTATATGTCTGCAGTCTTAAGAAGTCTTCCTCTTGAACGCTTCAAAAGAAGAGGCTTAAGTTTTAGTTTTCTAGTTTCAAGTGGCCCTATGTTGGGGACTATCTGCGACAGCTTGCATATTTAACCCGGTGTTTGAATAAGAGAAACAACTTTCCTGCACTTCTCAAACTACAGTTTAAGGATATGGTATAGGTTGCATGAGAGATCCTTTAAGAAAAGATTCATGTAGATTTCAAGAAAGACATAACTTCCTTGAATAGTTAACGAGATGAAGATTGTGTATAGTGGAAGCTGTTTGTGGTTGGCTAATCAAGAAAATGGTCCTTTTTATTTAAAAAAAACCCAAATCTTTGACTTTTTTTACTCTAGGTCCACTCTTCCTCTGGACATAAATACGCATTGAAGGAAGCCCTCTGCGACCCAGCTGTAACTAGCCGTCTCTCTGACACTAAGGCAGCTGGTGAGGTCAAAGCCTTAGATGACTTCTATAAAATGCTGCAGCATGAGCCTGACCGGGCTTTTTATGGTCTAAAACATGTGGAGAAGGCCAATGAAGCCATGGCCATCGATACCTTGCTGATCAGTGATGAGCTTTTCCGACACCAGGACGTGGCTACACGTGCCCGATATGTTAAATTGGTAGATAGTGTACGAGAGAACATGGGCACAGTACGCATTTTCTCCAGCCTTCATGTGTCTGGAGAGCAGCTTGGCCAGCTGACAGGGGTGGCAGCCATCCTGCGCTTTCCTGTTGCTGAGTTCTCAGACCAGGAAGATGAATCTAGCTCTGAAGAGGATTGATAACAGTGACTTCATTTCACAATTTCTTTTCCAAGTCATATTGAAATGACATTAAAGGTCCTCCCTTCCTAAATACTGTGTGCAGATGTGCCATGATGTGTTTTTGATAGTATTTCTCACAGGATGTAGCTCTGCTCAGCACACTAATGGATACCTGTTCTGTGGTAGTGATTATTGGTATACTGTGCATTGGAGCTGACTGGTTTTGCAGGTTATAGCGTGGACCTCCAGCAGTACAAGAAATTAATTTCACTTCCTGAAGCTGCTCATTCTGCATGTTAAGGCAGACTGGCAGCTTATTGTTTTGGAATGTGTATGAAAAAATAATAAACTAAAAGGGAGAAAACTATGTCAGACTGTCTGATTCTGTTTAAATGCTTGAAAACCATATTGCAAAACAAATATAAACTTCTTCATGTAAGACCTACAAAAGCTGTGCTTCATCTTAGGAACTTGACATTCTTCCTAAAATGTGGCAAAGGAGTGGGATCAGCATAATCTCTTAGGGTTTTTTTTGGCCTTATGAGTTTAAGCACTTAAATATTTCTGTGAAACACCTGAAGCAATCTTTCAGAAACCAGACACTTTAAAATAGCCATTTCCTCCCTAATATGATAGTAGGTGGTAGATAAATTGTGAAGCTTAGTGCACCGATTTCACTTATCTTTCTGAATGCTGTTATCTTGGGAGATTGTCCTGAAGGCTAACAAGGTATAAGTATCTTGTCATTGACTGTGTTCTGGTAAATTGGCATTGGGATTATTTAGCACCCAGATCAGAGAAGGTATATGAAAAGGCTTACAAAATCAAGACCCTATTTTCCATGACGAATCTTTTGACAACAAATAGTTTAAGAGAGTTCATAGTCTGGTATTTGTCTATTTGTGTGCCTCTTTAAAAACATACATAAGCTGTGATACAGAAGGAAGGATTACAAATTTATAAATCAAACTTCAGTTTAAGATAATGACAGCTGTAAAAATAAAAATTAATTTTCCAATTATGTGATCTGTTCAAAGTATTGAGAGGCACTAAAGTTTTTCTCCTCCACTGGACAATAAAGCAGTTTTTGCTTTCTCAGCCTAAGATTTCATATTCTGACATATCTGCAAGGGGATTGTTCAATTTAAACCAATGTTTGATTGTGTAGGTTGTGTGTTTAAATAAGCATTCCTTTTTTAAATGTGGTTGGAGGGGGGCAACAGGAGAGACTTGCGAAAAATAATTTCATGTAGGAAAAATGTGGAAGACTGCTGAAATACAGAAAGGGACATGGCAGTGGAAGATTAAAAATAAAAACACCAAAATTTATAGGCTGGACAGAATAATTTAGAAAAAGCATTTTTAATGGTACTGCCATATGTTGATGTGTGCCAGCTCTGTGAATTTGGTATAACCTATTGCTAGCTGAAATACCAGCCTAAACTCCTTGATAGGGAAGTACTTTGGGGTTTAAAAGCCATCTCCCCTTTTCCCATCATTCACACAGTCTAAGGAGTGAGTGAACAGAACTTACATTAGAGCTGTACTTTATTAACACTGATTCTTCTCTCACTGAAGACAAACAAGCCCATTAAGACAGTTGTTTAGAGTCAGCTTGCACAGATGAGCTATGTTATTTGAGCTTTACGTTTTTGTCTTCAGTGGTGTTGAGTGACAGAAGTTGTAGAATGCTTAGGTAGGCTTCCTTCAGCAGTCAGGACTGGTTAAATTAAAATTTCTTTTTTCTTTTATAAATCTGCCTAAGTTGATTATACACTTTGCCAGCTAGAAAACACTCTGATCCCTGCTGTATGTGGAGTTAAATGTAGAGATTATATGAGACAGGTAGAAGAATCAGACCTTCAAGAAGTGTTACTTGTATGCAGCAAATTAGAGCTTTAAACAGGTACATGATGTCTAAAAGTTGTTAATTTCTTTAAGATAAGCTGGTATTTCCCTTCTTATAAGTAATGCCAATTTGTTAAAATCGTACACAAATGAAACTTAGATTCAAAATTGTAATATACCAGGAAATTCTTAGTTTAATTCTCAGCAAACTGAGAGACAAATCAAACTTTCTTAATTGTGGAATGGTTTGCTATTTTATTAGACCAAATTGATTCTAGTTGCTCCATTTTAAACAAGAAATTAAGAGGTTTTGATGTGTACTATGAGAAGATTACAATGGCCGTTCTGCAAGTCTTAAGTTTTGTGCTTGTGGTGGTATATCACCAAGGAAAAGAAGCAGCTGTTTTGCTGCTTATTTGGTTTTTTTTAAGGGTATAACAGCAAACATCTGATAAGAAAACATGTTCATAGTGATTATTTGAATTATTTACACTTAGAACTAAAATTCTGCACTGACTTTACATTTATGTTTCTTTTTTTAGCTATTTCTACCATGGCATTAAGTCTCTGAAAGAAATACACATCTAGTTGCCCAAAGTATGGAAGGGTGGGATTTTTTTTTGGTAAGCATTTTTGTAGTAAAATAAATATACAATCACTATGTAGACAAATACATCCTGTTTCAGGAAACAGCTTACGGGCTTGGTATTGAAAGTAGGCTATGTTCAGTAGTTGCAGATGCTTGACCTGGCAAAGTTCCAGGGTTGCTAGTATCTTTTACATTTAAAGGAATTTTGAATAGTTGAAAAGTCCATATTGACAAAGATGCTTGTCTAACACAGACTTTAATGTCTGTGTGTAGATAACAATTATGCGGAAGATTCGTGTTATCTGCAGATCAAATGAGTTAAGTGCTAGAGCCATGGTAAAATACTTTTTGTGTCTTCTCTTTGGAACTAAACATATAGGAACTAAAACCAGTCCGCAATATGAAAATTGTTCTCTTGCACCATAAAATATTCAAGTAATTTGGAACAGTGTCTCAGGTTCTGATTATGTTCTAACACAATTCTGTGAATTAGCTGCATGGTTTATCTTCCAGTTTTTCAGTTTTCAAAATAAACAAATACACATTGTAGGACTTCTTAATGTTTATTAAATTTGGTAGGAAGAAAGCTTTAAAAAGTATCATGAAATCAGCTTGATCCTGAACCCTGCTGTGCTTTTAGCTTCAAAGATTCAAATAAATTCATTACTTCAGTTCAGAAAGCTTCTCTTGCAAACTTACACTTTGGAACAGGCCCCAGCTTGTTAGTTTTGTCACCTTTGGCATTTGAATCTAGTTGTTATTATTTGTGATTGTTTAACAAATAAAGTTTGATGCAAAACATGAGGTCACCACCAGCAAGAGATTGAAATAATCCTACTAGCTATAAAGCAAAATAAAAGATAAAACTTTTAGTAAAACTGTAAAGTATTTAACAGTATTTGACCTATGGAATTCCTCATCTCCTTCCCTTCCTGTCTTCACCCTTGTACACTATATGAGTAAAATGCTGGTAATAAATGATCTGACCCTGATCCCTGACCACCAGTGTAATAAGAGCCCAAAACTCTTCAGCTTAATTTGTAACATAACTAGCATTGTTAACATGTTAACATAAATAGCGTGATGTTTTTAAAGCCATGTAAATGTATGAAGTAATTTCATTTCCTACTGTTTTCTCAAAGGTTAAGTAACCCTGAATATTAAAGCTATCTTAACTTACGCTTGGAAAATTTCTTAGCTTAACTTCTGATCTGCTGACCGTGGTTTGCCTTTTTCAGTGAAGGTATGTTATAGCTACCTTCTCAGTGGACTTGATTTACAGCTTGAGCCTCTCTTCCTCTTTCTGGAAGCTGCAATATCCATCCAGAAAATATGCTTAGTCTCATAAAGGCAAAGTGGGGATAAAAGGTGTTTCATATGCATGTGATCTTTTTTAGTCACCCAGTCCTTTCACTTTTATCTCAGATTTTCATATCTCTGT
Source organism: Stercorarius parasiticus (assembly GCA_013396915.1). Taxonomy (NCBI): domain Eukaryota; kingdom Metazoa; phylum Chordata; class Aves; order Charadriiformes; family Stercorariidae; genus Stercorarius; species Stercorarius parasiticus. The sequence goes on along the minus strand of VWZL01004580.1, from coordinate 791,124 downwards.
TTTTAAAGAAGACAAGCGTGTTTCATAAGGGAATAGATGTCTAGTTTTGCATGAAAACAACATGCTCTCGTAATGTTTGTGCTGTTGATTTATCTGAAGCAACATTTGTGCAGTGTGTGGCCTATTTCTTTTACAAAAGAGCTAAGAAAGCAATTTTAAAAACGTGAAACTGCAATTAGGAGGTCTGCAATTAGGAATCCTTGTTTATAACCCAAAATTGGAATTTCTGCAGGACACTTAATAACAAAAAAAAATGGAGGAATGACTTCAGAAAACTACTTGTCTTTGTACATTTTAAATACGGCGCAACTTCAGACTTGAATTTGCTTTTATCAGTTCCTCCCCCCCCTTTTTTTTTTTAAGATAAAGTTAAAATGTTTATTTTGGAATGAGGTTCTTAAAACGTAGAGCTAGGTGCAGCTGAGGCGGCTCAGGCTGATGACTATTAAAGAAAAAAGAATTTTCTTCAAGCTGTGCTAATGTGGGGAATGATACAGGTTTGGGACACGTTCCCTTCTTAGTTCTTGTTGAATACGCACCTGCAACTTGCTACAAAGTGCATTATAAAAGTTTTGATGCTGTTAGGATTTCTCAGTTTTGGTTTGGTTTAGCACATGGTGGGAACAGAGGAGCAACCCATCATTGCAGTAGATTATTTTGCAGTATCTGTATTTCTCCTATAACAGACACAAGTTGCTTTTAGAGACTGTTGTATTCAGATTTCGCATGTGAAAATAGTATTTTGCAAACTCATTCTCCTAATTTAGAGTTAAGAAAATGCCTAACCATTTGTGTCTTCTGATTATTGTTACAGTTCTCAATTCAGGCTCTGACATGGGTAAAGCCTGGGGTTTTTCAGCAGTGGAAAGAGTAAACAGGCTGTGGAACTGCTTCTGTGACAGTTGCCCAAAGAATTGCTTAATAAGCGCAATGTTTAGTCCTGACACATTTTTTATGCTTGACTCAAGTAAGGCATTGACTTTTATTTGAGGATAACTGCATGATACAGAATGTAAAGGAAAGAAATCTCTCTCATCTGACAAACAAACTGTAGTGCATATTCTCTGTAAACTTCTGAACTTGACTGTTACAGAAACGCCGCACAGCTTTTCTGTGAAAAAATTGTTTCCTAAGGTGTCTTAGCCTAAACCAGAGTGTGAGGAAAAGGTCTCTGAAATCATACTTGTTTATTCTGTTGTCTGAAAGTAATTCTTCCTCTTGTCCCACTTGAGGGCTGTACAAGAAACAGAGGGGGCCGATAGCTGAGCAGCACTTGCTTCCAAGTCAGTGTCTTCTGGGAAATGCAACACAAAGCAGCAGCTTTCAAGCCCTGCCAGCTCTTGTCAGATTTTGCTATATCAATATCTAATTTATTGCCCTCTTTTTGGGAAATGCTATCTTCACAGCTGATGTAATTACTGTCACGCTACTCTAATAATTACTTAGAAGTCAAATTAGAGCTGATCATGAATCCTCTGACAAAATAGCTGTTCCATTAGAGAATGTTAATTAGTTGAAGCCAGTCCTCCTTTTTAGGAATGTACATACCAGACTTGATGGGAAGTTTTTTCTCTAGTCTGAAATGGAATTTCTAATCAAAGCCAAGCCTAGAATACCAAAGAAAGAGATTCGGGGTTTAAGGAGTCATATGGGACAGAAGATACGAAGCTTATGACCCTTTTCTGTTTCATAGTTAACACTAGGCTAAAGATGCTCCTTTTTCTGTCGGTGTCTTTAGTGAGTACAATTCCACATTGTATAAGCAAGTAAATACGTTTTGGCCGAGATAGCTAAATGACAACTGACTCAGGTATGATATCTCTTGGGATGTGGGAGACAATTTTCAGGTTTCTGATCTGAATGAGACAGGAAAGTGATTGAACAGTGGGACTGTTCCTACCTAACACACTCCAGCAGTAGTCTTCATGTTTCAGAAAAAAGCCCTGAGTAGGGTTCTGTGTTTCAAAATGATTTTGGACCTGATGGTAGCCAAGCAAATCTACTTTTGAAGACAGGCAGATTATTTCCTGCCTTAATACAGCCTAATTTCAGCCTTAATACAAATCCTTAGGCCTTTACTTCACTTAGTACAAAAGTTTTCAGATGACTTTTTACTGAAAGGACTTCAGAACAAAGAAATGAAGCACAAAACGTATGTAAAGATATGTCTGTGTGTGTTTAAAGATGCAGTACTCTCAAAGAATGTGGTATCTTCATGTAAAAATAAAGCTCGCTTGACTCTTAGCTTGCAGTTGCTTTGGTAGCTGAAGGAATGACTCAGGGCGCAGGCTAGGTAGTTATCTTCAGGCCTCAGATTTGTTTATGGTAGGAGGAGCTTGGTAGCAAGTGCTACATTTAGGATGTTGAATGCTCATGAAGGTCTCCTTCAGCCGTTTCTGAAGCTCTGAAAGCTGCAGCAGTTGTTGCTGAAGAGAATTTGCCTTTTCTTTGACCTGCAGTGTTCAGCCTGGTGACTTAACATGTTTAATACTGGTATAGATGTTTTAGTTTAGGTGTGAGGCAAATTAATTGCATTTGTTTATCTTACCCAAATAGTTGCCGTAAGACCACTTCCACTCCTTTTGGAGAACTATTTTATCCCATGTGATTTATTCCTCTCCTGAGTGGAAATTGCCGTTCTGCGATAGGGTGGCTAAAAGAAGCTCAAATGGGCTTTTTTCAGATACGGTGCTGGGAGAACATCAGCTGTCTGCAAGGACAGCCGTGCCTCCTGGTGCAGCAGCTGCCCTCATTGCAAGGCTGTACCTGGGAGCTGCTGGGACAGCAGTGGTGAGGGGCAGAAAAGGAGCAGCTGCCTCATGAAGGAGCTCTTCCAAGTTCCAGAGCCGTGAAGAAAGATGAAAAGCTATGGTTCAATGGAAAACATGAGATGGTGTGTTGGACATGGGACTTCTTCCCCAAGGAGAGCTGCAGTGGATGTTTGAAATATCTGTACTCAGTTCTGACAACTCATCCTCAGCTGAGGGTAAGATGCTGGCTCATGTGATTAAATTTGTGTCCGAGGGACAAGAGCCTTGAGCCTAAGGCCGAGACTAAAATTGAGATATCAAGACCTTGCTGTCTTGATATCTCCTGTCACTGTGGAGTAACTAATTTCTGACAAGCCTGCTACACAAATGTCGCCCCTGGAGTCACTGCTGTATCTAAGGCTTGTGAAAGATGGTCTTTGTTTTTCTTTCATACCTGTCTGAAAGCCGCCTTCTTTTTCAAAAGTAGTATGTAGTGCCTTGTGAAACAAACACCTTAGTGTGTTGCGTTGGGAATCAGCATGATAAGCAAAGGAAAAATTTCTAGTCAGACATTAAAAAAACCAAACAACAGACAACAGAAGCTGATTGAAATAAACCTTCCAGAGTTTTTGAAGGGGTGCTTAGTACGAAGAAACACTAAGGGAAAGCCAGAAAAAAAATAATGTTAAAAGGTTTGTTGTTTTTTTGGTAACAGTGTTTCTGGTTGTTTCTACTAAAATTTGTTTTTTAAGGTACTAGTAAGTCTAGTCATACCAATCCAAGTTTTTAAACTTCTTCTCTTAGAAGCCTCAGAAATCAGTTATTAAAACTCTATTAATACACAGTCAAGCATTGTGATCTTGGTAAACAACAGATTTATGATTGCTTAAGTAATTGCAAGCCGTCTGCATATGTTTTATCCAAGTCTACTTTCATGATCCTCTATATTTTTGTTATCAGAACAAAAATCCTACTAAGTGTTCAGAAAGAGCAAACTTAATATGGACAATTAATGCTGATAATTGTGAGTCTCACCTTTCCTAATTTTGAAGACTTGTCTTTCTAGCCTAAATAGGTTATATGAATTTGTAATAGTTGTCTTTTTTTCCAGGGGAGAGTGTTGACATTATCACTGAAAAATGTTTAGAGCTTTGAGCAGTAGCCCAAATGCTTGAAATGGAAGTTTTCGCTTTTACTTCTAGAACACTTTTAAAACTACTTTGTTCCCTAGCTTAAGAACTTTTATTTTGACATAAGAACTGGCAAGAAATAAATGTATGTTGGAGAGCAGAAAGTTCCTACTACTGGAAAAATGAGAAGTTGGAACAGCCTTCCAGTCAGAAAAATCAGAGCAAAAGGTCACTTTTCTATGGAATTTGTTTACCCTGAAAAATATGAGGTAGTTGCCAGCAATAGATAGGAATCAATTCAGCAATCCTGTACCCTATGCTCTGAAGAGAAGCAGAGCGCTTGCTGCTGTTATTTTAGCAGAGCGTTGTGTTGCCGCATGTGTGTCAGTCCAACTCTTAGGGCGTATGTTCCCACCCCATCTCAGCAGAGGCTCCAGATTGCACCGCAATACTGACCTTGTGTCAGACAGGGATTAGCCGTCTGAGTTGGCTGTGCAAAAATGCTTAGATTAGGTACCTGATACAGGTTTAGTGAGTACTTTCCTTTCAATCTCTGCCAGTTTGATATCTTCCAGGAGCTTTAAAGATCTATTAACAAATAATTTTTGAGCGTTTTATTTGTAAATAGGCATCAGACTCAAGTCATTGATCATTAAATGTGATTCCTTTAGAAAACACGTTTTCTTCAACGATTTTGAAGAGAGCTGCTGAGAGTTGGTCCTCTGCCTATATTGGCACAGTTTAGAAAACTCTGCTTCAGACAAAGGCGACTGCGGTATCCAAAGAGCCACAGACCAAAGAAGAATAAAAACAGAGTGCAGCACCAGCACTGCTGTGCTGCCTCATAGCTGGGCTGGAAGGAAAAGCTGGAAGTGACCCGTTGCCACTCCCTACTGCTGAAACTGTAGTTGAGGTGCTACTTGCATAAAGCTCACGTTAAATCTATGATACGGTTGCACATATTTGCAAAAGGAGTATTGTGGGACATAGGGTGGTGGCACGAGTTTCTTTTGTGCCTTTTGATGAGGTCCTTTTTTAACACTCACAGCTCCTGTTGACTTTAGAAGTATGAGTCACTCTTAAATAACACCAAAACTGACTTTAGCTTTGCAGACTTCAGTTTAGACTGGACAAGTGGCATCTACACAAGAAAATAAAATTTTCTCACTGTTAAGCTTCCATGGTACTTTTGTGAAGTTGATGAAGATGTTTGAAAGAAAGAGTAACAGGTTCTTTATGGAACTCCTGATAACACCAGGATACTTTCTGAACAGGACTGGGGTGACAGATATCTTAAAATCACGGGTGTACTTCATGTGCTGTGGGTAGGAAATGTAAGTTATTAGTGCCAGTAAGTTGTGTAGATAGCTCTATCTTAAACTGCATCTAAAAAACAGGATGTTTTTCTACCTTCAGAGTCCAGCTTTAATTTGGGGGAGGGAAACAAACCTTCCTCTTACAATCTCTTCACGGCTAGTTCCAAATTTCCCTGAATTGTTTATTGACCAGTGAAAAAGAACATTTGCAGTAAAAAGACCTAGGATTAGTTCTGTAGTGCTCTCAACTGGTTTATCAGTAAAATCTCTACACCAACAGTACAGAAAAAGAGCTGCTCATGCTCTTAATGGTGCTTGAGTGTCTTAGTCCTTTAAACGAGTAGCTATGGTTGATGATGCATATTGTTATGCTAAAGGTTTCAGTACGTTGCTCTTCAATATTCATAATTCACGGAGGTATACTGGCTTGTGGAGAACTTATTAACTTTTTAATTGAAAAAAAAAGTATCTTGACTATACAAATATATCACATAAAAGAAGAATATTAAATCCCCATAAACTGTTAATGCAATTTTTAAAATTACTTTATTTCCTGTACTGCACTGTGAAATGACAATGGTAGAGGCACCAATCTTGATCATATTCCGCTTCAAACATGCCACACATCATTCTTTAAGGGAATAAGTTTCTAACATACACTGGCAGGGGGGGTCTTTTCCTCTAATTTGAGCAATACCGGTGTGGCATTTTTGTCTTTGTCAATTTTTCCGATTATCACATGAACACTGTGTGCTACTTCCTGACCCACTGGTACATGAATCCATTGACAGAAAGACTGGAGATTAGCTACTAATGTACAAAACGGTGAGGCTGTGAAAGTCCTTGTGATTGTCTTAGACCATAAGATGAGTAAAGCTGCTTGAGTAAAGTATATAAATAAGTGTAGCAGCACTCTATGAATTGCCTAGTGCAATAACAGTTGTTCTTGTGGGAATTTTTTGTCCAAATGAGCAAACCTTTGTATTGCTGATTTTCAGGTTTTCTTAAGGCGCAGTCCCACATTCTTGGCTGCTTGGATTTCTCAGTTAAAAATGTAAAACGTTATGTTATCAATGAGCCATATTCTTTAAACTGTCCCGTGCAAGAAAAGATTCCTTATCACTGTTAACAATTCATAGATAGAGACGGATGAGGAAACATACAGGCTGAGGATTATCTTCTCTTTTAGCAGTGAGAAGTCATAAATTTCAAACCAGAAAAGCTCTGCGTGTCTTGGTAGAGAGCTGATAGCATGATTACCCATGCCAGTGCGTGCTTGAGACACACTCAGGATTTTTCTAGTGAGCAGGTCAGAGCTGATCTGTGCAAAGAGGCAGTGCCTGCTACCCGTGCTCCTGCAGGACAGAGCCAGTGTTCCCGGCGGGCATTTCGCTGCTGTGCAGCTGGGGATGAAGAGGCACTTCCATCTGACCTCATGGTGTGACAGCGCTAGCATCTGGGGACCATTCATGGTGAAATTCCAACATTTCAGCAAATACGTGACTTATTTTCCTTTACTGCCTGTAGCAATCTCTTATCAGCTATATTCTCACTGTAGTAATTTTTCTGGTTACTCATAGAAGAAAAAGTTTAAAAAAACTCTTAAATTATATTATTAACAATACAATTGATTTATTGCAAAGAATTAATGTGTAATAGAAAAGAGTAATTGTTTGGATGATGGGGGTTTTTTTCAGTCTAAGCTCAATATCAAGTGTTTTTAAACCTTTCAATATTTGCTTTTAGCAACAGTACGTTTTATCCCTTACTCTTCAGTTCTGCCCTGAGAAAACTGCAAGTATGATTATTTAAATACACAAAAAATCGTTTAAACTTTACTAGGATATTTCCATTTGTAATACTCTTTTCTACTTGGACAGTTTTATCTTCTCCCTGTGTCATTTAAATGGAGTTCAGTTTTGTAAAAATCCTTCCGATTTACACTTTGCTGGAACCTGTTTGCTTTATATAACAAGTTTGTCTGAAAAATAATATAAGTCTTTGTGCTACGAAGCAGTTGAAAGTTTAAGAGTTTCAAGTCCCTGTTGAAGTATGGGAGTACGTATCGTGAACAGGGAAATGTGGAATTCCTTTTTATGTAGCCATGACATAAGAAGCTGAAGCAACATAGTGTTTCCCCTCATACTCTACTAGAAGATGGCTCAGATAAAGAAAATGAATGTTCTGTTGTGTTCCAATGAAAATTGTCATAGATGCTGTATTAGCAGAAATAATAGGAAAGGTGTTCTCTGTACAACTAGACTGTTGTCTCTATGACAACTTGACTAGTCTGCAAGTTAATTTTTTTTTTCTTTTAAATATACATGTCTGAGATTTAATTCTGAAGTGTATCAATTCCCACTTATCTCTGCAATTTTTTGCTTGGTCAAGCTTTCTGCTTCCTCTTGGGGTTGGTTTTTATCCCCAAATCACTACATAGCAGAGAAGTATGGGACCAAAGGAAAAGGTAGGTATTTGTAAGCTTCCATCTTGTCTTTCCACTGCACTTTTTACAGTTTCTTGGGCCACAGATGAATTCATATTCATGTGTTTTATAGACATAAAATCTGAGCTGCTGGCTTTTAGCATGCATATTGACTGCGTATGTTTTTGCTGTACTCCATGAAAACTGGCTTGTGGTGCTCTGGCTAGCTGTGTGTGAGAGGGTCATATCAGGATATTTGCCCTTCCTTTTGGAGGATTTCTTCTCTTCCTGAAACCTTGAGTGATTCAGTTGAGAGCAAGCCAATGATTATGTTCAGCATAAGGCAGTGAAAGACAGGAGTTTGTAGCCATTGTGAAGTAAAGAAATGGAAATAGTTGCTGCTTCTCAGAAAGCCTTTATTGCCACCAAAGCATTTCCACTCTGATTTTAGCCTTAAGACTGCTGACCTTTGAGAAAAATTACCCAATAATCCCTGAAAATAATTAGGGGGAAAAATTAATGAATAATGATACCAAGTCAGGAAGGCAAGAAAAATAACAATTGTCCTTCATCCTGGTAGGGAGATAGTAACATGAGTTTCCAGCTAGGCATCGATTTTGCATCAGTTCTTGGAGTATCACATTTCCCAGAATGGTCACAAGGAATTTCTGTCCCGAGGCATTTTTTAGATGAGTGTTTTTGAGTCTGATGAGGTAGACTGATGAAGTCTAGACTGATCAGATAGACTAATTTTGTGTGTGTGTGTGTGTGCGCGCTATGGTTCATGTTGTCTTAAAAGAAAATAGACTTTTTATGTGTAAATAACAGCACAGTAGCAATGTATCCACCCTCAGAAGTACATTAATTTGTCTGCGGTGTTTGGCAGTTTTCTCCGATTTTTTGACAGAGTATTTTTATTTTATTTTTCAAAGGTATCCTGCTAGCTGGCAGCACAAAACAAGTACAAACTGTGGATTCAAAAGAACTTAAAAATATGCAGACATTTGAAATTCACATTTGAACACTGACAGGTAGTAATTTACTCCAGCTCACAGGTCTGGACCGTGTGATGAGTATTCAATGCTCTCTTTTTCCTTAATCCTATATTAGTATACTGAGATTATGAAAGACGTAGGCCATGTTGCATAATGACAAAAGTCACCAGTCTCCATCTTCTCAAAATAAACCTACTTTGGGTGGAGAATAGGCATGACACTGTTGAACATGTATCACACTAACATTTCTGCCTCAAAATTTCTGATCTATTTCTACAAGCTTTCACACGTTTTTATCATGAGCTTCAAAACTGATATTGTAAAATATGATCGAAATATACATTTAACTGATTATTAACCATAATAGAATGGTGCTATGTGAGGATAGTCATACTGTTTTTTTAAGCAGGTAGTGATGGGCTGTGATGAGTTGACCTCCTTAACCAGTTGTGCTACCTATTGCACAGTCCAGCTACATTTTTGGATTGAATCATAGGCATAATGTTGAAGGAACTATTGCTTGAGGTGAAGTGATTTATCTGATTATATATGCTAGAAAAGGAATGGGAGTGACTTGCTTAAGAATGAAAAAAATTTGGGTTTGCTTCCTGCCATTTGCAAGTGTTAGAGAATTGAATTTCTCAGGAAATCTGAAAAGAATACTTAGAAATATTTAGGAATTATTTCAGATGATAAGAATAATAAGGCTTTGGATACTCAGGTAGCATCATACTTGTTTAAAAGAAACAGAAAAATTCTCAATGAATCTACCTCACCTCTGGTGTAGCCTAAGAGCAACAAAATTAATTGGAAATACATAAAGACATATGTCTGTTAGTGTGGGAAAAGCAGTCCAGTTAACAATGTGAAGTCAAAAGAAAAACCATTATGAAAGAAGTGACTTTGGGGCTTGCTAAGGGTTTTAATGTGTGTTTCCCACAGCAATAGCTGAACCTGGTTTACCATGCTGTTTTCGACAAGGCTACACCTCAGCAAGCTTACAGCAGCAGGACATCAGCCTGCAAAACTGGGATTCAGCATAATTGAGCAAGTAGAAAGCTTGTAGAAAACCAGATGAAACATCATACTTGAATCTTCCTGTCAAGCTAGAGGAGTTTTGTGCTGAGGGAAACCTACAGGTCTATGTGCAGTTTTGGAGAGTATTGTGAAGAGCACATTTTTCTCTAAGTTGAAGAGTTCTTATTTATTCACTTTTTGCAAGAAATTAATCTCTTGCTCCTTTTTAAGCTTCTGGGGTTTATTTCAGAAAATAACATACACATTCATTTTAATGGTGCTTTCTGTGTGAAATCTGAATTAATTATAGATGACTATAAATATCTTCTATCTCAAAAAAAAAGGTCAAGAGATAAAGGGTCCTGGGGACTTACAGATAAAGCTAGATGGTAGGAAACAAAAGTTATAGAGGGATGTTCAGGAGGAAACGGTCTTTGAGAGCAGAAGAGAGTGGGCGTAGAGGAGAACACAAAGATTGTAGGGACTTGAATGGAATTAAGTGTTGATGGAAGAACTACATTCAAAATATGGACTGGACATCACTGGACACAAGCTGAAACATTTTCTAGGAGTTGTTTCACTTCCATCAAGCTGCTAGATTTGCTAAGCCTCTGAACATCGCTACAAGTCAAGTAGCTGACCTCACAGTTTTGTGTATGTGACTGCATATTCCCAGGGCATATTCCCTTCTGTGAGAAGCTGCAAAATGCTAAGAATTGTGCCAATGAGGGAACTACTTTCCAAACTTTGAACAAAATAGTTTTATTCTGATGACTGTCAGATGAGTGGGGTACATATTCTTGGTCGCTGCTATTGTATTTCCAAAAGTTTTGCCTATTGCATTGGGTTACTTGTTTGGGACCACATTACAAAGCGTTGATTCAGTATATTTTTGGGCTTGACACCGCATTAGAAAGCTATTTTCCAGTACAAATTATTCAGTACAAAACCAGCAAAGGAAGTCTTATTTCATGGGTTGTACAAAGCATTTAATTGGTTTCGAAAACCATGTGGCTACTGAAACTGGAACCGCTTTCAAATATATATTTCTTTGTCTTCTGGGGATATTTATCAACTTTTAATAATAAGTCTCTTTTTAAATTATTTGGTCTCATTCCAGAAAGTCAGTCTTTTACTCTTCAAAGGTTAAAGATTAAAGAAAAAATGCTGGAGGCAAAATTGTACAAAGGTTCTTTTGTAGCCCCGAAAAATGAAAGGCTTGATTTAAGCAGTACTGAAAAAGTTTCAGAAGTTGAAACTTTTTTTTTTAATATACAGCTTTATTTGAAATACACTGATATTTAGCCAGCCAGAACTGAATGCGGGAGGAACTTCTAATGCAGCCTCCTTGGCCTTCCGCAATAAGGCCAGAGCACTGCGGCCCCGAAGCTCACAGATGGCAATTGTACCACGCCATCATATTTTCTTCCACTTGGCCTGTCTGTGACTAAATCTGTTTTTCATAAGACAAGACCGAATAATCCCGCAGTGGCATTATCACAAATGAAGTAAAAAAATAAAACGTGAAGATTGTACAATTTGCTGGACCAGCGGAGAATCCACTTTCACGTGTTTGAGCCATGATTTCACAAGTAGCATCTTCACAGGTAGGTCTTTGCAAGCAGATACATGTTTAATGTTCCCTTGCTACCAGCCAAATGCAGTCCAGCCCTGAACCCAAATCCATGTCATTGTGTTGATGCAGGTAGCAGATCCAGCCTTCAGGAGGTTTTATTTGCTGAGGCTCAGTGCTGCACTTACTGAAGGACACAGACAGTTCTCTGCTGCTGGCTTGATTCCAGCTAGCTGAGAGCAGCAGCACAGGCTTGCACACGCCAACATGCAGTGGTATCAATTTCTTTCAAGTGAAAGAGTTTTCTAATTGCAGAGGATGATACTATTTGCTGCTGCTTTGGAAATAAGCTTTTGAGGGAGGCCAAGCCAGCGTTCCCAGTCCTGCTACCCTTACTGAGTAGCTGTCACCAGCATCCCAATTGCTTCCTTTTATGCTATTTGCTTTGTATGTTTTCTAAGATCCTGATGGAGACAGGTAGCCTTTTGCAATATCAGCATAAAATACATTTAGAGGCAATCAGTTATTGCCTTATAAACTAGGACATTCTTCTTAATATCACTTGGCTTTCAGTACATTTTGATCAGATAAACTCTTCTGTGTTGCTGTATTGCAATCCTATGTTGTTTGCAGGTCTCTAAAATATCCTTACTACATCATTGGTTGTAATATGTGCTGTACAAGACATTAAAGCAATTTTTTTTTCTTTTTTGCAAGAGGTCCAAGAATATTAGAACTGCATAAAACATTTTAAATTTATTTTAATTTTCAGCTTAAATTTCTCTGTCCTGTTTTGTTTTCCAGGATGGAAGGTGTCTGATTTTTTTTTCTGCTAATGACCTTTTTTTGAGTTTCCCAGTATTTTCCGATTGTGCATACTTTTGCAGGACATTTCTACTTGGTTTCTGTCCTCCTTGATTGCACTTAGACCTGCTTTGTTTCAGTCTCTTCTTGCAAAACACAGAGGAATTGATAAGGACACCTGAAATGCTATAGCAGTAAGTGTGAAATGGAATAAAAGTTAACACTTTGACCACATGCTGGTGGGGAGAAGTAGTGTGTGACCAACGTGTAATTCCTGTTCAATGCTAAGTGCAAATTTGTTCGTTCCCATTTTGTAGAGGATGTAATTGTTATTTGCTACAAAGCATACACAGATAAAATATCCTAACTGAATTTACTGTCTTCTCTCAGCTAAATCAGTCTTTGTGATGTCATTCATTGTGGGTGATTTGTGGTAATCTATTTTTCATCAGTAAAGAGACAGGTATTCGGCTTTACTCTACAGTTCGGGTTATGTTTATATCCATCTGTTCTAGGGAAACAAGGGCGCCTATTCTGCAGTTCTCTGTTTGCAAAGGTTAGAGTGGCCAGGCAATAAGCACATAGACAAGTGCCAGGGAAATCTAGTTTTCCACGGTTTAGAGTCAGAATAAGCAGGCAGACAGCACAAATGTTTGGTTAAAAGATCTCATTAAATGAAACAGAAAAAAGTTTATTAGTGGCTACTGGACAAGTATGAGCTACTACTCTAGGTTTGTAATAGAAATAATATTTGTGTTGTTGTCTTGGTGACTGAGTGTTAACCTTTCACGTATAGGTACAAACTGTGCTCAGCAAAGAATGCCGCATGCATCAGCTAGCGTTCTCTCCTCAGTTTAACCTGGCAGCTAGCAGGATGCTGTTCCAGGTTTTCTACAGTGCCTCCTTTCTTGTAGAACATCAAGTTAAAAGCTGGAACTTCAGTTTTATCCTTCGATAAACATTTATATTCTGCGTTTCTGATCAGTGCTTTGATCTGTATTTTTAGTCATTCTGTTAACACAGCATGAAATAATTCAAAATCTTAATTTAATTTACTTACGTTGTGATTAAGTATACAGTCCAATATGACATACCTTACCAAAAAGAAATATTTTTTTTCCTCCTTAATCCCCATAACTCTCAAAAGAATCCTCTCCGACTTCCCAGTAGCTCTTCTTTTTCCACTGCTTCTGCCAATAGTCTTTTTAATTTACATACACAAGTTTGCTAGAAACAGATGAGAATGTGTGCATCTTAGACAGAAATTGGAAGTTTGAAAGAGTGCAAGCTAGATATTGTTATAAATATAAAGTATCATTTTCACAGTCACAATCAGTGATATTTTTAAATGTTCTGAATCATCAGCTCATGTACAATGTTCCATATACTGAAAAATTAAACAAAATGTGAAAGCCAGGTTGCCGTAAGTCAGTAGATTATTGTTTGTTAACAGTGTAATGTAGGTGACTGTAAACTCCACTTTGCATTTACCATCTGAAGATTTGAACGTATCTTTGACTAGTAAGATTCCTTTTTACAGAATCTGTGGAAAATGTAATAAGATACCCTTAAATCTGTTAATTTTTTATTAGCTAATTTTACAGTGCTTATCATGACCCTTCCTTTTATTCAAAAACATTATGCTGATGACGTTTCATAGCACATGGAAGCCACAGAAGGTCATGTAATACATTTGCATAGTAAAATATGCCACACAGTTTGTGTATGAAGTCAAACTTCAAAGCAACTGATTTCTGGCTAAGATAGAACAGGAAGATGAGAGAGAAAAAGGATGGCCATATTGGATCAAATCAAGACCGTGTTTTGTCCAGTATCATGTCTGCAGTACATGTAAGCCAATAGCTAGAGACAAACAAATATCTGAGCAAGCATACATAATATTCCTCTTCCAGTTTCCAAGTACTTCCAGCTGAGGGGATTTCCTGAATCAGATGTGCATTCGGTATGGTTTGTAACCTGCAGTGTTGTCTTCCATTGACTTCTTCAGTTACCCGTTGAATACATAACATTTAGTATCAAAAACATCCTGTGTCAACAAGGTCTAGAGGTCTATTCCCTGCTGTGTGGAGTCACCTCCTTTTTACTTCTGACCAGTATGACCTATCTAGCTTCTTTTGATTCCTCTAGGTTTATTATTTTTAGAAGAACACTTATTGCTGGTTTTAATTTGACCTCACTCAGAAGCACAAGGATCTGGGGGGTTAGTAGCAAATAGTTGGCATTTTTTGTCTTCCAGTTTGTTTGTGTTAGCATTTCACATTTTCGAACTTTTTGTTACTGCTATGACGATTAGAAGTGTATTCTTTAAAATGATGAAATTTGAGTGTATCGCATAATAGATTCAGGAAACTTCAAGACCACTTAGTATAGTGAATGCACAGTAAAAATCACAGTAGTTGTCAATACTGCATCGTTGTGAAGAAATTCCTTGTCTGTCAGCAAATGATAGAATGATGATGGAGGGTATCACAGTGGAGCGTACAAAGCACAGAGTGTATGTGCAACCTTCAGTAGCTTTAGGAGAAAGTAAACTGGAAGAGATGAGCTGGAATCTGTGAGCTTTGATATTTCATATCATAATATATTTTAAATATCATCATAAGGTGAAAAAAATGTGCGTCTGAAGACCTCTAGAATGATGTTCTGTCCATCTTACTCAGAAGCTAAAGTAAACAGAATTCTGGAGATCTTTAAGAGGAAAGTTGACATGGAAATATTTTGCATCTACCTTTCTTCTTCAACTAAATAATGAACTTAGACACTTACTTTAGCAGGTAATCTCATTAGAGCTGTTTCATTGTCTAGGAGATAGGTTGGGAGTCTAAATGACGTGGTCTGAATCCCACGCATGGTGTCAAAAATAATAGTAGCAATTATTTTTACTCTGAAATTTAACAAAAGAAGATTTGAACCAGTGATAACTTGACCAAATTTTTTAAAAATCAATTTTGTTGATTTTAATTATGCTTTGATGACAGAGAGTAGGGAAGGAAAACACCTACTGCACATGAACAAGCATGGCAGAATTTCTTTAAACGTAAACATTTAAGGAAGTCAAAAGACGCATAGATTACTTTTCCGGCCAATTATTTCCTGTCAGACCATCAGCCATGATTTTTTTCTTATTGCTTGCAATGAATCTTTTCTGAAGAACAAAAGCAAATTCTGTTTTAGTTTGTTCACTTCTTTATATTTCCTGACTCTGACTGTAAGAAGAAAAACTAAAATAACACAAATGAAACTTTTCCTCTTTTGCTGTCCAGTGAGACTGGAAATGACTACTAAGTGATAAATAGTCTTTTGTGAGAATTTTACTGCATTAAGCAGGAAATAAGATGCTGAGAGAGAGAGAGATTAGCATTGACCACTTAGGAGCTTAATTATAGTAACAAGCTTTCTATGAGAATATCATTGTCTTGGTAGTGAATAACACAGATGTATTTTAGTAACTGGATATTAGATTCTTTGACATGCAGCAAGTATTATGAATTTGGGTATTTTTACGTAGCTGCTAAATGTCCGCAAATGATCATGAAATGCTTCATTGAAATGAAATTAGAGTAGTGTATAATTATGGTTTCAAGCAGTCTTGATGTTCTACAAATTCAACTAATTTGGCTCTTGCGTATTAAATACACATCTTTGCAGCAGCAGAGTCAGTGGTTGCTTTTGAAACTGACTTCAACAGGACAAAGATGGAAGAGATCACTATAAGAAATACAAGAAAAAAAAGGATTAGAGCCTTATTTTTATCTATAAATAGTAATTTTGGCTTCTTAATGAGCCTCTCAGTGGGTTACGATTATCACTTCAAGCTGGGGTTTTCACCCTATGTACCTCATTTTTCTGAAACTCGCTATAAAGTTGTATTTTTACAGTATTTTCCCTGATGATGATCACTGAGCTTTAGGGTATGGGAAATTAGTCTGAGGAAGCATCTGCTGTCATGACTGATCTCATCATAGTCCAGCAACACCATTGTAGAGCAACTTTTCCTAAATGGGTAAATGTTGGATTTCTGCAAATAGGCACATACTGGTACTTTTGCAATAACAGCATCTGGTTGCATTAAAAATTTATTCTGTTTTTTTTTCCAAATATGAAAGGTTTACAGATACTCTAGGATAGAATTAAGAGAAAAATATATGCTTTTTTTTCTCTCTAATATAGTTCAAAATTAAATATGTCTGAAAGCTTTTCCTCATTCTTTTCCTGTGTATGTCTTCTGAAAACAGTTGAGAATTATTTAATTCTCAAATTTATGAAAACTTGAGAACTACTACCTTGAATGAGGGAAGGAACATTTTGTGTAAAATTCTTAGATTAGAAATACATGGAGTTAAAAGAAGTAAAAATAACTAAAAAGTTGCTTTATTTACTATTAAAGGTAATAATATCTTACTTAATTTTATTTGTATTGTGATTTACAAATGAATGATGGACTTTGCAAAATAGGTTTTGGATACAGAAGTCCAGTTGCTAACATCTCTGAGTTTAGCTGCGTATGTATGTGTGAGGAATTATGTTTTAAATCTCTTACCAGCTGTGATAAATATGCCCAAAATGCAACTTTCAGTTCCTGCCTTGTACCCTCAGTTAAGTCATGATTGAACCTTGATTTCTTAAAAGTTTTGAGTTTTATGTGTATTGCTACATATTACCTTTTTTTTTTTTTTTAAAGCTCTCTTTCACCTCATCGCCTCTTCCAATGTTGATGTGAAAAATGCAATGACCTTCAGTGGGCCTCTGGAAGATATGTTCGGGTACACAGTCCAACAGTATGAAAATGAGGAAGGGAAATGGTAAGCTGTTTTTCTTTTATTCCACAGAAACTGCAAATTATCAGGTATTCAGTGACTCAGGCGCTGTACTATTATTTGTAAGTATGCCACATACATAAGGGTCAGTTTCTGTCAGTCAGATTTCTTAAACTAATACACAGTCCTAAGGAAACTGGTTCAGAAAGTGGGTAAATTCTCTTGTTGGTGGAGCTAAGAAAGTTTTGTGTTGTGCCTGAGCCCTCTTTTTTCTGTTTACTGAATAAAATCATTTTTTGTCTTTCCCTTGTGTTAGGGTACTGGCAGTGAAATTGCTCCTGTTTTAGCTAACTAATCTGATTATGGGTTGTTTTTTTTTAAGTTTTCTGTCTGAGTTTTTTAACTGGTGGAAAGATTTCCCTTTCAAAACATCAATTAATACAATACTCCACCTTCCCTTTTGGAGGGCTAATAATTCTGTCTTGCAGGCGCTAACACGTTTGCATTTGGGACTTGGAGCTTTCTTCTTAATCTGTTTTTTCCTTCTCATTTTTCTTCTGAATTAGAAGTTGCATTTTGAGGTGCTTACTGATATCATCGCTTTTCAGTCTTTTGATAAACACCTGCTTAAGCTTTTCCCTTGTAAGAACAAACTTCACAGGCCAACCACTGGGCTGGAGGACTGAAATAACAATGGAATGGTAAAAGTTTGTGAATCCTGAGATCTCCATCATTCTTTACAGGTTGCTCGGCTTTTCCCAGAGCTTTGCCAGTAATTTGACATTCTTAGTAAACCCAGGGAGTTCCGTGGGCAGCCTGGGACGACAGGCACATAGCTGTGTGACAGCCAAGTCAGACTGTTCTGCGCTGCCCGAGCAATCGTCCCTGCAAGCGCTGGGGCTGTCTGACTCCAGAGTCTGTCCACCACGGCAACAGTGTTCACTGTTAGCCGTGGAGGATGTTCGCGGAAATGAAATTGCAGAGCCTGCTTTTGAAAATGCTAGATCTTGATTGCCCAGGTTGTAGGATGTTTAAAATACACATCTGCATGAGGGTCGTGGGAGACTGATAATGACCTTCTTTGAGCTAATTTAGACCTTCAGGAAATGGTATCCATGCTAGGAGCTGGGGTTTTGCACAGTAAGCTGTATCATTGTAAACTGTCCTGAAACTTTTCAAGAGCAAAAAATAAGACGAGCTGGAAATGGCAACTCTTGCAGTAGCTGAAGGAAGGCAGGAATCTAAACTAGTGTGATAGGTCTGAACATCTCTGATATTAAACTCCAGAGCTGCTTGACAGTTGTCAGACTTTCAAGTTGCTGTCAGCATAGCAACACCCTGAGCAGGAAATTTGTAGGTTGACAGTTAAAAATAAATATACAAAGCAGCTTTGTGATGCTTTATCAACAGCTATAATGCTACCTAGATACCACAGATAAAGCTTTTCAGCAACAGATGTTCTGTAAACCTGACCACGGTTTTTTCTCAATAAAATGGGTCCACTAAAAATAACCCCATGCAAAAAAAGACAAAAGAGCCTTCCAGACCACTTCTGTCTGTTCATGAGGCTCGTTCTTTCTAAGAAGAGAGCAGCATGGGGACATTATCCTGTGGAGCATTGATTAGCTCCCATGGGATAACAAGCACACTCTGCTTCTCTGCAGTTAAATGGGAGCCGAGGATGATAGGCTGTGGTGCCTGTTTCTGTGTAAGTTTTGGTGTAAAAAATACATACATTACAGCATATAGATTGAAAGAGCAGTCAGATCCCGTATATACTTGGAGAATTTTATTTTGCTTTAGAATTAATTTATTTATTATTAATGAAAATATCTTAATGGATTGTTATGATACTGTTATGATACTGTTCCAGTATGGTTTTTTTAGAAGCTGGAGTGTGTACTGAATTTAAATTCTCCTTTCTGTCATTTTTAAATCCGTAGGCTACGTTTTACCTAGTATGTCATTCTATTCAAATATCTTCTGCCTGAACTCATTAATTTATGATTAAAGATTGAAATGGTTCTCTCAATAACTCTTCACAATCACCTAAGTGTCCAGGAGCAAATCTTACTGAACGATTACTCTTAATGTCAGGATTTCTGTTTCCAGTGTGTGCTGTGAATTCTAATTTAATGCAAGTTCTTCCTTACACATTTAACGGAGCTGCTTGTTATCTGCCGTGTAATGCTAGGCTATTTAGTGTACCTAATGAAGATCCGAAAACAGAAACAGTGTCCATGTCCGAACAGCATTTCCTGCTTAAAACTGGATTTAGGAGTGGATGTTAATTTGTGGTGCTTACAAAGTACTGTATAAGAATAGCAATTTTTGATCACACCAAATTTTGAATAAAAATGCAAAGGATAAAAATCCTTAACATTTTAAAAATTCAGAATTTCTTTTAATAACCCTTTTAATAACATTATTTTTCATTAATGACTGGAAAAAATATGTATTTTACACTGCTGGCTCACATTACTTAAGACTGAATTATTCTTCTGGATCCTTGTAAGCCTTGCCTTTGGCATTCGGTCTTTCAGCATTGAAAATACATTTTCTTCTAAAATATACTAAAGATCAAGGAGGTATTAGGTAAAACTGATATCTCCTTCTGTATTACTTTTAATACTTGTCATCCACCCAGCAATATTGCTTTTATTTTCCACTGGAATTTTTTAAAATGTTATTCTATTGTGTAATTTGGTATATAGGCATATTTCCATCCTGTGTCATTATTAACGAGGAGACAGAATGGCTGCTTTTCATTGTATCTGAACTAGTATAATAGGTACTTTTGCTCTCCATCCTGTACTCTTTGTATGGAGTTTGCTGCAGTTGCCCTCTCTCTACAAGTTTTATTTGCTAACTTTTGTGCCTTTTAAGAAACAAGAAATTTCAGGTAACTTATGTCATTTGCAGGGTACTTATTGGTTCACCTTTAGTTGGCCAACCTGAGAAAAGAACAGGAGATGTATACAAATGCCCTGTAGGAAGGGACAACCAATCACCCTGCATGAAACTGAACTTACCAGGTATGAAACAAAATATAGCTGTGTCACATGGAGGAATAATAGAGGTCTGATCTTAGGAGATTCTTAACTAATAAATATGCATTAGGATCGTTTCTGTAGAGAAAATGTACTTAGGACTCCAGAGCTAAATGTGAAAGAAGTTGTGTTTGTAACATCAAAAATAATTGTATTTTAAAGCTTCTCATTGTCCTATGGAAAACATGCTCATAATTTTAGAATGGGCATTTGGCTGTATTATCTCAAATTTATTTTGAGTGGCATTAACTGACTGTGGTTGGCAGTCCTGGCCACAGAGCCAGAAAAGCCATAGAGCTTTTCAGAAAATCCATCATGGATTACCCTGTCCAAAGCTCTCTGAAGTCAACAAGAGCCCTCATAATGCCATCAGTAAGCTTTTGATTAGAATGTAATTAGCCAGAACCAGGCTGACACATCTTAATATGATACAGGTAAATATTAATCATTTTCTTGCTTATGTCAAGTGATACGCAATGTGGACAGGAAGAGACTTCCTGTTAATGTGAATTTCACTAAGTACACCTGTTGTGGTATTTTTTATCTCCTCTTTTCTCTTGAAAACCTGAATGTCAGTAATGTAACACAATAGTAACGAATCTAAAAGCTGTTAAGTCATTTATAGCAGGCCAGGGTAAAAAATTAATGTTTGTTTTCTAATTAAGAAAACTGTGTGAACAGTAATCCCTTGCTTTCATGACGTGCTGTTATTTTTACTTTTTTTTTCTTTTTTGCGGTTCAAGAAACTATTTGAGACAGCAACCCAGACAAATTTTCTGGGATAAAAGCCAGTCTCAGGAATTTTTCTTGATTGTTGCAATTGAAGAAGGAGGAGGAAGGGTGCTAAAATATTTGATGAAACCAGTGTCAGTCTGGGTTTTATTTTAGAAGCTGGAAGCTCGATGCTAGGGGATATATACTTTAACATTTTGTTTTCATGTTCCCAAATACTTAACATTTTAATCTATTTATAGCTGCTACTTCAGTTCCTAACGTCGTGGAAGTAAAAGAAAACATGACTCTTGGAACAACCTTAGTGACTAACCCAAAAGGAGGCTTTCTGGTAAGGAAGGACTTTTTACCAATTTTAAAATAAGTCTGTTTTTTATTCAGGTGCCTTAACAAAAGCATTTCACCCTTTTTCATCTTTTAAAGGCATGTGGACCACTTTATGCTTATAAATGTGGGCGTTTGCATTACACAACTGGAGTTTGCTCTAATGTCAGCTCCACTTTTGAAACCATCGAGGCAATTGCTCCATCTGTGCAAGGTATGCATGCCACAGGAATTCTCTTGTGTGTCCGAAAATACAAAGTACCAAACAAGATGAATGTATACACATAGGCATACCAAAAAGTATAAACTGCTTGACTTAGCTACCAGCATTACCAAGTTAAGTAAATGTTTTCATTGTCCGTATATAACCTAAATTCTTGCTACTTTTGGAATTTGTCTTGGTATAAACAATCATTAGAGTGCTATGTAACATCCAAACACAATTGCTAAAAATAGTTGCTTATGTTTTTAACTTATGGCCAAAAGACTCTTTTAAAATAATGACGGCATGTTAAGACCTAATACAAACCCAATTTAGAAATACAGATAAAAATCTTAAAGACCTTGTCCTTTGGAAAAATCAAAGAAGAACAGATTGACATTGAAGAAGCTAGGGGTCACTGCTAAATACTGCAGTTATGTGATTTCCTAATTCCATTCTTAAATTTCTGCTTGCAAGAAAGTGCCTTGCTGATAAAGGGAACACAAATGATGTAAAATACGACGCAAAAGTTGATAAATGACATTTGGCGTAGAACATATCCGTTCAGCCCCACTGCAGAAGTATATGCATTTGTTACTAATCACAAAAGTAACTGCAGTTGTGAGATATATTTGATCCTTGTTAGTATCAATTCTTCTGTGTCAATTTGTGTTGCAGAGTGTAAAAGCCAGCTGGACATCGTCATAGTCCTTGATGGGTCCAACAGCATTTATCCATGGGAGAGTGTCACAGCCTTTCTAAACAGCCTTTTGAAAAACATGGATATAGGTCCTCAGCAAACACAGGTAATGCTGTAGATATTTTATGGTTGTTTAATTTGCAAGGGAGAAAACGGCTTACAGGAAATGGGATCACAGCATCATCTATGGAGCTCTTCAATTACAAGAACTTACAGCAATGAGATGCTAAAATAAAATAGCTGAAACCACAACTAAGTCAGTGTCTGCCGCCAAGCAGCGATGTCAGGGCAGCTCTCCCTCCCCCACCACTCAGGCAGTCTGAGGAAACCAGCTTTCTAACCTAGAGACAAAAATTAAGTGCGCTAAGTGAGGCTGTTTGACTGTTGTCCTTTCCCACTTCCTTCCTCTCCACAACCACTTCTTGTCTTCTTTTGTACTTCGTAGCTCAAAGGTCATTTCTGCTCCTCCGAGGCACACATGCATGGTTCAAACAGCCTTTGATTATAAGCTTTTTGGAACAGCGTTCAATATTTTGTACTGTGGAGCATTGAGCATACAGCTTTTAAACATTTGAAATCATAATTAACGAGTGTCTGTTAAGCTGCATGTTATTAATGTCAGAAGCTACATTTATATAATAAGTGGAGAGGGCCAAATTCCCAGCTGCTATAAATCAGTGCAGTTCCACCAGAATTAATGGAGCTACAACTAACTACCCCAGCTGAGGATCTGACATGTTTCACAGTCTGCTGAACAGGGTATGTAAATAGCAATTCCAGCAGAACTCAGGGAAGGGGGAAATATGGATGCTGGGATACATTTTGACGCTGGGATACATTTTAAAGCAACGAGCTTTATTAAAGGCAACAGAAGAAACCAGGTCTTCCTTTCTCTTTTCCCTTTTGCCCCTCCCAAAATCAAGGATTTTCTGGGATCCTGTACGATATTTGATCTGCTGCAGGCCAATACTTCGCTTTTTTGCTACTTCAGGTTAGCTCCTAACCTGAAGCTCCTGCCTTCACAGAGGAGACTGTGAGAAGGTGTAAAGGATACCTCTGTCTTCAGAGAGCATACCCATCATTTTACAAATTAATTGGGGTTTGTGAATTACCACCCAACTCCCCTGTTGGCTGTACTGAACATTGAATGATACAATTATTACTTACAAACTGTCAACTTTACAATCGTGTCCTGTTATTTTAAATACGCAGTTCTTCCAGATATCGTGAGGAAGAAGGAAAAACACTTTGTCAAATTTAACAGAAAGTAAATAAATAAATAAATAAATTCTTTCTTCCTGGTCCCTTAAGCTACTCATTACTCAAACATGTGCCCTCTTGGGAAAACAGTTAAACCTGAACTTCCCAGTATGGGCAACAGCTGCAGGGAAATCATCACTACCTTCTGCTCACAGGGTTTTGTGGGAATAGTACACAGGGCAATCAACTCTACTGCACCCTCATCCCTCTTCCTCACCCTGAAATTCCTAAATTTTTACATTGCCACACCTCTGTTATGTTTGGTTTTGGAATCCTGCCTCGTCTGTGTGGCTCAGCTCGCACACAAAAGGTCTCTTGCTGGCCTGCACTCCAGCAGCCCGCCATCTCCACCTACAAAATCCGTTCTACCCACGATTTGGCACAGCTACCCCACTTCTCACACGTACACTTATTCACTTGAGAACGTCATCTTTGGCATCTGGTTGCTAAAGAGCAGAAACATTTGAAAGGGAGATAAGAATGGGATAAGGGAGAGAGAGGCTGAAAAACTGGAAATGGAAGGCAAAAGCTAGTTAGAATGTTCTCGGTTCCTCTTACCTTCCCCCCATCCCCAGAATGTATCCCATCCCTCTCCTCTCCTCCAAGCACCCTGCTTGGAAACTCTGGCACAGACAAAGGTAGTAACGAGTTTATAGTGTCTCCTCCACCCACACTGTCTCCTTTCTCAGAAGCTGTGTTTAAATGTCTGTTGAATGGGGAAGAGGAGAAACGACAGAGCAGGCTTATTTCTCCACTCTCCTCTGCGAGCACAGAATAGAGACAAAGGATTTCTGTCTGTTTAAATTGATTTTTCCATGTTCATCTTTTAGGGATTGTTGGGTATGTAGAAATCAGTGGACTTTTACTACTTCAGTTTGTTTTCCTCTTGCACGGTAAAGGAATGAGGTGATTACAGAATAACTCCTTAGCAGCTTGGGTGTGACTTGTTCAAAACCTTGTTTTTATTAGAGGCTTGCAAGATATTCTTTTTTGCACTTAGCCACTCCATGAACAATGGTCATTAGATTTATGGCAAGTCAGAAGAGAAATTCCTCCTAAGTTTGGCACATCTGAAAGTGAAAGCCAGAAGATTTAGATGCAAAAAGCCAAAGTTTATGGTGTAATTTTTCAGAAGTATTTCCTTCCCTTCCTCTTTCCGTTCTCCAGAAAATCCACACCACGATACTGATGCTTAAGCTGCATCTCCTGAGCTTAGGGACAGAAGTAAAGGGAAAGTGATGACAGAGAAGTGGAAAAGCAAGAAGGAATTAAATGAGAAAAAATGGTATAAGTAGGAACAAAATATTTCTCCCAGCCTTATTCAACATTTTAATGTAACTCCAAAGCAAGATAGTTTTTTTTCTCTCTGTTAAACTTTTGTAGAGATAATTGTCTTTTTAATATGAGGGCAATTTTTTTAATCCTTTACATATGAGCAATGTGTTACCTTGAAGAATAGCAAAAGAGAAGGCAGAATACTTTGATATGTTCAATGCCAGCTTTAAAGCTGTGTTGGAATGGCCTTCAGAAATTTTCAGACGCGTTTTATTTCTCCATTAATCTATGACCCAGGCAGTTATAGGTGTTTGGCCTGTACCTTATTATATCTTCAAAGGGACTGTATCAGTGGACTAGTAAGTCATGCCATGTCATTCATACCTTATGATCAGTTTTATCTCCAGAAGAATGGAAGTGTATTAAAGAGGTATTTAAAAGATTCAGGATGAAGAAAGACTTTTGCAATAGGGAGTCCTGAGGAGCAAACAAAATGTAGCAGAATTACTTCAGTTTTGCTTTGATTCAGGTATCTTTAGCAAGCTCTACGTATCAAAAACTATATTATCCATTAGTTCTTCCCAAGGCATCTCTGCTTTTTTTAATGTTAAATATTGTTCAAGTACATCCAAAAATATTTCTGATTTTCCCCCACATCCCACTGGTGAAAATCCTAGCATGTACTAAAAAAAATCCTTATGTACTAAATGATTTTCCTTCCTTTTTTTTTGTTGTTGTTGGTTTTTACCAAATAGATTATCTTAATAATTTATTGGGAAAGTCAGAATGTACTTTCCAAATAAGGGGCTGTATTCACTTATAGAACAACAGTAAATAATGGCCCTCAGAAATGTTTTGTCCCAAAGTAGAACAGTCCTTTACTTGCCTGTTCTCTTGTACAACACTGTTTCACAGGAACTGGGGACAATTAAAGAACTATTCCCTTGTGTAATGTAAAAGCCATGGAATGCTGGGGAAGGGAACATAAACTTAGGAATTACAAAGATGTTCAATAGATTACGGTCAGTAATGCTGGGAAAAATATTAGGTTTTCTGGAATAAAACAGAAGTATGTCTTTCTGTGTAGTACTATTGTATTTTCCAGATTTTAATTAAACAAGCAAATCAAAACATACAATGCCTGTAAGTCTCATCCTTAGAGGCTTGCTGAAGTTATGCAGTTTGAACAGGTTTATTGTCCTATAAAGGCACACTTGCATCACATAGATGTGTCATTTATAGCTTTCCATTAGATTAAAGGGCTGCAAAAGCTCAAACCTTCGTTGCTATCTAATAGAATATAATTCTAATTTTACAAGGTGGAATTGATTCCGTGATCCTGTATTTTGTTGGTTCTGGGAAGCTTTTTGTTACCTTTTTTTGAGGAATGGCTCATCTTTGATGCCACGAAATATGTAGAACATGTTGATCAGTGTTTTCAAAGCTAGTGCTAAGGAAGGGTCCCACAGAACAATTGTGTCCCATAAGATAACCACATGCCCCCCTTCCTTCCTGATTTACAAGGTATGCAACACAGTGCAGTTTTCCAGACTCAGATGTTCTTCCCATTCACTTCCTGAGAAGGAAATGCTCAAAATGTTTACTTGCTGTGATCATGGACGACATTTCCTTTCGCATAGGAAATGATACAACTCAATGTTAGCCTGTAATCTTTTTTAGGAAAACGACACCACCAACATTGGTCTCTAGAATCATGAAAGACTAGCAGATACTTTTCACCCTGGCAGCAGTCAATGGTTGATTTAATCCTTGGTACCAATGAAATCCTCTAAACTGCAGATAAGGAGCCCACGAATCCACAGCAGCGGGCTCCCTGGCACACAGTTCGTCTCTGGCTACACTTGCACATGGTTCTGGAATGCTTAAGGCACTCATCTTCCTCCAAAAGACCGAACATTATGAAAACCTCATGTCTATCACCAGTTAATGGCAGTCTTTTTAAATGACTAGCAGCATTCTGTTCAGATTATGCTGTATGTCATTTTAGATGCACGCCACAAAATTGTTGCCTTGGAGGGAATGAGTTAAAAATTTCTTCTTCAGCTTGGGGTTTAGCCAGTGTCCCATGACTGCTGTGAGCGGTAGGTAACACAGCGTGTGCCCCAGCCTGTTGTGTAAACACTCTGCAGGATTAATAGGCTGCTGCCCAGGAGAACGTGCAGCCTGTGGATGCTCTCGGCTGCAGGTGCGGGATGGCATGCCTCCGAAAGAGAATTACAATGTCTTAAAAGGGAGAAACTGGTCGTAACTTTGAACTTACATCAGTTCTTCCAGATTTGATTGTATTTTCAAAAGGACACAAAAATTAAGTGGGATAGATTTTGCTATTACATACCATTATAATTGTAGTCCCATAATTGTATGTAACTAGCTTTTCGTAATGATTGTGATATTGACGTTTAGTATCAAATATTTATCCAACTCTAACCCTTCTACTACAAGCAAAAAAACATTGTGCAGAATCAGAGAGGCTATGAAAGTACGTCAAAAACCACTTATAAAGCAATTCAAGGTACATACTAAGCCACTTCTAAAATAATATGATGGCATAAACATCCCAGAGGACTTATTGATCTTCAGTACCTAAATGCTAGACTGCTTTTAATAATAGATGAGTGAGACATAAATATGCCACGTAATACTGCATTATCCTAAATAACACCTATAAATTGTCATATGTAACATAAAATTGAAATATGCTAATGGAACATTGTGTGGAATCTTCCCAGTAAAAGCTGTCAGGAACCTGACAAAACATTAAAAATGACACAGATGAATGAGAGAAATTAATTAATATTTAAGTATATTGCTCATCTTTTTATTTCACATTTGTCTTTGCAGCAGGTTCCCTCAGGTATTTGTGGTTGGGTTCCAATCCTATGCGTTGAACTTTCACACAAAGGCTTGTCCTGCTGAGGTCATCTAGAATCTTTCCATCATCCTCCCCCACCCCAGAAGCCACAATTTTATTCACGTTGTCCCCTCTGGCACTGGCCAGGTGTCTTACTTTGGCTTACCTTGTGCTGGGAGAACAGTCATGTCCTGGACTGCCCTGCTGTCTTCATCAAGAAAGGGGTACTTCGTTCTTCCACTCACCCTGAGGGCCTACACTTGTCCATGCAGTGCTGTTTATAGCCGAGGTTTAGGGTAAATATACTATCAGATATGATAGTATATGAATAATAATATGAATATTATATCTGGATGGAATGAAGAGAGTTGTGAGTGAACCGTAGCCTCATATGCTGTAAGGAAAACTATTTTGAGAAGTTGTGACTGGCAGTTAGGGCATCAGTCTGCCTTGGCCTAGAGGAGAGCAGAGCTGTG
The DNA here is from genome assembly GCA_013396915.1 of Stercorarius parasiticus. NCBI lineage: Eukaryota > Metazoa > Chordata > Aves > Charadriiformes > Stercorariidae > Stercorarius > Stercorarius parasiticus. Next base: position 763,445 of record VWZL01004580.1, on the reverse strand, counting down.
GCACAGATTACTGCAAGTCAAGAAGAGCAAGGAGTTGAGCCTGCTTTTGGCTTTGTTCCTATTGTTAATAAAAACAATTTAGAAACTTCAAAATGTTTCATGGGATTGAGTGTCTTCTAGCCAGTCTTGTTCTAATGCTTACAAGTGTTTCATACTGAGGGAAACACACAGAGTTCATTTCTTTTCTTGGCTATAGGTACAGATGAGCATTTACCCCACTGCAGGAGACACAGCTGCTTTCTTTAAGGGTAGTTGATTTTTACCATGAGCTCTCTCTTTCAGGTTGGAATTGTCCAGTACGGACAAACTGTAGTCCATGAATTTTTCCTGAATACATACTCAACAACAGAAGATGTGATGGCTGCAGCCACAAGAATAAGCCAGCGGGGTGGCACGCAAACTATGACAGCCCTGGGAATAGATACAGCAAGGTACGTTCACAAAATATTGTCCTGCATATGGTAGAAACAAACATAAACAGATATGGTGACGGTTCTGATTTTATAAATTAAAAATATGATGTGGCTGACATCTGACTTCATTTTAGCTTAAGCAAACAAAATTTAGGAGGAGGGTGAATAAACAGACTGACCAGCATCTGGAGCATTTGTATGTGTCACCCTGAAAAGGCAGCTGTCTCTCAAATGGAGGAAATAGGGAAAGAGAAGAGACATGGAGCAAGGTTGTAGTCCTAAGCAGAGGGCTGACAATCTTTGATGTCCACACAGAGCAGGTAGGAGCTGTGTGTGTAGAGGGATGAAAGATACTAAGTTTTTCAGAGGAAACAGGAAAAAATAGAACTATTTAATGTTAACTTCTCTTTATTCCAAAGTTAAGATTATTACGGGCTTTGAGCACACACTTGTCAGAAAGTCTAGAAATTTTATATCCAAAGTCTTTGAAGCTTCTGGATCACTGGGAGATTAAAGACAGGTTGTAGCAATAACATTATTTAGAAATGCTTCTTTTATGAGAAAATGAAATCTGACTTGTAGAACAGACGCTAAATGCAAAATCTCTCAGACACTTTCAAACTGTACAACAATATTGTCCTGGTATCTTTTTTCTTCTGTATTTTTTTTTCTGGCGTAACAGCATGACTAATTTCTGTAAAAGATTGCATTCGACTTTTCCAAACAACCATTTAGTGAAATATGCAGTATCTTTTGATGAATTATTTGATTATCTGACCAAGGTTTTGTTGATATAGTATTTTAAATCCAATGAAATTCTTACATATTCACTGGTAATGTTTTCCTTAGATACAAGTAGAAGCTTGAGGGACTCTGAATAAGTTCATGAAAGCAGAGCCAGTTGGAAATTGCCAAATACTCAGAAACCACATGTGGTTCAGAAAGTCCGTGTGCACCACAAACTGTTGCAGGCTTGCATATACAGAAACTATCAGCAGAAGTTTCCTCTGTTCCTTCATCTTCCGATCCACCCACTTTTGGCCATCGTCAGCAGTAGATGGTCAGCTTTCACTCGTGTGGCCAGTCTTAGAGTTCTGCGGTATTCTTCTGAAAAGAGGAAGCCCTGCTTCTTTCCTTCCTTCTTCTCCAGAGCCCTAATCCAGCTTCACTTTTTCTGGTCCCCTCCAGAGTCTGGGTGAGCAGCTGCCCAAAACCTCAGTGCCCGTTTGCCCATCTGTGTCTGTAGAATTAAACCAGTCACCCCCACCTGCCTCTGCTCACCTGCAACCTATGTCTGCCACGTCCCCAACACCCACATTTACTGTAGCTGTGCAGGGGTGTGCTGGTAGCTGAGTAAATACTTTGACCACTTGAAGTGCTGCTGCAGGGTGGAAATAGGTTGGTTTTTTGTATGTGGGTTTTGGGATGGGGGGGTGTTGGTTGGGTTTTTTTAAGCTGCCAAAGGCTCTTTTAAGGTGCCAGAAGTTTATTTAGAGAGGGGAAGAATTCTTCACTCGCCAGCATTGTATTTTCTGCTGTTGCTCTCAAGTGAGTGTATAATGAATGAATGCTTGTGAAACTTTGGCTGTGAAGTGTCATGTAAGTTCCAGTTGTTGTTGTTTGTATTTCTTCATGGTTAATATCACGCTTTATGCTCCCTTTAGGAAAGAGGCTTTTACTGAGGCTCATGGCGCACGACGAGGAGTACAAAAAGTAATGGTTATTGTGACTGATGGGGAATCACATGACAACTACAGATTAAAAGAAGTGATTGATAATTGTGAAGATGAAAACATCCAGAGATTTGCTATTGCTGTAAGTGATATTTAATGGGAAAATTCAGAATGTTAAAAGCATGTTTCGTCTTCCAAATGTAATTTCTGTTTAAAAAGCCCCTTTCACTGAATTTTTATGGGAATATAATAATTTCAGAGAGGAAAAAAAGAAAAAAGCTGAAAAAACCTTAAAAATTTGCTTTCTGATTTTATAGTGCATAAAAAAAGCAATCTATCTGTCTTCCTGGTGATGACAGGTGCATATGTGCAGAAAAAGGAGGAGGAGTTTGAGGGCAGTATAAAATCAAATTCTTTTTGTTAAGAGGAATATTGAACAGAGTGGATTAATTCAAGTCTTCTGAGCAATTTTTATAGACATATTACCTGCTTTAAAATAAAAGAAAAGTAAATGTAAACCATCACCAAAAAACCAAGTTTATTATGGCTGTTCTCTGTGCTAGCATTCTAAAGTCATTCTTTTCATGTTGAGCAAACTTAGTAGCTGAATGAGAGGATGAACATGATGGAGGTTAACATATATCAAGAAATATGGAAATATTAATGTTAGATTTGGTGTGAACTCTCCACTGTATTTCTGTATTCTATACTCAAATCATCTGTTTTCTCTCATTAATTTTGAATGTACGTTGGATTTTTGCTTCTCTGTTCCTAGATTTCTTTGTTTTGGTACAATGAGGTGGTATGGAACCATACAACTTCAAGAAAGATGTAACCTTTAATTTAAAGAAAAACATAAAACCAAAGTTGAATCCAGGAGCACACAAATTTTCAGTGTTTTCCCTTATAAAGTTAGAGATCATTAAAGAAAAAGTCATCCTTGGAGATGCAATAATTTTTCTCAATAAAGTCCCTGTCTAGAACTAAATTTTAATTGCTCCAGTGTCGAGGAATGCTAGAACATGGGAGTTTGGTTTTTGAGAGTTTTCCCTCTCAAAGAAATTTAAGTGTATAGAGCACTTTTTTCTATGAAAAATACTTGTCGCTCTGAGAATTGGAGAAGTGAGTCATTTTTTTCTGAGGCATCATGAATTTTTACAGCAGTGGTGTTCAAACCGCAAACCAAATCTAAAGTCTTATACTGTGATGGAGTTGTTAACACTGAAAGCAAGTGTTATTGTTACATTCATTTATTAATTTATTAAAATAAGTATTCTGTGCCTAATTAACTTCTCATTAATTGCTCATATACCTCGTTATGAGGGAACTGGTGGTACCTATGCCTAAACGAGTGCAATTGTGTGTTCTGGTTTGGGTGTTGCTGTGTTGTTTTTTTCCTAAATAAGGCCCTATTTCAATAAATTCTAGAAAAATAGAATAAATCATTAGAATTTTGTGAAGACAGAAAAAAAGGACAGTTGAGGGTAGCAGACATTACACCATACAGTTGCTTTGTTTGCTATTGTTGATATTTTCAGAAAAACAACTGAGCCCTCATACAGTTCTGTTCTCATTGGAAAAGAATGATTTCAAATCAATTTGAGGGAGGTTTTAACAGAAAAAATTAAGGTTAGATATTATTTCCCAATATTCTATCAGAATCTGCATCAAAGGTATTTTTGAACAGGTTATAAAATGTAACCTTGACTTCCTTTTTTTTTAATTCTCTTTAGATTCTTGGCAGCTACAGTAGAGGAAATTTAAGTACTGAGAAATTTGTAGAGGAAATAAAATCAATTGCCAGTAAGCCTACTGAAAAGCACTTCTTCAATGTCTCAGATGAATTAGCTCTTGTAACTATTGTTGAAGCACTTGGAGAGAGAATATTTGCCCTGGAAGGTATGACATTATTTAAAATTTTACTTCATGACTGCATTACAACTGAAGCAAATAGAAGACCACCTGTTTTTATCTTCCTTTGCAATGTATTGTGCTACACAGAATATATTATGCAGGCATTTTTTCCATACTGATCATAAAAATATTTTACAATAGACATCAGAAACATAGATAATGATATGAAATATATTCAGATGGGTTAGAGCCTATGGAGACAATAGCCTAAAAGGGTAAGTAACCATTACTGGTTTAGCTGGGGTAAACATTAAGTTGCCTTCCCTTAGGTAAAAAAAACATTGTCATACCATATCCCAATTACCCTATAATCATGGGGTCATCTGCTTATACCTTTAGTTTCTATTTTTGGTTAGTTATTGATTACAGCGTATTACTTTGCTATACAAGTTAACGTGGACTTGGTGTATAGAGTCGACAAGATATATTTCTCCTTTGGAAATGTTCATGATGCTCAGATTTTAGCACAGAAAAGTAATTCTCTCATAATGTCTGCTTACATTCTCCATCCAAATTAGGCAAGGATGTCCAAATCTCTGTTTGTTTCAAGCATGTTACTGGTAACAGAAGACTGAGTTTATTAGTTATAAATTATACTGGACAACTCTGAAGGGATTCGTGTTATACAAAGAAAACATCCATCTATTTGGACTTATTTTTTTCAACATCTCAACTTTCCAAGTAGCTGGAAGTAGCACAGCTGGAACAGAGGATAATGTTGAGTTGAATGTCAAGAAATAGTACAAATATGAGAGAGTATTTAAAAGTTTTTTGAATTGGAGCTATCTTTCTCAGACATATTTAGGTATTTTTTTAGTGTATCATTTAGCTTGATCAAACATTACTCTTTTCAGCTGATTATTACTAAATATTTTGTCCAGTTTCTGTTCTTATCTTTTTACATTCTGGAAGATTTTGGATCCTTACTTTTGAAACAAATTAATTTGAGGATAGTTTAATCTCTCTGAAGCCCAAAATTTAACCTATTTAAGCTCACTGAGTACTTTAAAGTTCATTGAATAAGGGGCTCTGGTTTTAAGTCCTTGTTTACTAGAAAGAATACAGTTTCAGTGGAAAAATAGTTTTTCAAACAGAAATTGAAAACTTAGTCTTCAATTTGTGCTTTGTACTTCTAGAAGAGTGAGAAAAGTCATTGTCTTTCATTAGTAGAATAAAATCTGTTAGTTACAGCTATTAAATATAACAGATATAGGAAAAAAGTTAATCAATTGACAATTATGACAACAGATAAAGGATCTAAGACCTAACATGACTGAGTTTCTGGACATCTGTGTACTCAAATTCAAGGTTTCATGCCATAGCTCAACCCTTTGCACAACCAGACACCACTCGAAGAGGTGGTCTCACTTTGTCACACACTACTTTGTCCCTTTTAGCAATCAGTAGCCATTAGATAGTGCCTGTCTGTCACATGAAAGCCCAGCCTTCAAATGGTGGAGTAAATTGCGCTGGCTTGAGCTCCCTGCTGGTGGAGCTCTAACCCTTCCATTGACTGGTCATTCATTCATCTACAAAATATTTGAACATTAAAAAAGTGTTGTAGCTTGATAAAATATTTAAAAAAATGTGCTGGTGGTGAAACTAACTGTTTGATTAAATTGTATAAATGTTACCTGTTTACATGATAGTCAGCTCTTAAGATGACTAATCCTCATCATCATGTCCTTCAGTATTTTGGTACTTGAAGCATGTTGTACCTCTTTAAGTATCAACAAGTTCTACAGTACTCCTTGAATTTGGCTTTAATTTTCTGCAAAAGATGCAGTAACAAATATGTACTTCTTGGATATTATTACTTTTTAGGTAGTATAAACCTATTATAAACTGGTAGGGTATTTGTGCCTTGATATATGTGAAAATTTTATTTTATATGGACTTGGCTGTATTACAAAAAACATGCAGTTGAAACAAACATGAGAAAAGAAATGTTGCCTCCTCCACCTGTGAAAGTCCTGGAAATCACATAATCTGGCTGCAAGGAAGTCAGAACAGAAACTGAAAATGCATCCTAAGTTTTTGTCAGAACATAACAAGTTTGAGTTGCTTTAATGGGTTGGTAAGGCTGGAGCTGAAAGATGCTGCCTAAATCAGTTTCTGTCAATTCTTCAGGCATGGTTTCCTGTCCCTTGCCAAAGCATTTCAGGAGCTATTCTATATTTGTAATTGTGTCCATGGATGTGTTATTGTGTCAGGGGGAGAAAAGCATATTAATACTGCTCCAGCCAGCTTTCTGGTGACAATCCAGTTTATTGGATGTGTGCAATGTGGAAAAGATTAGTTGACCCCATACACTGTAGAATTAACTTCTGTGCATAACATGGAGGTCATATGAACCTTTATTCTTGAAATTCTATATCTGAATCTGTTTAAATTCTCAATCCAAATAGTCTCTTGCTAGTACAGTAGTACACTTGATTATTTTTTTTCTTGGATTTCTTGCTTTGTTTTTGGTTTTGGCCTTTAAAAAATGTGAAGGAAAATGGAGAGAGAGTTGAAGAATCAAATCCAACAAAAACCCATACTTGACAGCCAGTGAATTTTTTGCACACAATCTTTTTCATAGGCCTCTGTGTCTCATGGCATGGACTTCTGGTTTTAACAGCAATTTTATGTTTTATCCAACCCATAGGCAGGCACAAATGTTTTTTAACAAAATATCTTTTGTAGCATGCTTGGCAGTTTGAAACTCAATGGGAAGTTAGACTGGGGGCCATTATCTAAGCGGCATTCAGAGCTGCACACACCAACAGTACCACATTGTCCTCTGCCTCAGACTGAGAGAGTCCTGTCTTTCTCAGGTCATTAAGGAGCATCCTTTAACGCATGAAAATATTGTTTATCAGCAAATTGGCAACTTAAGAGTTTTATGCTTAAAATGGACTTTTTCAGACTTAGCAAAGCAGCTACATCTTGTGAAACATGATGGCCTGCATTTGTGTCAAACATTTTGAGATCATGTCTCCTTCCTATGACTGCCTATAAATCCCAGCAATTAGCAATGACATCGTGTCTCAGGGAGCAACATCTGTGATCAAAAGTTCAGTATTATTTAATAGTCCAGATGCCTGAAATTCATGCAGCCATGGCTTGCTATGCCTCAGTTTCATTCGCACAGATGGAGATTTGCCTCAGCACTCAGCTGGTAGCAAATTGTGAACTCTTCCTGGACAAATATCAGAACAGATTTCTTAGTTCCCCTCTACTACCCATTACCATATTTTTCTCTCAAGGTGGAATCAATATGCAGAATATAGTTTCCTTACTTGTGGTGCTTCAGGTGGCAAAATATTGGTGGTCCCTGAGTATTGCTTTTAAGTAGAGGAAGAGGCAGACCTTTCTATTTCCTGATGATATTTCAAGTGTACCTCTGAGCAAAGTCAGAGTTTAATAACTAGCATGTGATAACTTGACAAGATACTGAAACTAGTACTAAATCACCTGATACCTTTTTTATTCGAAGTCACTTAAGAGAAACAGGAAGATATTCATATAGCTTTCTGGGTAGGATTATAGTGCACAAGCCCTTCCCTGAGGCTTTTGAATCTTGGACAGCTGAGATTTTCCTATCTTGTGTTTTATGAAGGCTCGTACAAATATCAAGTGTTTTTCATTTAAAGCTCTACCAGCTGCCTACAAATTTTTAGTTACTTGAATACAAGGCAAGGGTTACATGGCTGGTGTTTTATTGTTCACTTAGTTCAAGCGGAAAATGGCTTAACCATATTAATCAAACATTCCAAACATATTTACCATCAGCCTGAGGTCAAATCTGGTCAGTTTTAGCCCAGAAATGTTTCTTGGACAAGTTCTGAGACATGATCTTAAAATGGAAACTCTCATACTTAATGGTAGCATTTATAACATATCTTAATTTCTGTATTTATTATAAAAACCTATGGTGAGCTATATGCACTGAATATTCTAGCTAATTATGCTATCCTTTACTATCATATGAGCATTTTCATTACACTATTCAAACACTTCTTTCAAGTTGAAACTAATTTAATTTTGAAACTTAATTTTTTCTGTTCAATAGCAACAACAGACCAGCAGGCAGCCTCATTTGAAATGGAAATGTCTCAAGCTGGTTTCAGTGCTCACTATTCTCAGGTAAGCAAACTGTTTGAAAAGAGTTGTTCTTCTACGAAGTAGATGTTTGTTGGTGATGGTGTGAATTTGGAGTGACTATTTCAGAGTCCTTTGTCCAGACCTGTTTGCTGTTGGAAGTTTTGAAGTTTCCCATAATCCAGGGGTTTTTTTGTAAAATGTAGAATCAAGAATCATAGAATCATAGAATAGTTTAAGTTGGACGGGACCTCAAAGATCATCCAGTTCCAATCCCCCTGCCACAGGCAGGGACACCTCCCACTACATCAGGTTGCTCAAAGCCCCATCCAACTTGGTCTTGAACATTTCCAGGGATGGGGCATCCACAACTTCCCTGGGCAACATGTTCCAGTGCCTCACCACCCTCACAGTAAAGAATTTCTTCCTAATATCTAGTCTAAATCTGCCCTCTTTCACTTTAAAACCATTACCCCTCATCTTATTGCTATACTCCCTGATAAAGAGTCCCTCCCCATCTTTCCTGTAGGCCCCCTTCAGGTACTGGAAGGCTGCTATAAGGTCTCCCTGGAGCCTTCTCTTCTCCAGGCTGAACAACCTCAACTCTCTCAGCCTGCCCTCCATAGGAGAGGTGCTCCAGCCTTCTGGTCATCTTTGTGTCCCTCCTCTGGACTCACGTCAACAGGTCCATGTCCTTCTTATGTTGGGGGCCCCAGAGCAGGATGCAGTACTCCAGGTGGGGTCTCACAAGAGCAGAGTAGGGGGGCAGAATCACCTCCCTCGACCTGCTGGCCATGCTGCTTCTTTTGATGCACCCCAGGATGTTGTTGGCTTTCTGGGCTGCAAGTGCAAATTGGCCATCTCATGTTGAGCTTCTCATCCACCAATACCCCCAAGCCCTTCTCCTCAGGGCTGCTCTGAAGCCATTCTCTGCCCAGCCTGCATTTGTGCTTGGGATTGCCCTTACCCATATGCAGGACTTTACACTTGTCCTTGATGAATTTCATGTTGGTAAAGAATAATTATAAGCAATGAAAGCTTAAGAGAATAACTACCTTCTTCACATGAACTCTAAATTTAATGCTCGAATAGCACTTTCTATAGATAATGGTCTACAATATGTTAAGAAAGACAGAGAAAGACTTTTTACCAGGGCCTGTAGTGACAAGACAAGGGGCAACTGTTTTAAACTGAAAGAGGGTACATTTATATTGGATATAACGAAGACTTTTGCGGTGAGGGTGGTGAGACACTGGAACAGTTGCCCAGAGAAGCTGTGGATGCCCCATCCCTGGAAGTGTTCAAGACCAAGTTGGATGGGGCTTTGAGCAGCCTGGTCTAGTGGGAGGTGTCCCTGCCCATGGCAGGGGGGTCGGACTAGGTGATCTTTCAAAGTCTCTTCCAACCCAAACCATTCTATGATTCCATGAACTATAAAACTGTTCTATCTAAATATTAATATATAAATTGATATTGCATTGTATTGGTGAGTTCGAGGCAGAAGTTATTGAAATAGGGTATTTCTGTCATGAAGATTATCTGCATTCTTAGTAACACAACATATTCTTAGTTCTGTTAACACATTGAATACCTCAGTTCTCAGAGGGGTAAATATTTGTTGAACTGGGATGCAAAAATCCATGGGATTTGTATTAGCAGAAAAACACTCCCTACATATTTTATTTATTCTTGAAAAATTAAAAAGTATCCATTGTGATGATCTGCTCAGTGTATACGAATTAAATTAAAATTTAACATGAGATCAAAAGAACTGGTAAGAGTTAAAGTTTGAAGATACGAAATAGTAGTGACAGTGGAAAAGAGCACAACAGGAGAACAACTGAACTGAACAAACACTGAGCAATCCAAGACAAACTGACATACATGGGAAAACCTTCAACATGGCTTTTTCTACAACTCATCATATCTCTGGTAAAAAAGAGAATAAAAAACCTTCAATATGATTTAATATAAACACTTTGTTGCGTAAGTGTTCTCCATTCATTTTTACTCTCTGCATTGTATCACCCACAATGCTTCTGATGGTGTATCATACCTTAGAAACAAATATTATCCTGATAGGGAGCACAAGGATTATAAGGCTATGCATTTGGTAGAGCATATTTTTGAAGTTCACAAACAACTGACCTCATTTCATCAGAACCTCACTTCAGAAGTGAGTCTTCAGTCCTTGGTGCATTGACAGGCTCAGTGTCTCCGGTGTCTGCCTTATCTAGAAGGCTGTGTTCATGCCTTTGGGTAAGAAAGGTCAGCAAACCGTTTCTCATTGACCAAATGCTTTTGCACAATGTAGAAGATTCACAGATACAACAGAGAAAGATTCAGGTTTCTGAAAGTTTTTCTGGGAAATACATTTAGCTGTTGTCTTCTCCAGTTAGCTTTGCTAAATCCCTTTTGTCTTTCGGTTTGTCCTGGAAAGGTGGGATGAAGTTGTAGGAGCTGTATTCCATTCTGCTGCTTTTCTTCTTTTCCTGAATGGTTTTTTTTTTTTTTTTTTTTTTTTTTAAGGTGGGTGCATTTTTAACAAAAAGTGGGAATCACACTATGATTGTAGGGGCCATACTATAATAGGAAAAGCAGGGCTAAATATGTAGGTGTACAGGAACCCTTATCCAAATGTGAGCATCGTGATCAATGAACGTCTAAAGATAGTTCACACAGAGAACAGGCTTTTTGTTTTTCTCTGCATAAGGATTGGATCATGCTTGGAGCAGTTGGAGCATATGACTGGAATGGCACAGTGCTCATGGTGAAGGACGGTGGTATTTCAATGCCAACTAATGACACTTTTCGTGACAGGCTTTCAGAAAAAAATGAACCCCTTGCAGCCTATCTAGGTAAGAGAAATAGCCCGTCTTATAACACTTTTCAACAAATGCTACAAGACCTCTCTCAAGTATCATTCACAAAGAGTTTCTTATGGAATGTTATTTTATATTCTAGGAGCCTGGGAAAACTTATAATGTATGGACATGTCTACTGTGTGATTTTCTTGTTCTTTTTTAAAAAAATTACTGCTTCCACAATCAAAAATCTAGTCCAAACACTTATAGACCTAAGTATATCTAGACTTTCCCCAATGGAGACGTCTAATCTGTTCAGGCAAGATTTCACAAATTCTAGTATTCTTATCAAGTTTCTCTATGCTTTGATAGTTAAGAAGTTTTATACAATATTCAGCCTAAATCTTCGCTTAAAATTAATCTGATTTCTCTCAATTAATGAAGAAGAACAACAGTCTACTACTATCTCTTTTATAATAATATTTTGGATATTGACAGGCTGTTGTTTTCCTCTCAGCCTTTTCTACCAAAAAAAGCATCTCTCTCCTCTAGGTCTTCCTTTCTATGCCTCATGTTTTGGTTTGTTCTGATATCTCATTTAAGCTACATTTTCACTGATGAAGAGTCAACACTAGAATAACTTTTTTTTTTTTCTCCCCTAGGTACACTATTTGTCTTCTTTGTAAAATGCTATTAGCTATTTTTATCTCAAATTTGGTAAAGTCATTTTAAATTCAGGTCCCATCCTCCCTAATACTTGCAACGTTGCCACAGTTTTGATCCATCTGCAAATTTTTTAAGTCTTCCTTCATGCAAGTTGTTAAATGGTTGTTAATATTAAACAGACCTAAGTTCAAAATTCCCCCAGAATCACATTTGGAAGACTCCATCAGTTTCACAATAAGCCGGTGATGACTGTTCTGTGGAAGTAGCTTTGCAACCAGCTGTTTGTGAATTATTTCATCAGTACCATCACATTCTTAAAGTGTATAAGAATGGCAAAGTGAACATGAGTCACCAGCCTGTGAACAGGTTTAATAACACAGTGCTGCTCATGATTCTGAGACTGTAGTCCAATACACACACAGCCCTTTTAATTAACTCCGCTATTATAGAATCATAGAATCTTCATGGTTGGAAAGGACCTTTGAGATCATCGAGTCCAACCATATACACACAAAAACCCACCTACAATCTCTGTCACTAGAGCATGCCTTGAGGTGCCAAATCTACACACTTCTTAAATACCTCTAGGGATAGTGACTCAACCACCTCCCTGAGCAGGCTGTTCCAGTGCCTGACCACTCTTTCAGTAAAGGAATTCTTCCTAATATCTCATCTAAACCTCCCCCGCCGCAATTTCAGACCATTTCCTCTGGTCCTGTCATTATTCACCTGGGAGAAGAGGCCAACACTCACCTCTCTACAACCTCCTTTCAAGTAGTTGTAGAGGGCAATGAGGTCTCCCCTCAGCCTCCTCTTCTCCAAACTAAACATGCCCAGTTCCCTCAGCCTCTCCTCCTATGGCTTGCTCTCCAGACCCCTCACCAGCTTGGTAGATCTAGCATAAGCAGGGCTAAACATCTAGTTGTAGAATAAGCCTTGAAAAGGCTCTGAATCACATCAAGGATTTCTGATGCATCCTGAGTGTACTGCATCTTGACTTCTTTTCTGCTTCCTAGGATATACTGTGAGTTCAGCATTGACACCTGGAGGCGTGCTGTACATAGCAGGACAGCCACGATACAATCACACTGGCCAAGTTATCATTTATAAAATGGAAGGAAGAGAGGTACGAGTACTTCAGAGGTTAAATGGAGAACAAGTAAGTATGCATTCATTATTAACGTACGAGAGAATATGGCATGAGACATAGAAATAATGATTTCAAATGAGAACTCTGTTATCAGAAGAGCAAATGAATTTGGGTTTATTACAAGTTCAGAAGGGAAGGTTAGGTAGATGCTCTGGCATAGTAAGTCATGGAAAGTGGACTCTGCAGTAGTCAGACCCTTGGAAATTTTCTCTTTGGGGGTTAAATCTTCACCAGCGTCAAAGTGGTTGTAGCCATCTCTGTACTTGCAGTTCTCTCTGCTGAGTGGAAGAGGTATGTCACTGGCAGGAAACAGGTGTGACAAGCAGGATTCTGTGCAAAAGTATCAGCTGGAATAGCATGAAACATTCAAAAATGAAATTGTTTGTTATATTGAGCAGCAACTCACTGAGAGCTGTTCCTGCAGGAAGAAAACAACATGTAATCACATAATTAAAGATGGTAGTATAATATTATGCACGTGAGGGTTGAAAGTCCTGCCTATTTGGGCCTCCCCAGGCTGCAGTACCAGCTCCCTTCAGGAGAATTCAGGTTACCTGGTTGTCACCTATAGCTGATGTCGGCAACTCAGCTGATCAGTCCTTTTAGAGTCAATGAAGGAAAGTAAGCATTTTTAAGGTTTGAGGGATCTGGCTGACTTGAAGCATCTTCCATGAGGTGACATGCATCTTGCATTAGAAGAGACTGCTTCTCATGTTGAGTGTAAAGGAACTGCAGGGTGTCTAGTGTAGCTGTGACGTGAATGTAATCAGATAAATCCCAGACCTTGCACCAAGTCTATGAATATATCTAGCTCTTTGTGTAGATCTTGTTCCTCTGCATTCAGTGGCAACTTGGGAATTTTGGAGACTACTTGCACTGCATTGTCTCAGAGCTTTTGTCCACCATCCTACTTTTTCCCCTGGCAAGCCTAAGACCATTGATTTTTTTCCTTCTATGTATTATTGTCAGGACTGAAGAGAAAATTAGCTTCCCCAAGACACTTCTATTCAAATGCTGTCCTACGAGGTCCTACTCCCCTTAGCAGATGGAAGGCACCATTTGTATCTTTCAGACTCAGGAGAGTTGAAAGTTGAATGGACCATTCTTAAATAAAAAAAATCTGAGAACAAACCCTAAAACAGAAAACAAGCTTCAAAGGCAAATAGTCCAAAAAGATCTAGGTAGCAAAGAAAATGTCTGCCTCATGCTTAACATTCAACATTGTGTAAGTAACCATAAAACAGGTCTCTGAATAGGAATGTTGCATGATGTTGCTGACTCTGTCTCTGATTTATAAGTTATATTTTCCTGCAGATTGGGTCATACTTTGGAGGTGTTATTACCACAATCGACATCAATAGGGACTCATTTACAGACCTTCTTCTTGTTGGAGCTCCTACGTATATGGGAACTGAGAAAGAGGAGCAAGGGAAAGTATATGTTTATGGTCTGAACAAGGTAAGGATGATCTTATTGACCAGCAACAGAACATGTTCCTTACTGTCTTCATATCCTTATTTCAAAGAAATATGATAAGTTGAGCTGGCGAAGATGATCTTTGAAATCAGAGAAACATTATTTTGACAATTGAGAGTATAATACAGATGATTTTTGAAAATATCATCTCAAATTATTGTTTTCTCACCTTTTTTTTCTGACCGAGTGTATTATACAGATAAGCACTGTATCCTGTAAGCTGAAATATGGCACAGATGCAGTTTATAGGATTAATTTTCTATCACATTTTCTCCTTGCTTTCATGGCTTAGGGAACAGTAGGGTTCATCCATCCTAAAAGTGTGTACTCCAGTATCCTTACCAACCTTATCAACATAGAGGTAAACTCCATACATCCAACAGCTTTTAAACAGGTCACAACTAGATTGAGGAACATATCAGCTACACCTCAGCTTCTTAATTTGATAAATGTCTCCTTCCAATGTCTATGCATACTTCTTCTTCTTATTTTCTTCTTTTAGCCCAGTACCATACCGTATCATTATAATAGTTACCAAAATATGTCCTAGCAACGAAGGTGTCCTAAAATACTGTTACAAGAAAATGACCTGAAGAGACTGGATCTCTTTGACAAAGAACTCTTCCATTTTCTACATGCATGTTGCTAACAACAAATTGCTGGTGAATAGGCATGACAAGAAAACAAGAATTCCATGTCCTCCAGTAATGTGAGGGTCTGAAATTTGTTTTTCCTGTGCTGCTTTTTATCCACCTCCAAATAAAGGAGATGCAGCAACTGCTTGCTGCTGCTAATGTCTAACATGGAACTCATGGGACCAATCTCTTGGAAAGATTGGTTACATACCATACTCTGCATACTGGACCAGAAGAATATATATATTAGGCCATGGAGTATGTGTCTACTGAGGACATAATTCAGTCTATGTAAAAGACATGCTGTCTTTTGTTCTGGAATAACAAATTGCCATCTGTGTTTCATCAGAAACTTGGTTTACTTATCAGATTAAGAGAATGCTTTTAGAAAAACTCTTTACACTGTCCTAAGAATGAAGTGGTTTACTTACAATAACATCCAAATATTGTAATGATACTATGCTTTCCTATGAGCCTCTAACTTCAAGAAATATGCAGAAGGATCTAGACGCAGAAAGAGAGGGAAGCGAGAATGTCTTTCTCAACCGCTGCTCAGAAAGAACATGTAAATTGTAGTTACAGAATCACAGTTTCTACAGTGCAGTCAATCACTGGGAATAGGATGTAATTGTTTCATTTAATTAATCACTTTGTCTTCTAGACAGGAGCTCTTTAAATCCTGCATTGCTAAAATGTTGACGGAAATCCACAAACTCTAAATCTGCTCTTTCACAGACAAAGTTTGAATACCAGATGAGTCTTGAACCTATAAAGCAAACATGCTGTTCGCCGTTAAAACAGGACACCTGCAAAGTTCTTAAGAATGAGCCCTGTGGTGCACGCTTTGGGACTGCAATTGCTGCAGTGAAGGATCTCAACCTTGATGGATATAATGACATTGTGATAGGTTCTCCCTTAGAGGATGATCATCGGGGAGCTGTTTATATTTATCATGGCCATGGCAACACAATCAGTAAAAAATATTCACAGGTATGAAGTATAACTTTACAGATTGACAGCCACGGTAAGAGTACGTAGCTTAAATCCTGTTTTCCAGTGTCTTCCCAACATCGTATCAAACTGTGACTTGACCTGTCATGACAGCTTCTTTTTTAAAATGCTCTGTACTTTTAAACTCATACTGATTTAAACAAATTTTATTCTACTATTGTTAGAAAATATGTTTGCATGTTTTTATTAGAAACCTTCTGAAATGTTTTATTCAGCCAGAAAAGTATGTATTTTTCAATTCTGAAACTTTGTAGTGTGTTCATCACCGTGGTAACTGTTTTAGGAGTATTGTGTTGAAAATTTAATGTATTTAAAGAGTCTAAAAGCCATCTAACTGCCAACAAATGCGTCTTGAATGTTCTTAAAAAATCCTTCAATATGCACTGCATAAACTTTATAATGTTTTTTACAGCGTATTGCGTCGGGTGGAGATGGGGAAAAAGTGAAATTTTTTGGCCAGTCTGTGCATGGTGAAATGGATTTAAACGATGACGGGCTCATTGATGTCACCATTGGAGGCCTTGGTGGGGCTGCCCTCTTCTGGTACGGTTACTCACAGCAGCTCTCAGGCCAGAAAATAACCGTTTGTCTTGGGATACTGATGTAACTTGCATGCACTACTGTTTGGACTGTTGTGAGGATACTGGTTTCATCTCATGCTTTGACACTGGCTGTGAATCGTCATGTTTTCATTTCTCTCTGGAGGAAGGAATATAAAACTTACTGGATAATGTTTTAGAAACCTTGTTAGCCTAGTATGAAGGCCTTGTCCTCCTAGAATATTCAAAATAGAAATGATTCCATTTGTTGCACTAAGTAAAATACAAAAAAAACCTTAAGTGTTCTCTCTTTCACAGTATATTGAATATTATCTTACTAGCAATATGAAGGACAGGTTGAAATGTAAAGAGGTCACTAAGAAAACTAATTTGATTTCCTAATAAGAAAACTCTAGCTTGACTCCCTCCAGAAAATCTTTGAAAATTTTAACTAAACTTTCTGGTTAACAGTGAATTCATTATTAGTTTTTTTATAAAAGAGCATGATTCAGATGGCAAAATGAGCAATATACTTTTTAAGGGAGAAGACAAAAATACCATTAGGAAAAATAAACAAGGTAATATGTATTCCCTCATTTCTAAAGGACAACTAAAACTATTTCTCTCTCTGGTAAGGCAAGTACTAAGCCAGGTCCTTCCTCTCCCTGTCCTGCTGTTCCAGCTAACTCACCTGCTAGGTGATAAAGTTTGTGAAGTCTTGCTTCCATCCTCAAGCTGCCAGCTTCTCCTCACCTTCATCTGGTAGTTTGTCTTTCTAAAAGCTCCGTGTGTGAACTCAATGAGGTGCCCCTTCACTGCATTGTTTAGGTCACAAATCTGAAGAAAGCTATTTTGCCAGCTAAATATTCTGCTGGTTTAGTACACTAGCATACTCTGTCTCGAGACCAAAAGGGAACTGAGGCAGAGCAAAGGGAGAGGCAGGAATTCATTGCAGGGACAGGGGCGAAGGGGTGTTAAGGGGAAGCAAAATGGTAGTGAGTCTCAGCCTGTTTATCTACCCACAGCCTAAGAGATGGCACACTACCCTCCGGCCCGTGTATGATAATATTTGTCTGTGGATATCCCCAAGGATGGGTGTGGGCCTTCGGTCTCTTTTAAAATGGGACTTGCTTAAAAGCTTTTGAAAATATTTCATCTGGTATCTGTTCCAAAACAAGTACAGTTCTGTGGCGAAACCCTGTGACCTTTTTCTATGTAATTTTTTGTTTACTGGTACTATGTATAGAGCGTATAGTTAATTACTTGTCTAGACCATCACATATGTGTATTTTAATGTTGAATGTTGCACGTTTTGTAAGTTCCTTCTTAAATTTAAAAAAGTCACAGCTATTATTTTCAAGGCACTTTCTCTCTGTGTTTTTAAGGTCTCGTGATGTGGCTGAGGTAAATGTTTCCATGCAATTTACACCCAAAAGCATCAATATCCAACAACAAAATTGTCAGATAAATAAAAGGAAAACAATATGCATAAATGCCACAATTTGTTTTAAGACCAGACTAAAGTCAAAGGAAGATACATTTGAATCCAGTAAGTAGATAAGCACTAAGCTATGGAATCTTTACACTGTAAAACTGCTATGC
This sequence comes from Stercorarius parasiticus, assembly GCA_013396915.1. Classification (NCBI taxonomy): domain Eukaryota; kingdom Metazoa; phylum Chordata; class Aves; order Charadriiformes; family Stercorariidae; genus Stercorarius; species Stercorarius parasiticus. The sequence goes on along the minus strand of VWZL01004580.1, from coordinate 745,476 downwards.
TCACTTTCATTTATTTCTCCAAAAATGGAATACGACTCTTCTAAATTCACTATTCAAAGCACATTTAAGATACTTCAGGAAAAAAGAATGCGTAGAGGCAAATTGGTTCATAATATTGATCTCAACTTCTTTTGCAGATCTGCAGTACTGGATTACTCTTGATGCACAAAGACAAATATCTCGAAGCTTGTTCACAGAAAGCCATGAGAGGAAAATGCAAAAAAATATAACTATCAAAGGGTCAGAATGTATTAAACATAACTTCTACATGTTGGCAAGTAAATCATTTAAAGTGTTTTTCTTGTGTTGACATTATAATAACCCAAATGCATTCCATTAATTGTAAATAAGACAACAGAACCTCCCTCCAGAATTAATCTTAAGAAATATGTATAAAATTTGTTTACTACTTAGGATTTATTGATTTGTATATGTATACAGATATAAACTATTTACTTATATGTGTAGTCTATTTACCTTTGTCTTTTTGTTTGTGTGTCTCTTAAGAAAGAGCACAACACACTTAGAGCAACCAAGCAGCTATCGTCGTTAGTAGTTTAGGTGCAATCAAAACTCAGCAGGAGCATGTGAGCTGGAAGTCTAGTTTGCATACTGGTGCAATTCCTCCTAATAAATATAGCAAACCCCCTCACAAATTAGTTTTGGGATAGAGGATATCTATTCACCGCAAAACAGAAATGTAATTAGCAACTGTGAGCATGAAATTTCCCAGATTGTAACTAATGTGCAGAGTGAAAGGAGATGTGTATTATAAGCTACCCGCATCTAAAATGTTTAGTGACTTCACAGATGTATCATAATTCAAAACTAATGATAGATGATGCCCAGCATTTGCTTGAATATGCAATACTTCTCCAAACAGCAGGCCTCAGTTTGACTTCCCACAAAGTGATACCGCTGCTCTTCGTCTTAGTGATCGTCTCAGCACAACTAAAAGAGGAAAAAGTCTATGAGTTGACTGTTCTGAGACATTCTTAAACGAAACTGTGCTAGATATGCTCAGACTATGTGATATGTTTATGATGAGATGAGATACACAAAAACATTAATAGGTATTTGTAAGGATTGGCTTGCACATTAAGTGCTTTATCATCAGTTGCAAGCATTCAAATGCTTCTCTAGCAAGGATGGTGTCAGTGTGACTGAAAAATATTTTACCTCAGCATTCTTTGGGGTTTTTTAACCTCCTTAGATATTAAAATGAATGTTCATAATAGCAATTTTGTTTTCTTTATGTTCTAGGATAAACCTGACTTTCAGGACTCTGTAAAGGTTTTGCTGGAGTTCAATTTTTCTGATCCAGAGAGTGGACCTGTTCTTGATAGCAACCTGCCAAATTCAGTATCTGAATATGTAAGTCAGGAAGATTCTGTATTAATAATCAAAGTACTGAAAGTAAAATTCATAGCCCACACAAGAAATGAAAGTATTGTCCACAAATTGGTTAAAGAGGGAGGGTCACTGAGCCTGTCCAGAAGATGTATCCTCTAAATGAGGCTTCGAGGGTGAAAAGCTTGATTCAATGTGCTTGGGAACCAGCCTGGGGTTTTAAAGCTGTCCAGAGTTAACTGAAGATAGAAGAGAGTACATGCAATTTTATTGTCATTTTTTACGTAGATAGAGCAGGGGAATGTTAGTCACTTACTCTGAGGGTGCTTGGCATGATTCATACGTCCAGTGTTGCCCCTTTTTCTAATACATACAAATAACTTAGAAGGGAATGAGTAGAAAGCTTATGTTTCACCTGTGCATCTTACAGGATATTGGTATGTTTAACTGATTAATATTAGGGAAGACTTCTTTGATTGTCAAAGACAAGGCCTTATATAAAATTAGATAATGAATTAAAATGCAAGTATTTAATTTTAATAATAAATGTAATAAAATTGAGAATAAAAATACTATTGTTGCAGATTCCTTTCACAAAAGATTGTGGAGCCAAAAATAAATGCATTTCAGATCTTGTTCTGAATGTAAAAGCAAGCATAGCTGGAGACAGGTAACTACACTGGGTTTATTGTATCACTTTATATCTGCACAAAATTTCTATGTAAATTATAAATTCTGTAGTCTATTAAGATAATGCTGTGGCATAATTTCCAAATCAGAAACAATATAGTCTGGACGCTGTGTTAAAAACATATTCAAAAGTTAAGGTGTCAAACATTCTTAATTTATTTTACAGCTCTTCTCCATTCATTGTAAAGTCACGCAATGATAAGTTCACCATTCAGCTCTCTGTGAAGAACAAAAAAGACAGTGCCTATAATACCAGAGTTTTGGTTCAGTATTCTCCAAATATTATTTTTGCTGGCATTGAGGTAGGAATTTTTCACTTTATCACATTTTTTGTCACCTATATTGCTAGAGAGATCTGAGGAAGCCTTTTTATTAAGCCTGAATTTCACTGCTCTGGTATGATCTCAGTTGATTAGAAGGGATTCCCTGGGAATGCTGTTCTCGCTTATCTCTCTAAAAGAGTGTATTTGTTTTGACCTGAGTGGACTCTTGCCTAGCTTCCGTTAACTACCGACGCAAGTTTCACAATGATGCTTAGGCAGTAAGTGCCTGCATCTTAGATGCACGTCAGCACCATGAATCATATGTACACCCGTAGAGCCAGAAATGCCTCATTACTCATCAGTACAGTTCCTGAGCATCTAGAATTCTCCGTTTGAATGTATATAGAAAAAGCACCATCTTGGTAGGGCACCATATATCAGTGCCTGCCTCATCCCTATCTCAGACAGCGTTTCCAAAGTAGCTGCTTTCCTGCCTGCCTCCGCAGATACGCTATGAATTCACCTCACTTCAGGTGGGAAACATTAGGAGAAGTTTGTCTTCTATCAGCGGTCCTGACGTTGCACATTAGGAGAAGTCAGGGATCCATAGCACTGTTGCTGACCCTGTGGCAATCATTTATGGAGAATGAATGTAACTTTTATGGCCAAGTTAGGAACACATTTACGAAATTACATGTAAAACCTGTGTATTTATATATATGTTGATCTGCTAGACCCCATGAATAATTTGCACGATATCCAGTTTGTATATAATTGCTAATGTTCCAAACACTTTCAGTGGAACGGAATAACGACTACTAATTGATGGATGTCCATAGGCGGAAATTGTTTTGCAGAAGTTGCGGCTTCCTATTTTTGTTCCAGTTCAACTAAGGCTTTGACTCTTATGATGTTTTGATGATGAAAGGCAGCAACGGTATATATGTTCAACATGACCTTGATCCTTAGTCAAAATTTAAAAAGAGTTTGCACAAAGTCACAATTTCACTTTCTTTTTCCTTTAGGATATACAGAAAGATAGCTGTGAATCTAATCACAACATCACCTGTAAAGTGGGATATCCATTTCTAAAACCTTCAGAAGAGGTAAAAGGTCCCCCTGCATGCAAGTTCTCCTTGCTTCATGTTGTTCTAAGGCCAGGGAGGTCCCTGTCACCTCTGAATTTCTTTTCTCTTGTGTTCACCCCAAAACCTGTCCATTCAACTTTCCCAAGCTATCCTTGATACAAACTGCACTGAGCCAGACAGGAAAACATCAGATCTCCAGCCCCTGGGCAGGCAGCTGTGGTACATGAGGAGGTAATAGGTGCATATTGCCATCCTTGACACTATCAGGAGGCAAGTGCTACAGCTGGTCAGAAGGGTCTGTCTCCAGGTGTAGAGGCTATTGGTTAAGATATACTGATAAGACATTAGTTACTGTGGCTTTCCACAGGTTGCAGCCTGGAACTTTAGTTATTCCATATATAAAATTTAGTCGGTTGAAAAGAGAATAAACTAGTATGTGGAAATGCTAAGCTGTATCTTCCAAAGCCAGGCATCAAGACTTCACCTCTGCTCAGTGGGGAATTGGGGGCCTTTCCAGCCAGTCCACTTAAAGTCAAACTCCAGCTTGAACAGCTCCAGTGATAATGCTACATCTCCTACTGGAATAGAGAGGGAGCTTTAGCTAAACTAAGCCTTTGAAGATATGCATCTAGGCCTCACTTGAACAGTTCTACTATTGAATTGGAAAATATCAAATTACATGCAAATAAGTCCAACTGTATTTCCTGGCAGTTTCTTGCCTGTTCCCCTGTCATATCAGGTCTGTGTTGCAGATGCATAACAGAGGGATGATCAGGAGAGATGTCCTCTTACATTGCCTCCCACATACATGTTCTGGCTTGTGCCTTGGACTTGTAGGAATTAGGTCGGCTGTTACTTTCTTGCAGACAAGTAAGCATACTACCCAATGCCAGTGCCTACAATGCTCCATTGCCAGCTTTACTGGGTTTTTCACATTTGCCTCTCATGCTTTAATTGTTAGTTTGCCTGTAGCTATAGATCCCTAAATTTAGAAATTTCATGCTCTCCTTTGCATTCAGAAATCCATTAATCTCTGATTCACTGATAAGCATTCCTAATACATCCCTTTTTAAAGCCTTTCCTAGCTCTTTTTTTTTCTTTTTTAATTATGAAGAAATATGTAAGACAACTTCCTCTGGGTCACTTTGTAATAAAGATCTGTGCACATTATAGGAAGAAATAAAAGTCTGAGCTGAAAAATCTTTTGCTTCATATAGAATTAGCCGTAAGTGTCAAGACAGGAAGAGGGAAATGTTTGGGACAATGTTCCCAAATTCTGTGTAGTCCCAAATTGCAATAGATTTGCCCTAGTTGTAATGAGTAGGGAATTTTTGTGAGACCTAGTAGTCATTTATTTACATTGTAAACATTTCTGCTCCATATTCTATGTGTTTTACTATATATTCTATAGACAGCTCATCTCTACTGTAATTGCCAGGCTTTGAAGCTTTTTTCTTCCTCATTAGAGGAAAAAAAAATAGCTTTGATAAATTGCTTGCAAGACCAGTTGGTTTCTATTAAGAATTATTTAGCTATGTATTTATAATATACCATATAATAAGTTTTATGAGGCTTCTCAGTTCTGAAAATTTGAGGCTTCTGTTTAATAAGTGATAACTATTAGATTTCCTTCTTGGTTGGAACAGATTCAAAAAAATGGATTAATTCATAGAAAAGTGTTAAAATGTGAATAAGGATTCCATAGATAAAAGTAGCAAAAATTTGCTCATTTTTCATCAGATCAAACCTTATTAGTGTTCTTTTCTTTCTTTCTTTTTCCTTTTTTCCCTTTTAAAATGTGTAATGTATTTCTCTAAACAGGTTTCCTTCAAAATATCATTCCAATTCAACGCATCATATCTCCTGGAAAATGCTACTGTTCATGTATATGCAACAAGGTTAGTTACAATCATTACTTGTTTACCTTCTGATTTCTTTTTTTTTTTTCTTAGAAAGCTCTACAGCTTTGTGTTTTGTAGCAAAACAAGGCTGACTTTTCTGAACTCAGTTATTGTTAAACAATCTGTAGAGCTGGCAGCTTTACAGTTGTACTTGGTCCAGCAGTGGACTGAGTGGACTAAATAAATAGCTGTTTGTCCCTAGAACCTGAAAGTCACAAATGAGTCATAATTTCCAGTAGTTTTGCCTTCAGAAAAGGTTTATTCTCTTACAAAATTACTGCATACTTTAGCATGAATCGCATGCTAAACAAAAAAGTCTGGCTTTCAAAGAGGAAGAGTGTTGCAGAAGTTGTCTGTGATAAAGGAATGCGCTTGCCCTCAGTGCTTGCTGTCCATGCAAAATCCAGGGATAGTGTGCGAGTAGTGGTCCTGACTTGCTCCATTTTCATTCATCCAACTTCAGCCTGTAATTTTAACAAAGATGCATTTCTGAGCTGGGACTGGTGCAGGACTTAACTATTTAGTTACTGGAAATAGTCTTTTTAATTTATTTTTAGGACATAGTAATTAACTGGAAATGAGTAGCGTGTTTTCATACCCAGAGCTGTAGGTATTTCAGTTTCTTAAGAAACATGTTGCATCTGCACAGTCTGATCTGAGTGGTATATGTTGTTTTATTTTAGTGACAGTGAAGAACCACCTGAGACCTTGAGGGACAACAGAGGACACGTTACAATTCCAGTAAAATATGAAGTAGGATTAATATTCGTAAGGTATTGGTGCTTCTCTGTACTTTTATTGGCTACCACAGTAAATAACAGGTGTTCAAAGAGAATATAGTATGGTTTTGTTGTTGAACTGTGCTCAGTAACTACAGATGACAGCTTCTAGGCTTATGAACAGGAAGAATAGGCTCGATGGAAAAGAGCCATTTCTGTGAGCCGACTCAGGCGGGACGCAGGAACAACCACAAAACCATGCATGAAAGGCAAAGAACAAATTTAATCTCAGTGGGAGCTCAGACTTGCTGTTCTTGCCTGTATTTCAAGGATTCAGGCAGGCATAGTTTTTCACTGTGCTTTGATCTTCTTCAACAGCAGGGCAGCAATCTCAGGCATGTTCGATAAGGTGCCCCTGAGTCCACCACACAGGCCTACTTTATCTAAGTGTGGATGTTCTACTTGTTGAGCACATAAGATTAAACAACAATTAGTGTGATATATGTGTTTCCCGCACCCCACGTGCAAGTCTCTTGAGCATGTTTCCAGTCCTCCTCGCCGATCTTACGTTACTTTCCCACACAGTTACACAAAATAATGGAGCAGTTACAGCCCCTATCTTGCCATATCTCCATTTTATCTATTTACATTTGATCTGCAGTTTGCAAGTACAACAGCAGCTTTTGTTGATTCCTGTACTTTGCTCTATTCATTCAAAGGTGTTTCAGGTACATAAGAAAGCAAATACTTCCAGCTTCCTGATGGCCACGAGTCTGTATCACTGTAATATTTCATGGTGTGGTGTTTGACTTCCAGCCTCAAAAATTAGCCTCAATTTTAGGTTCTCAGGGTTCGTTTTTATCAATTCAGACATAAATTTTAATGCAGGTATTGTAGTGCACTTCATTTTCAGAAATAGCTAAAACTCAGTTAAATTCCATCCCTGAAAAAACATTACAAATATTATAAGTAGCCTATATTGTATGGTGTGCAGGTGTGAGTAATTAAGTCAAATTCATTTTGGATGCATTTCATGTCTCAGATCTAGCCTTCGTCCCATAAGGAATAATGTTGAATTTAGAACATGCTGGGTTTGATCGCTTTTTACTTGGTTCTGTCTTTTATAGAACCCTGCCTGTTTTACATGGCAATACTGAGGGTAAGGGACTGCACAGCTGGAATAAGAATAGCAAAATCAGGCCCTGACGTATTATTTTTGGGAACAACATTTTCTCATTTTGTAGTTTTATCTGAATAAAACATTTAAAATGCACGTAATAAAAAGTGAGTGCTAGTTAGAAAATGGATGAGTTGAAATTCAGCGGAAGTAGCAGTGCACTCTTAATTCCAAGACTAGTCCTGGAGGATTAATGAAATAATGAAAAGACCTATATTATTAACTGCTAGAGTTTTTATGAAGCTTGTGTGCTTATTGGGTTTTTTTAATGTGGTTTTCTTTTTTAACCCACAGTGTTTTCAAAGAGCACCATGTTATAATTGCAGCAAATGATACCGTCCCTACTGCTATTAACACAACAGAGCAGATTGGGGATGAAGTTACTCTACATTATAGGGTAAGAACCAATTAAAACTGTATGATATAGATACTGGCTTCACCTTTTTTTTTCTTTCATTTCGTTTGAATCACTTAACATTATAGCCTATTACTTAAACAGCAGTTGTGCAATATGTCTATATGGGTATTTTGTGTTTAACACCTTTTTTTTCTTGCTTTCTTTGGAATAAGGTGAGTCAGAGGTTCTCAGAGTGGTTCACCCCTGTGGAGTAGTTCTGGTGGGGTTTAGAGCTGCTGCCCTCAACAGGGTAAAGAGAGCATGCCCTGGTAAATGAGAACTTGACCTACATTCATTGCAATTTAGAACGGGTTATTTCCAAAATCCAGTCAGCTTTGAAAGAGGCAAATGCCGTGCTCCAAGAATGTTGTCTTCCAAATGGAATGAATACTGCAAACTAAAATCACGTAGAAAAGATATTGAATGGAATAGAAGCCCACACTCAAGTTGCAGTAGGACTGAATTTAGTTACCTTGAGAACATCCTTGTTGCCCAGTGTCAAATCTGAAGCTGAACAATGGTCCCATATAAAAGTGATAAAAGTCTCTGAATCAACTTCTGTCTGCAAAAAAATGGACCATGGGAAAGTTCTCACTTTCACTAAATCACAATGGCAAAGGGTTTTTTTCTATTTTTCAGCCCACCTACAGTGTTTTACTCAGGTACTTCTTTTAGTCCAAAAGTTAAAATCCAGAATCTTGAGGCTTTTTTGGCTGTTCAAGACATTATTCATCTCATTTCAAAACCTTTGCTTTCTGAATGTAACAGCTGGTGGACTGCAGAGCATACCACTTATGACCTTGTGAGCAAAACTCACCTCTGCAAGCAGCTTATCACAAATGACTAGTCAGAAGAACAAAAGTTAAACAGGTTTTTGAGTATTTATTAAGCTCATCCACTGAAGACAGAGGATTATCAGTCTCCTGCCAGTAATTCCATGTAGGCATTTTCTCCATCCTCGGCCACAGCAGGCCTGTTCAGAAGGAGCAGCAGCTGACACAGACATGCCCTGTGAGCTTCCCAGGGAAAATAGGGGAGAGGCGCCGGTGAGCAGGAGGGCTGTTGCCTAAGCACACATGAGGAGGAACCAGCATGAGCCACCGCTGCTACAGAGGCTCCTCTTCCATGTTAGAGCATTTTGGGGGGCTTTATTAAAAATTGAAAAAATTATGTTAGATAGAAGTCCCTGATGATAAGAGGTTGCAGTAAACAAGATAACAAGACCAAGGACCACAGAAGAATGTCTGCTAATTCACAACAGGCTGTTCTTGGGGAAAAGGTAAGAGTTTGTCACACTACTTTTGCATAACTGACTGTAGAAAAGTTAAAAAAAAAAAAAACAACAAAGAAGTAAAGAAAAATACAGGAAAGGAAAAAACTCACAATCAAATACCAACAAAATAAGGAAAGTACTAATAAAAATATTTTTCTTTTTTTTATAGATTGAAAAAGGTGAACACTTTCCAATGCCAAACCTCACACTGCAGATCTTATTTCCCAATGTAACAGCAGCCAAGAACACTCTTCTCTATCTTACTGCATTGTCCCATTCCCAAGTAAGCCAGGAATTCATATGTTTATGATTTAATTTAAATGTGAAGATTTTGTTGTAAAGAACTGTGAAATGCAAACATTTGAGATTATGCCTTCCTTCAAGGTAGATATTGCTTCCAGTCTAAAATACAAGGTGCTGATGTTTTAAGAGTATGTACAGCTATGCATAAGAAGACAGAGAGATAAATTTTCTTAAAAGGAAACAAGCAAATTTAAAATGGTGTTGAACAATAACTGGACTATAACACGGTTAATTTGATATATTGCCAAGTGATGACAGGCCTAGACTGAGATATGAGTGACAGGAGTTTCTTTCTTAGTTTTGCCTACTAAGCCTCAAATTATCTCTGTTGTCAGCAGCGCTTATTGCGAACGCTCTGGTCCTGCTGTGTACATCTAGAGCTCAATCTGCTGTTCAGTCCTCTTCTTTCTGTTGCTGCTATTAGCCTTCCTGCACATCTGCTCCCCAGCACTAGCAGTCCTCTGGCTTCTTCCTTCTCTGGGGCACTGAGACATCTTGAAGGGGATGGTAGGTCATGTTATTCAAACGTTCCTCATCGGAGCCCTCATTTGAGTTTTTCCATTTCTCCTTCAGAGCAGCTGGAGGAGATCACAATTCCAGCAAGTCCCATGATTCCAGATCTGTAGATATTAAAATTAGAGCTATATCAGTAACTGGATGGCTGAAGAACGCAAATATCGCTAAGTAGTGACATAAACCTCTTTTTTTTTGTTTTGATCTTTCTCTCAGAGACGCACACACATGAGCACCTCTATCCAAATATTTCACTTCGTTTTGAGGTGTTGCACCGTTGAAAAATAAACCAAACGGTCTAAATTAAAGTTCAAGGTTCACTTTAAAATAAAAAAAAAAAAATCCAAAACCCCAAAAATTCCTTCCCCCATTATTTGCATTCCTAGGCAATCACCACATTTGACCCAAGTTTGCACATAAACTCAAAAAATTTGTGCTTTTTCTGTGGGTGTAATTCATCAACCACTAGCTACACCCTAGTGATAGTAGTGTGCCAAAGTGCACTGCAGGGGCTTTGCAATCCTTTTCATGCTAGGAATCTGAGAGGACTGAAAAAAAAGTCAACTTTCACCTGCACCGAAGACACCCACGAAGATTTCCCAGCTGCCTTTGAAGGAGCCATGGAGGTCCAGCACACGGTCCCCCTTCTTGGCTACTGCAGCGGAGACTCCTGAATCCTGCACTTAACCTGCCTGTCTGCTTGCTAAGGCAGAACCTCTGTGGATTCCCATGCAAAAGCTATTTAGCTCTTTTAATAGCCAGCTCTTGCTGGTTCATGTAGTGGTCATCTTGCAAGAAGCTCATTTGCTTCTACAGATGTTTAGGTTGCTGGATAGAGTTTAGATTAAATTATTTCATAAAAAGCTCATTTTTTGTTTAAATAATGGTATTTCAATACCTATACCATGTGAATTTCCTGTTCTGGATTCTTGCAATATGCAGTTTATTGCATTTAGCAGTTAGTAAATATTATTGTTATTAAATATTCAATATTATTAATGTTGGCTTGTTTCCAGAGCATTTTTTTGTAGTAGAATGCATATTCAGACAATAAAAATCATATTTGTATTTCTGCTAGCAGAATGTCATCTGCCAAACTAGTTACCCTGTAGATCCCTTAAAGATCGGCGCTGGGAAACCGTTTGTGTTGACAAAAACAAAAGAACCTACAAAAGATACAATTATGGTAAGCCCAGATATAGTATATATATTCATGACAGATATTATATTTATCTGCAATAAATATGTAAAAGCTTCTTTTAAACTGTTTCCTGTGGAAACTCACTTTGTCTTAATAGCCTGAAAAGTCATCTTTGTGTAGACTAGCTATAGTTTTTATTTGGCTACAAAACTGTATGTGGAACTGAATTGGGGGTGTTTTTTTTTTTTAATTTAGCAAATGTGTAAATAGCAGTATCACATTTGACAGCTGAGTAAATCTTCACCTTCTATATTCCTATTGTAATTAATAAATAGTAATATTTTAAAAGCTTCTCATCTCCCTTGCAACTTTTTTAGACAACCAGCTGAAAATACTTTCAAGTGCTAGCACTCTGATCTGACAGATTTTCCATGCAACTGGTACAAATGTAATTGGTGATCCCATTTGGAAAGGATTAGCCTCTCACTTTTAGATCGAAGACTTGCAAAGTAGTTTTGCTGCCGCATTATGTTGCCACGTCAGGGGGAAATCCGTCATGCTACCTCCTGAGTATAGAGGCACAAGTTGAGTTTCTGGTGCAAATGAAACCATGCTGTGAGAAGAGTATTTTGCCGTGCTTATCATAGTCCTTCACAGAGGTGATAAAGCTCTAGGCTGAGCAAATGCTTCCAAAGTTTTGGACATAATTCTGCTGCCCTCACAGCTAGCAAGTGATACTGAGAAGTAAAGATACTTAAATTTGTACACAAACATCCTGACCTGCTTGAAAGATTCAGGTGTCCCATGATTTGAAAGGATCAAAAAACACTGCAGAGAAGCCATAACTGTGTTGGCAGAAAAACGCTTGCTGTTACAGGCTGTGCCTCCTTTAGGAGCTCTGCTGGTGCCTTTTGCTGCATACCTACAGTATCAGAGCTTCCTCAAGGCTAAGCAAGCCTGCCAAAACTGAGTCTATTCCACCACAGCATGAATATGTCAACTTGTTTTATATCCTGCAGTGTCATTTTTACATAAAAAGCCCCAGTAATTAGTGTCAGTTTAGTATTGGTGTCATAGCAAGACTATGTTCTGTATACATAGTAGTTTACATGTTTTGACTTTAGTAATGTGAAAAGTTTCTTCCTATTAATTCATGCTGGTGCCTTTTAAACAGGACTGTGATACATACAGCTGTGCATCTATTAATTGTGCCCTGGTCCCATCTGACATATATCAAGTCAATGTTTCATTAAGAGTATGGAAACCTACCATCATAAAAGTAAGTCAATCCCATTTGTATTCAGAATACTCTTGGGTTTGAGAAACTTAAGCCAATGTTTCTAACATCTATTAAAATTATACCTTTCATTTTCTTAAGTCTCCACAGTCCCCTGGCATTTGATATCGTTTCTCTTGCTGTTTTAAAATTTCCTCAAAACTAAGTTACATGCATTTTATTATCCTTAAAGTAAGTACTTAGAACTTAGCAGAAATTTCAAAATGTGGTATGAATACACCTCTTATTCTGTATTGATGGTCATTTTTTTTAATAGCTAATTATGCATCCACAAATTCTAATTCAGCAGATGTAAGGAGGGGTACAGAGAAGCATATAATGTTTAAGTAAGCTTTAATCTGGAAAGATTTCTCAAGTCTAGAAAGGACTTCTTCGTCAAAAAGAGCAGAGAGGAGAGAGTCCACCTCAGAGCACACCTCAGTATTGTTTGATGACAACAACAACCAGTCTATGGTCCATTCTCCTCAGCTGATAAATTTCTAATACTGAGTTCCTGTTTTGTGCCTTTTTTTTTTCTCTAGCAAATAGCAGGACAGGAGGGGAGATACAACAGAACATTAATCTGTCCCTGTGGCCAAAGTAGTATTCCAGGCTTATTAGAACTTCTTTGAAATCTCTGCTCTCTACTCTCTCAAAGGTGTATTGCTGTCTTGTAAAAAGTGATGTGTGTGCTGAAGGTGACACACATGAGCAGCTTCATTGACTTCCACATTTTTCAGCATCTCCCAAAACTTCAGCATTAAGTTTTGCTTTCACCCTTCTCATTTCTACAAAGCTTTCTACTTCAAAATTCTTAATTATAATTCATAGCCATTTCTTTCTTCTTCCAGGCAAGTATTCACAGCTTAACCCTTGTTGTGAAAGCATTACTTAGGAGTGAGAACTCATCACTGATTCTGAGAAATGACCATCAAAAACTGGAGGTAAGAACATGATAATTCATGGGTTTACTCTTTATAGGATTTCTTGTGCCTCTGAGTCATTCATTTGCGTTCATTACTAGTGAACTGATTGTTACCTGTTGTAATGTATTGTCCTACTCTAAATAAAAATAAGTGATTTCATATTACAGTAGAAATGTTGGAATTAGTCAGATGATGATACCAAAATCCCATTACCCACCAATGAACCTAGGTGAGAAGAAGTACTGTCTGAAGTATTTCTGGCTGCTGCGGTATAAGTGCTTTCTGCATCTATGTAAATTAAAAGCATAATTAGTATTCTTTTAATGAATCAATAGTATTTTAAAAATGGTCCTGGATCGTTTAGAAGTGATCTTACTCTGTACATTGTATTTTCTTTATTATTTCTTTATTTATTATTTCTTTCAACTTCATTGCCCAAGATATATATTTTAAACAGGATCTTTTATTTTTCAGAAGTTGATAAAAGTCATGCTGCTCTCTTGATATTTTATAAAGATGAGTTACTTATTGCTTAAATTCTGAACACTTTTTAGACTATGATTAAGATTTCCAAAGAACTGCCACCGGGTACAGTCCCCCTATGGGTTATCCTGCTGAGTATCTTCGCTGGACTCTTGATTCTTGCACTGCTTATATTTGCTTTGTGGAAGGTAAGTTTGTTCTTGTCTTCATGAAACTAAATTAATATGTTTAAATTCTCTGCCGTATGCTTCTCATAACTACACCCTCAGAGACACTAATATTGACTAGTCAGTGGAGTGAAATCTTGTAGAAATGACAAAATAGCTAATAACACTATATTTTTCTGATGTGTAACGTGCAATGCTAACCAATTGGAACCTGTATGAAAACTAGAAAGAGATTTTTGTACAATTAAGGGTTTATTAAGGGAGTTTTTTATTAGCTTTCACTGTGGCCTTTGACAACCAGATTTTCTCTTTGTGCAAGAGATGCTAGGCCTGTAGTGTAAGTATTGCCACAAGTGGGCACTCTTCTCCAAGCTAAATATTTAGTTCATGCTTGCATTAGAATGTTACAGTTTATAAATTTCAACATGCATGATCTCTTGAAAAATTTGATAAGTATAAAATTAAGTATTATTTATTGAATTGAATACCAAATATTATTAAGTGTTTTAACCTTTGACACTGTGCGAGAATAACAATGATTCAGCATCGCTCACTATATATTAAGTGTACTCCTTTTGTCTGCTGTCATGACATGTCTCTTTAGTTTTTCCGTTCCAGGAAAAACAATGTTGTACTTCAGTGATAAAATAGTAAACGACTTTTTCCTTTACTGAAAGTATTAAAATAGAAGTAAGAACCAGCACATGAATGCTACCAATACAGGTTTTATGCTTTGAGCAGTTCTTAGTCACTTTTCTTTTCTGCAGGCTGGGTTTTTCAAGAGACCACTAAAGAAGAAAATGGAAAAATGAAGAAAAAAAATTGAGAAATATTTGCTCAGGTCTGCCTCAAAAATGTTACTGTAAAATTATAAACTTAAATGCAGTCGTTACAATGTTTTCTAAACTCTAATGCGTTAAAAAAAACCAAGAAGCAGAACAACAAGAAGCAAATCAAGTACACATGCAAAGGAATGATGCAAAGGAAGAATAAACAGCCTTACGGCATTTTGTGATACTCAAGGACATACTTTAAAGTGTTACTCATTTTTGGAGAGTAACTGAGTTCAAAGATTCTAACATTTTTTAATATGGAAAATGTGTAATCATATTTTTATATACAAATGTATGTGTAATCACTTTTCATTCCAAATTATGCAACACGTCAGCTTGTATGTAGCAATCCCAATCTTTTTTATCACCTTACGATTTTCAAAAGGAAAAAGCATAATTTTAAAAATTTCCTCCCTGTGTCAGTTCTGTGAAAGCAGACTGTCAGTTCACAAAGCAGAACACCCAAACTTTGAGAATGCACCAAATACTGTATGTTAACTGATGTAATGACAATTCAGAAGATAGAAGCACCTGCATATTGAAATACCTTGGACTTCTCTTTTCTGCTTGTTTTAGCATGTCCAGATGAATGCAGGATACCCCAAGAAAGAGATTTTTATGGTCAAGCAGACCATAAAGGATTGATTCATTAAATTACATAACTGTTTGAACTTGAAACAGATTTTTGGCAGGCCTAAAAATGTATACACAAAACATTCAAGCCCACCCGATTGCACACTGTACTCAAATAAGCAGGGACACAATTGTATCTGCAAATTGAAATGTCCATATTTATGCAGAAAATGTTTAGAGGTACCCTGAAAGTTTGACTCTTACTGTATATCTTGGAGTAGCCAGGAGGGTGCTTCATAAGCTGTCACTGTAAATTTATTGTGTAGCTATTTAATCCAATGAGTTTAAAGTGTACAAAATGATAATTAACAAAAGAACACAGATAGGAAATTCAGCACTGACAAGCTTCTACTAGTATTATAAGTCACGTATCATCTTTATTACTTAAAAGTTTAAGAAGGGATGAAGAATTTGAATACTAAATAAGCACTTAACAAATGATGTTTATTTTGTGACAAAGATTAAAAGTTTATACGAGAATACACTGAAATGTAGATAGCAAAAGATTTCCTTAAGAATTTTTTTTTCTTTCTATTTAGACTATCTAGTTTCCTCCTTTCTTTCACGCACTTGTCTTCCTTCCATGAGGATCTCTCCCTGGGGCTCTTGGGCTGTGCCTTGTCCTTGAGAGCTTCCTATATTACTTGCAGCCACACAAAATTAACAGTAGAAAATTAAGGCATGCTGGCAAAGTGCGATGTTGCCTCAGCATGAGACAACTCGGTTTTGATTGCCAAAAGATCAGAAAATGTTGCGGAGACATACTAAGTTCTATAATACATACTTGTTTGCAGAAAAGCTTTGCCTTGCCAGGAAAGAGCCAGGAAAAATTGTTCTTCCTCTTGGTACAAATGTCACTGAAATTAAAAAAAAAATAAAAAAATCACTGCAGTTCGCCAAGAGGTTTTAACTTAGCACTGATTTTATAGTAATAACTTAAATAGCAGTAATATATTTCATAAAGACGTTTTTTTCTTTAAGAAGAGACCACAGATTGAGTTGAACACGCTAGCAAGTACAACTCTGGAAGTGTGCCAGAAGGTGCTTTATTGTTTGAAAGATGCCGTCACTCTTAAGTCCCTTCAATTTAGGTCCTAAATTAGAGAGAGTAGTCATTGGGAAAGGTTTGAACTTATGTGAACGCAGCGAGTAGGATTAAGTTTGAAAGCGTTGGCAATTTCTCCTCGAGCCTGTGGGAAAGGTGGTTATTTTGCAAGAGGAGCCTGCCGAAGGTGGCGGCGTGACTCAGAGGAGAGGGCAGAGCCCTGCGTGGGAACGCGGTGGGTGGCTGCGCTTCGTGGAGCCTGGTAGAGCCACCAAGCCGTCGGGCTGGCTTTCTGTCCTCCTCTGCATGCCTGGAAGCGCACCCTGTCTGAAGGGGTAGGAGGTGAGTTGCCCTGGTCCTGAGCACAGAGGGAGGACAGGCATGGAAGCAAAGAAATGACATGGAGGAGTTGTGTGGTGAGAATTCCCTGCTTCATTCACTGTGCGAGTTGAATAGTCCTCGAAGGAAAGCAAAATCCATTTGTTGAACGGTGAAGATAAATTAATATTCACAGAGGTGTTTTCAGTCCCACGTGAGATGCAGGTCTTATTTTAAGAAATTGTATGATTGTGCCAATTTGTTTGAAAGACTTAAATGGCACTTGTCACTGTGGCATCCAAATGGTTCAGAATTGTAAATGATTTTTCCTTATGGTATCTCTGTAAAGGCATAACAGTGCTGTTATCCTATTATGGTTTTGTAAAGGAACAGAATTATGAAGGAATTGTGACTCACCCATGCACACATAGAAAGTCTGTGGTAGCAGAGGAAATGCTTGTATTTATTATTATTCAGCCAGTTTGTTAACCATGAGGTAATTTTTCCTGGCTTCATAAAATTACTCACAAATTGTGCAAGCCACACATCATTTTTATGCAGCATACTTTTATTTTGTTTAAGTGTTTCACTTTTTAGTTATGATAAGCTGTTAACCAGAGCATTTTACTTTTCTGATGAAATTTCATGTCTTATTTTAAAGCATCAGCCTAACTGAAAAAATGTAAGTCGATAGAACAGTCTATTTCCCTAGACACGTATTTTATCAATGCAAAGTATGTTTGAGACCAGTGTTCCATTCTTTTTAGACTTGCTTTGCACTGTAAAAACAGTAATAAGCGTCATATAACCACACTGCTTTTGTCTTTGTCATGATGCTTTGTCTCTTTTCACGTTTGTTCTATTATCAGATTTTCAATTATAGTATCTATTTAAAATATAACTATATAAAGGGGATAGCACTATAGCACATTATTCTTACACAGGATGAATTAGTAAAGTCATTATTTTTATCCATAAAACCCTTTCCACACAGTATTGCAAGAGCAGTGTTTTACTGCTTTTCACTATGTACAACAGAAAAGCCTCCTGAAAGCAATATTGCAAACATCAGGAACACCTCACCGAAAACTGGCAGGCACAAAAGGTATCTGTTTTGTTCCTATAAAAAGACACACTAGGATTGTAATATGATTCCAATAATGAACACGCTAAACATTTTTTCATTCGAATAAAAGCCTGTAAAAAACCAGTAATAATAAATTGGGTGTATAACCAGAACTTAGGCAATGGATGGAGTCTAGCCCAGCTCAGTTCCAAACTTCATCACTGAAGCAGCTAACCTTAGAGGGGATGGACAAGCTACATTTCTATAGCATAGAACTTCCCTGGAAAGCCACAAGACCTTTAAACCATCACTCCTGCTTCATTTTGAGGCTGGTCCAGAGGTAGTTGATCCTGTATGTAATTTCAGAAGACTCCGAAAACAGCAGCTACATTGGAGAAATCTCCCTGGGCTGCTGCTTACACTCCTGTGCTTGTCTGGTGTCACTCTGGGTCTGTATTAGGAAGCCTTGCACAACCCAACAATCCTGCCCCCTTACCTAAGCCCTTTATCCCTGTGCTGAATCATTTTGAGCATGACATTCCTCTTCTGCAGGGCTTGACTCAGGGGAACCCACCTTCAACTGGAGCCAAGGGTTTTCATCTCACTTGGCGCTGACAGGCTGGAGTTAGGGTCACGCTCATCTAATGAATTCCACATCATCTAATTGTTTTAATTTCTTGCATTAACTATTGTGTAGGTGATGGTCCCATTAAAAAAATAAAAGCAGAGCAAGAGAATCAGAGTGTACCATTGTTAATTATACCACTTACCAGGAATAAGAGGGAATTTGCATCCTTTGTAAGAAAAACACAACATTCTGCACAGCATTTTATTTTTTGTGTAAAATTATTCCATGTGTTTTATTGATTAAAAAAAATTTTAGAGTCTAACAAGCCTCCTTTGTAGTTTGTTTGTTTTACATTCATGTGAGAATAATACCAAGGCATCTCAGTACTTAAAAACAAATCCATCTAGCTGTCAATATTAAGCTGTTGTAGAAATAAGCATTCTTGCACAGCATAACATCAAGGAAAGCTCAAATGTAGTCAAGCTGTCAGAAATACATTGCCATTAATTGTATGGATTCTGTACTCATAGCTACATTTGAAAGCTTTCCAGAGGACTGTGTGACTTCCTGACACAGGTTTGTTTTCATAACATTACGTGCATAAAAGTTGAAGACACATCCATTCATCTAACCATTCTTCCTATCCAGTGATTCTTCTGCACAAATTATTCCTCTGACCCAAACAGTCCATTATTTTGCATAGTTGTAAATGATTCACATCATCTTCCTTAAAGCCTAGTAAACATTTGTATCAAAACTTCCTAGAAGACAAAGATTACACCTTTTATATCACAGCTAGCTTTAAGAAAACATTACAAACCATGTAATTACTTAACTGTTATCTCATCAGAGACTACTTTGATGGTGAATCACAATTCTCTAATAGCAACATCCTGTCCAGTCATAGGGGAGTGGGGAGTGCTTACCAAATATCCTACTCTGTGTGTATCTGATCATTACAGTTGCTGGACATTTTCCATGGGAGTATTTCAATGAAAATCAGGAAAGGAAAAAAAAAAAGTCACCTCTGTTTTTCTTTGTTTGTTTTACATTGTTTTTCAATGGAATTAAAAAAGAATTAGCATTACTTTCTCAGAGCAAGAAGTGTAATATTATGTATCATTTGCACAAAACTGGATTGTAATTCATTGCATTTAGCAGAAGCAGCCCTAAGGCTTCACAGTTCAAAGGCAATAGCAGTTCATGCAGTGGATGTGGTTTGAGCCATGTAAGAATGAAGAGTCTTAAAGATTAAGGCACTGATGAAGTTTTAGTAGCTGGCTGATTCCACAGTTTAGGGAGCACAACTGGATTCTGTTTAAAGAAGTGTATGATAAAGTGAACTACCCTCAATGCAATTATGTCTTAATTACAAAGACTGAGGGCTGACACCCCAGAGATAATGGACTTTGCTCATTCAAACAAAAGCGTGAGCAAAAGACCCTCAGGTAGATTTTTCTGCTGGCCCTAGTACAGTGGGGCATAGTGCTCCTTTATTGCTTTTCCCCTCTTGTGCACTTATCCTTCTGTCCTTCCCCTTTTCTCAGTGTTGTAAGTCTTCTCAGAAAGGGCAGACATTCCTCAAGGGCTCACTGAATGTTGCACCTCCTAGGGATTTTCAAAGAAATGGGAGAGGAAGATGTATACAAAGTGGATTGCACATTTACCTCTAGCGGGCCAGTTGTCTTGGCATACTTTGTCCATCCCCTTCACATATTCTCTGTTCACTTTCAGCAGTGGCCATGGTGAAATCCTGCTTCCCAGTTATGGTTCAGCTTGATTCGGAACTGGAAGTTAATATTTATTGGAAAGCTTCACGTATCTGGTTCAGCACCACATATGGTCCTTAAGGTTTATTCATATTAAGGGTGCCTTTATTCTTCCTCCTGGGGTAATGGAATAGGATCTCTTTCTCTCTCTCATGAAAGTTTCTTCATATTGTCTTCCATTAAGGAGCCTTTTCATCTTACCAGAGAGGATAAGATGAAAAACAGAGGAGCTTCTCAGTTTTCCCTAAAAAGCATTTGAAGTTTTGCAGTTTTGCGACAGTAGACACAGTCTGGGAAAAATAATGCATTTTCTTTCCTTTGGGGGAACTGTAGAGACAAATCTCACTGCATATTCTCATCTCATGGTCTAAATTAATAGCCATCAGTAGCTCACTTTCTTGTTTGCCAGCTCATAAAGTCTCACTGACAAGAGCCTATTACTCTGACCTCAGTCATTTTGCACTATGCCACAACAGATGCTATTACATCTCAAAACTTCTAGGGTTCTACTGAAAGTTCCGACTACCCTGTTAGCCAGAAAAATGGGTGTTGGTGGTATTGGTGTTGTAGGTTTTGAAACTCTCAGGAACCTCAAAAACTACTGAGTTGCTTTTTGCTGTTTATTTGAGGGATCTGCCAAAATTAATTCACAGCCTCTGACCTCCTTTATGTCATGAATTTCCAGTATTTGGAAAGACGCCTGCAGCTCTCAGCAAACAGCCATTGCTAAGTATATTCAGAGAGCAATATATGTCTTATAAGATACTGCTGCAACATAATTCATCCCTTAATGCAAAGCACCTTCAGGTTTCATTCCAGTTACTGAGGGTTGACCCGTTTGCCCCCCCCCTGCCCAAGAGAGTTTTTCTTATATGATGAGTAAGATTTCTGCAATCTGATAAAGAGCACTTTGGTGCATCCGGTCAACTAGACGACTCTTGGTTCTGTTACCACATTGTATCCCCCACCAACCTGTCCGATATTTCATCTTTAACTCAAGGTTTAGTAGCTAATGGTAGATAATGTAGCAAATGATCAGTTGTGAATAGCTCCAATTATGCAACAATGTATATAACAAAGGGTATTTTTTCTATTCAGTATTATTTATTAGCTTAACACATTTAAGCTGCAAACAATATATTAAAAAAAAGGAAAAAAAACAACAATAAAACAGTGCATTAAGACTTAAATTCAGTTCACTTAATTTAAGATACAGTGTGATTCAGTAGGAATTGTTAAGGGAGTCAGATTTACTAAAAAATGCCTATGAAATGATTGAGCAACTTTTTGTGACAGACAAATAAAAAGGAAGAATAGGTAGGTCTTAATTCCAAAAAACAGAAAACAACTACTATGTTTTCAAAATAGAAATGGTCAAAAATGTAAATAAAAGCATATTCGGAGGAGACAGAGGTTCTCATCTTCTCAGGACCCAGGAAACTACAGGCCAGTCAGCCTCACCTCCATCCCTGGAAAGGGAATACAACAGCTCATCCTGGATGTCATCTTTAAGCAGGTAGAGGAAAAGGAGGTTATCGGGAGCAGCCACCATGGATTCACCAAGGAGAAATCATGCTTAACCAATCTGATAGCCTTCTGTGATGGCACGACTGACTGGGTAGATGAGGGGAGAGCAGTGGACGTTGTCCACCTCAACTTTAGCAAGGCTTTTGAAACCGTCTTCTATAACATTCTTACAGGTAAGCTTCGGAAATGTGGGTTAGATGAGCGGACAGTGAGGTGGATTGAGAACTGGCTGAATGGCAGAGCTCAGAGGGTTGTGATCAACGGCGCAGAGTCCAGTTGGAGGTCTGTAGCAGTGTTCCCCAGGGGTCAGTACTGGGTCCAGTTGTGCTCACAATATACATCAACAACCTGGAGGAGGGGACAGAGTATACCCTCAGCGAGACCTGGACAGGCTAGAGCGCTGGGTGGAGAGGAACCCAATGAAGTTCAACAAGGGCAAGTGTAGGGTCCTGCACTTGGGGAGGAATAACCCCATACACCAGTACGGGTTAGGGACTGACCTGGTGGAAAGCAGCTCTGCAGAGAGGGACCTGAGAGTCCTGGTGGACAACAAGTTGACCATGAGCCAGCAATGTGCCCTTGTGGCCAAGAAGGCCAGTGGTCTCCTGGGGTGCATTAAAAAGAGCATGGTCAGCAGGTGAAGGGAAGTCATCCTCCCCCTCTACTCCGCCCTGGTGAGGCCGCATCTGGAGTATTCTGTCCAGTTCTGGGCTCCCCAGTTCAAGAAAGACAAGGACCTACTGGAAAGAGTCCAGCAGAGAGCTACAAAGATGATCAAGGGAACAGAGAACCTCACGAGGAAAGGCTGAGAGACCTGGGTCCATTTAGCCTGGAGACGGGAAGACTGAGAGAGGATCTCATCAATGCTTATAAATATCTAGAGGGCAGGTGTGAAGATGATGGGGCCAGACACTTTTTAGTGATGCCCAGCAACAGGACAAGGAGCAACTGGCACAAACTGGAACACAGGAAATTCTATCTCAACATGAGGAAAAACTTTTTTTCTTTGAGGGTGTCAGAGCACTGGAACAGGCTGCCCAGAGAGGTGGTGGAGTCTCCTTCTCTGGAGACATTCAAAACTCGCCTGGATGCGTTCCTGTGCAACCTGCTCTGGGTGACCCTGCTCTGGCAGGGGGGTTTGACTAGATGATCTCCAGCTGTCGCTTCCAACACCTACCATTCTGTGATTCTGTGTGATTCTGTGATTCTCAACATGTACTTATAACTCCTGTCTGAGAAATATTTTCAAGATACCCACTATTTTTATGAGTTCAAGTGGTTACTCGAGCTGTAACAATGCTTTGTTAAATAGGCTGCAGTTGCTGGGGTAGCATGGCAGCTGCTCTAGAGAGCCTGAAACTATGTAGGCTGCATTAGCAGGCTCCATATAGGTTCCCACTTTTGGGGATCACAGGTGAATGGGAACATTTTTTCACCGGCTACCTTATTACCCATTAATATAATTTCCCTATGACAGGTACAACCTTTGCTCTCCTTCAGTAAAAATATGTAGATACTCTGTGCTAGGATGAAATAGTTAAATGTGTGCTGACATGTCTAGAGTAGGAAGCGGTGCTGTGCATTAGGAGAAGGACTGTGGAGTGATACAGCTATTGCTGAGGTTATGATGCCTGCTCTAGATGCCTTTTGAAGGTTTTACTTTGAACCTTGTCTTGAATATCAACTTCATGTTTATTTTTCAGAGGACCGAACCAGAGAATCATAGAATGAATCATAGAATGTGTTGGGTTGGAAGGGACCTTTAAAGTTCATCTAGTCCAACCCCCCTGCAGTAAGCAGGGACATCTTCAACTACATCAGTTTTCTCAGAGCCTCATCAAGCCTGGCCTTGATGTCTCCAGGGATGTCTCCAGGGATGCCTCCACCACCTCTCTGGGCAACCTGTTCCAGTGTCTCAATAGAATCACTTTAAAGGACATGAATATTATTCCTGCAGGACTGCTCTTCAGATCAGAACTCTGGCACACTTCTCTTTGCCTGTAGTGAAAAGGATCATTAAACTACCTATGGTTGCTGTGTTTTCTCCCTAAAATCCTGACTCCTTCAATATTCTGTCCCATTTAGTCCCTCTGAGATTCATATTACCTGGTTAAGAAAGCAAGTGCATGCTGATCCAGTTGGACTTTCAAACCTTCCGTCTTGGTCTGTGTTGAGTCTTTGTCATCACTATTAGCCCTTTTTCATAGAATCATAGAACCATAGAATGTGTTGGGTTGGAAGGGACCTTTAAAGGCCATCAAGTCCAACCCCCCTGCAGTAAGCAGGGACATCTTCAACTAGATCAGTTTTCTCAGAGCCTCATCAAGCCTGGCCTTGAATGTCTCCAGGGATGGGGCCTTCACCACCTCTCTGGGCAACCTCTTGCAGTGCCTCACCACAGTCATTGTAAAGAATTTCATCCTAGTGTCCAATCTAAACCTGCTCTGCTCTAGTTTAAAACCATTGCCCCTCGTCCTATCGCTACATGCCCTTGCAAACAGCCCCTCCCTAGCTTTCTTATAGGCCCCCTTCAGGTACTGGAAGGCTGCTATAAGGTCTCCCACAGCTTTTGTGGAAAACAGGTTACTTGGTTTAAAATTTTTACTCTGGGATGGCTTGTGTAACAAGGTAGGTTACTGTTGATCACCATGTAAGAAAATCAGCTTCCCAAAGTGGGTCTGGATGATTTTCAGTGGGTTTGAGATGCATGGCAAGGTAAAGGAGGTAACTCCATGGATTTTAAACCAATTTGCCTTTTGTCTGCTTTTGTAACCTGTCTGCGACTTCCTTTGTGTCTGCCTGTGGGTGTGTGTTAGTTTTCAGCCACACCAACCCCCAATTGCCTTCTTGCACCCTTGTACAAGTGTTAGTACCACCACAGGAGGTGGAGCTGGGAACACACAGCTGGGCAAAGAGGAAACTGATTCCAGACTTGCCTTGGTTTAAAAGCACAGACAAAGAGAGGGACAGAAAGAATACATCACCTATGGCAGGCATGATCCATTAACTGCTGTACCTTGTGGCTTTTCAACTGTGAACACAAAGCCCAGGAAGGGAACTAACCGTGGGGCTCAGTTTGCCTCACACGCGTGTGCGTGTGTGTGTGTACCAGGGGAGGGGGCTCGACGCGCCACTTCACACACTACCCTACATATTACGTACCACTTCAGCTGTCTGATGCACCAGTCCACCTGAACTCTAGGATTGCTTTTTCCTTCAAGACAGTAGCATAGGTATTTCTGAAATCTATATAGAGGGAGTCTTGCTGCCTGAATTAGCTGTCCACCCTTTGCATGCAGAGGATTTCAAAGGGAAGCAAGACTATAGGATATTTTCAACCATCACTAATCTGCCCTCTATTCAGTTTCCCAGTAGGGGAATGCAACTATCTTGGTACTAATATAATATTGAAGTCAAATCAGCCCTGATATTCTCAATAATCATAGAATGAGCTAAGCACTAAAAATAACCAATCCTTATACTAATAAGTCCGTCTTCCTGACTATTCATTATAATTAAATCAATTGAATAGAAAACAATACATTGGCCCAATAGCAGAAGCACATAAAAGAACCAACATTGGGTCAGACCACAGGTCTATGCAGTATCATGTCCTGTCTCATGTCAGCCAAAGCAGATACGAAGGGAAAAGCATAAGACCAGCTTCCCACAAGCACTCTTCCAGCCTCCAGCCTTTTTTGCAGCTCAAGGTTTTCATGGGCTGGGAAGGTTTCAATGTGTTTAGCAATCCTTGGTGGATTTCTCTTCCCTGATCTTGACTGGGAACCCAGGTTAACTTTAAACATCCGCCACCCAACAGCCCTGCAATCTGTACTTGCACGCTCCCTGGGAGAAGAATCGTCTTCTTCTGTTTGTCTTCTAACCTTGCTATGTGGTCATCAGACATCCCTCCCTCACATATTGTAAAAGACAGAGTACAACTGACCCCATTAGTTTGATCCATGCGCCTTCTAGTATATATTTAATAAGTCCTTTTAAAGGCATGGTTTTTTCCAGAGCAGAGAGTCCTAATTTACCTTGGTATTGTGGCCATAGGTATTGAGGCCATTTCCACCTTCCTTACTCTGACTCAACTTTTTCTAGTTCTACTATAGCATTTTGAGATGATTGAACAAAAATTGCACAAAGTGTGAAAAATGCGTGGTTTGGACAGTAGCATAGTAAATTTCTGTTTCATTATCTACTAATTGCCTAAATAATTCCTAAAATCTCATTTGTATATTTTTTGACCTTTTCCAGTTTAATTCTGAAACTGAAATATTGCTAATGTCTAAACTACATCCTCACAGCTAATTTTAACGTTTCCTTTTTAGGTTTGATTTTTTTTTTTAGTAGCTTATTCTTTTTTCCTTCAGTGCAGCCCTTACCATAACATTTTTGTCACAGACATAATGTGCCTGCCAAAAATAATAACTGGTACTTGGTATCCCTTCCCTCTAACATCTTCAGACAAATCGTACCCAAGGAGCAACCTGGAGCCATACACCTTGGCCTCCTGTGTACAAATTACATCACCTTCACAAGAGCCCCTCCCAGAAATTAACAAAAACCTCAGTTTTGCATACCACAGAAACTCTGATTCTGCAGCCACTCCTCACAGATGACAAAAATGGAAATACCCGAATGTTTTGCTGAGAAGGTTGGCATTAATTGTGCATTTTGTCATCACATTAAAAAGCTAGGATAACACGTTAGTTGTAAAATTCCACAAAAAAGAATATCTTTTAAAAATGAAATATTTTCTCAGTATCTTCCCTCTGCAACTTTTAATCTTTCTTGAAAACACAAAAATTGTAGTGATCTTTCTGTAGTGGAACTGATCAAGTTACTTGCTTCCCACAGTCCTTCCTGTGAAGAAGAAAGTTGGTTTGGTCCTTGCCAACAAAATAGCTTCTTCTAATGTGCAAGTAATCCATATGCACATAGAACCAAGCCTGAAACCAAACCAGCTCTGGCAGATACGGTGCTTTTGGCAAGTGCCCCTGTGATCACTGACAAGCAGACACAACATAAAACACATCATTAAAGAACAAAGACATGTAGAGCAAAGGGTGTGTATTATCATGCCACATTTTAAATTGCAAATATAAAGAACACTAAGCAAACTATTCTCTGAATTTGTTGGGTTTTTTTAATCAGTGTAGGTGAACTGTAACAAAGAATAATTTTTCTGAAAAACTACAATATGTATAAAGCAGCTGTAGAGAGTCAAAAAGGTGAAATACTACACAATATAGAAAATCTTGGTTTCTAGAATATGCAATATACAGTTCAGGATTATGTGAGACGGTTGTTACCAAATGCCTTAAAATCTATTTAAGACAGAAGTATTAATCTAAGGGAATATTGTTAAAGAATACAATAATTCTCACAGTATTTATTCTCCTATGACCTATTCTTTGTAGATACAGACAAATGTTGGTCTGAGAAGCAACACCCTGGGAGACAGTCTTTGTGTGTGAGAAACTATTTTTCAACATTGTGTCTGGATGAGGAAGAAAGTTTCGTATCCTTAGGGTAATTTATAATTAGAATGATGTAACTGAATCAAAGACATTGTTTCTTAGGAAACTGAGACATCTTAGTCTGCGGAGGTTATTTTAGGGTGGGGCGGAGGGGGATTCTAGGTTTATTTCAACTATCAAGAAACCATTTTTCTCTATGCTGGGGATTTTTTTAGTTTTTTTTTTTTTTTGCTATTGTCCTTTCATTAGTATCAATTAATTAGTGTTCTTCCTCCTTGCGGAAGTACAGATTTTCCTCCTTGACTCCAAGCTGCACACATATTTATACACTCGGTGCAGAAGCAGCTAGAGCTGCTCTCCTGACCATGATCTGCCCACTGGTCATTACTGGATCGTGCTCAGTACTGAAGCTGACGTTTCTGCCTTAAGTAGCTGCACCTTGAAGTATCTGTTTGCAGGGCTTCTGTGACATCACGAAAAGGGAACCCAGGGACAGCTCTGAGAGAGACACATGAGTCATTTCTGGTAATGACTGACCGAGGGCTTCAGAGTTCGGAAGTGACAGTGTCTTGGGAAGTGCTCATAAACAGTGAGTCCATGTACAAGCTCATGTGCTAGGATGAGTAACATGCCTATGTGTCCTACAAGAGTAAATACATGAAAGAAATCAATGTGAGTTATACAGGGACAGGTCCCTGCTGTACTTCTATCAATTAGATTGATGTCCTGGCAGAGCTTTCTTGATGTCCATAAAGAATCAATGTTCAGGTAAATACCTATTGAACAATCCCACCTGTTGCCAGTCTTCTTCATTTTGATTCACAATTCAGAGTATTAAAAAGAAATAAGTAACTGAGAGAACATACATACATACATTAAAGCACTCACGAAATGAAAGCTTCAGTCTGTGTCCTACCTAAGGACCATGACCTAGATGCTGAGAAGGGGGAAAGAAGGAAATATTTCTATTTCAATTTTACAGGCAAACTGTTTTTTTCATTACACAATGTTAATGCCAAGAAGTTAAAAATTATTCAGCAGAAACCATTGTTACAAAATAGAATACATCCCATATGAAAAGGTAGCCCCACAGATTTTTGTATTTAGCAGGATGGAGAAAATGAATATACAGTATTCAAACAGTGCTGACAAAGCTAGGTAGGCTGAAAGCTGTGCAGCACACAGGTACCCTCCACTTTGCACTTCTTCCTGATTTCTTAGCAAGTTGAACTCCTCACCTCCCTATTTTTACTGGCTTCGAATCACATTGTCTCCCTGGATGTTGGCCTGGCACCTAAGACAACGTAGGCAGCATTTTGCATAGGCAATACATCCTCACCATCATTGCCAACTTCGGACCAGTTGCGTGCCGAGGCTCCCGGATCCTGTTGCACTCCTGCATAGCTGAGGAGATATTCTGCAGGAATACCATTTAAAGGAGAAGATACGGACTTAATGTCATTAAACGTGCAATTTAATACTCCAGGAAGACAGCCACTCTACGCTGCTATATAAATCGACGTTTTACCGCGATTCTACGTTTTTCTGACTCCAGAACTGGGAAGGAGGCACCCTCCCCGCCCCCTCCAAAGCACTGCCTCGGGGTACCCCGAGCTGAGGCGGCTCCGCAGCCCTCCTTCCAGCGCAGCGCGGGAGTCTCCTCTGGGGACCAAAACTGGGGGAGAACCGCGGGGGACNCGCCATGGGCTCCGCGGCCGCGGCGCTGCCGACGCTGCTCCTCGCTCTGGGTAGGTCTGTCTGTTTGTCTGCCCGCTCGGGCAGGTCTGTCTCTCTGTCTGCCTGCCCGCTCCGGGCAGGTCCGCCGATGCGGNCGGGCGGGGTGTGCCCGGCTGGTGGGAGCCTCCGTGGCTTCTGGGCCAGGAGGGTGGGTGGCCGTGGCCGTGTGTGTGCGGTGCCATGCATCGTTTCTGAACAGGTTAAAGCCTTAAACTCCTGGACTGGCGTGGAGTTCACCTTTCCTTAAAATGGAGTGTGTGCGCGCTGGGGGGAGGGGGGAGGGAATGGGTGCAGTTTGATGTGTGAATTTACGGTTTATATGGTCGTTATGCGTTTTTAAAAGGCAAGATGATAATCTTCATTGTCAATGCTGTTCCTAATTTGCAAGAGTCCTCTAGGTCTGTTCCCACCCTGCTGGGCAGATGTCGCTCCTTGGAAAAGGACAGGGAAACTTGAACCATCTCCTCCTTCTCTTGGCGGACTAAATTACCATTACATATATTTTCCTGGGAACTCTAAGCCATCATATTCACTTGCCATGAGCGAATTCCCAAGCACTTTCAGAGTTTTAATATTACTGTACACTCTCACAAACCCTTAATTAGCAAGTTACTGAAGAAGCAGCATAAAAACGAGTTTTCACTGATGAGCTGTTCCAACTTGTTCTTTCAGTAACTATAGCAAACATTGCAGTGGAATGTGCGGCTGCAGGGTATGAAATCAAATACAAAAATATTAACCAGAGATGAGATATACAGTATACAAACAACCAGGTAAATTTTTAAAAAGAAAAATTCATAAAAGTATCAAAAGTCAAACATTCACGCTGCACTTTTGCTTAATCCATCCTTTATTCTCCCGGCTACAGTCACAGTACACCGGGACCATTAACATGCCCTATAATTCATGGGGTTTTAGGACTTGTGAAGGTTTGTGGAGTGGTGCTGAAAGCAGAAGATGAGAACTGGTTTCAAGAGGATTCCCCTGGCAATGAGACTGACAGAAGTGGGATAGGTCTGCTTTGTTCAGGCGCTATCCATGATTTCTCTTCATTTACACAGTTGCAAGCTGTCATAATTTTGATTTCAGATGTATCATGAGATTTGATGCTAGTGGATGTAGTTGCTGAGTTAATACTCGCTTAGGCCTTTTTGATCTTGTAGAAGTAGGAGGGGAAAGAAAGTTTCAGGACAGGAGCATTTTCTCTGAGTGATCTGGAGTCCTGCTGTGGTGGTATTGTTGTAGCTCTCCCATGATCATTGTCAAACTGATTGAATTCTAATGAGCTGTTTTACTCTCAAAGGTGGTACTCTTGAATCTAATAGGGCTAGCTTAGATGAATTACTCAATACTTAAGGAAAATATTCCAAATCTATTTAAAACATGATTTTATGTCAGTGTATGAATTAATCATCTATATTAAATGAACCACGTAGGGGCATTGCTTTGTTGTGGCCCCAAATTTAACTAAAAGTAATGCAATGGTTAGTAAAAGTGTGGGTTACTCATTGTTAGTGTGTACTTTTGTTTTTGGGAAGTCAGTAAGACATTGTAGAGGCTACAAGAGGAAAGGAATAGAAATGCAACTACCATTTTGATAATACGACTTTGCTACCAACCTTGCTAGTCATTGACCAGAGAGTATAAAGCACACAGAAGTAGATTAAGTTAAGAGGAATAACCATAGGAGAAGGACTTAATAAAATCCTAAGGGCAACCTATACAACAAAGCCTTGTGCTTTCTGTTGTAACACATTGCTCTTAATTGCTTATAGGTTGCCACATCTAGTTCTTCAAATTTACATTTTAAGCATACAGTTTTTTCCTTAGCTTGTTCTTAAAAATCAGGGCCAAAATAGCCCAGATCTTTCTGCGAGTGAGGCCAGTGGAAAATACAGTAGCTTTCCTGGGCTCAATTCTGGTAACATTTTCTTTGGAAAGCTCTAGTGCCCTCATGCTTCAGAGGAGATATTTGAAATTTGGCAGGAAGGTGCTACTTGCATCGCCTTGAAAATCTCCTAAATTTGGCCAAGCAGCAAATCTTTGGAAAATTGCATTCCTCTGGAAAGAAATCTATTTTTATCAGCTTGATTCTAACATTAATTCTGTCCATCCTTGTTGTGGAGCTCAGTCAGACGATAGTTGGAGTTGTAGTGGGGTATAGCTGTTTCTGTCTGAGGTCTGCATCTACACCTGAAAATGTAGTAACTCTCTCTCCTGTGTTCTCATGTATTTTGGTATTTTTACAGCAATCTTCATTGTTTGAGGCACTCTGCTTTCCAGTTTACTTCTGGATCCTGGTCCATTAGTTGTCTGTACTGCATGCTGTTAGCTGATTCTTGGGCTCTGCAATCAGTTTGTTCTCCCTTTTATGAGAATAATTCACTTCAGAGTCAATTCTCAAGTGATAGTGTTGAAGGACCATACCTAGTGGAGGAAATCAAATTTAGCGTGGCCTCACCTATACTGTCTTCAGCAGGCCCTCACATTCAAGCCCACCACACATCTTCCTCCAACAACCTAGGACATGAATGATGTAATCCTGACACATTCTTAAAATCAGTCTGTGAAGAACACAATCCTCACACTATTGAACTCTGAAGTGAAAAATCACAGCTAAATAAGGTATATGCCTTTTTGGGCCACACTTGTAACACTTGAGGACCATGAGTCCTCAACCCTCCCTGTAGCACCCAGGCAGGCTTAAGGAGAAAGCAGCTATCTGGAATTGGGAGGGGGCATTTCTCTGAAACTTTGGGTAGAATATGTATTTTCATAGTGTATCCCCTTTTGTGTTTGGTACATATCTGACTCTTGCTGCTGAAAAACATCCCATTGTCCCAGGGAGCTTGTTGGCAATGGGCTGTAGAGCTGTATAGAGGGATAGGAAAGGACCCCGCTGATGTCTTTTGCTTCAGTTTAAACTGGGATGCAAGTTGTGATACTTGTTAAACATGCAAAAGTTAGGAAGTGCCCAAAATAAGTTAGCAGCCTGGATTTGTCCCTTCTGCAAATCAATGCATCACGCGGTCCCTTGGGTCGACACGCACAGCCGCACTGCTGTGGCTGCCTGTGGACAGGGGAAGGTCGTGTGATCAGAGAAGAGGCTGGGCCTCCTGCCTTGCTTAGTTTTGAAGTTTGAAGGTGCTCTATGAACAAGGAAGAAAGGTAGGATGAAGAGAAAGGAGTATTTTTTTTTTTCCCCTTGCAAAATGGGATTCTTCTCTCCTTTTTTGCCACAAAAGCTGAGTGCAATTTCAGGCGAGTCATTTAAATCAAATCTTTGACACGTGGTTGGAGCTTTTGTGTTCCTCTCTTTCTCTTTGCTCAGCCAGGGGTTCTCAAAACCGAAGCTGCGTTTTCACGATCTGGTTAAGCTGACCTGAATGTGGGGCTGACACTGAAAGGACATTTCGTCCACTCCTGATTCCATGTTCCCACCAGTTTTCCCGTGCTACCACTGGGGCTTGGTCTGGGGAACAGGTCAGGGACCCATTTGCCCGAGTAGTTTTTTCCGTTTTTTTTTTGGCCAGGCTGGTTTTGGACGTGAACTGATCCTGTTCACTTGAGCAATTTATTTAAGTGTTAGCGCTGGCATAGGGGACAGTCAGGACTTGTGGCCAAAGGAGGGAGGGAAGCTGGAAAAGTCCCTTTCACTGGGAGCCAGTACTTCCACTGGCTTGAGCTGGTTGTGAAAGTCCATCTTGACATGCAGAGCTGCTGTGTATTCACAGCTGTGAATGAAGTCAATGGAAATTGTGTTTTGAATGTGCTAAATATTCTGAAAAATAAGGTTTAACTGTATCACTATATATCCAAAAGTTGTCAGTACTTTTGACCTTAACGTTTTTGTGTTTGTTTTTTTTTTTTTAAATGAGGCTAAGGATGATTTCTCATTTCACTTGAGTATTGAAAAATAAATTCTCTGTCACTTGCAAATACTTAGATGCTTACAGTCAAGATTCGTAGAGATGAATCCAGAAGGAAGCTGAGCTGCTAATTCAGTATGTTAAAATAGTATACCTAAATAGTACAGGGTGACATACGGAACAGCAGAGACTAAACTGAAAACTGAACAGCAAGTGAAAAACATTTGGTGCAACAAATGGAGCCAGAAGTCCAGGTGAAAATGCCATGTATGATCATAACACACATGCACGCACACCAACTTAAAGCACAACCCATCTTAATTTTTGCCTTTCTCTTTCTTTGTGATCATCTTTTCCTGTTTTGTATCATATTTGTGAGTAGTGTCAATGTTAAAAATAATTCTAAAATCTAGAGATTGTTTGAAAGCAGGACCCAAACGTGAACTCTTCTTAAACTAAAACTATCTCTAGCTTTTCCTGCTAAGAGAGTTTGTCAGGTAGTAGGAGCGTTGTTATATTATTTTTGGAGTTTTGCCTTTCACAGCATTGCACATTGAATTAAGACTTCATTCATACTGTACTACAGGACTTGTATTTTGTACAAATTGTGTTTATTTTAGAAAGCATACAGGCTATTGCCATCACACTCCTAAACACATTAACAATTAATATTTATTTGTGCATAATGTGGGCAAAGTAAACATGAGACCTCACCAATAAGCTTTAACTATGTGCTGTCAGGCTCTGAAACAATTTTTGAATTGTTCTTTGCTTTTTTGATTCAGTGACACAGAATTTTCATTTAAGAAGACAAAAGAAGTAAAAGGGCTGATACTCCTTGGTTTTATTGTGTTTCTTGGGCACTATGTAAATGTTATTCATTGTGGTCTTTCTTCAGTATTGTAAATTTTGAATGAATGAGAGTTTTTTCATGTACTTCATGTAATGTGTTTTCATGAGGGCTAATAACTAGAACTGTCAGTGCAACGGCTTAGTGTCCAAACAGCTAAATGTGAATAAAATACTTTCCTTCAGGGTTAATACAGGTAAAAGGGAGTTTATACATCTTCAGATGAGTAAAGCAAGTCTTTTTCCCCAGCAGAAATCTTGGGCAGTCGCTATCCAGTGTTGTTATTTTCATTTAAAGGTTTTCTTTGTTAGGCTCTGTGCAGGCCAGTTCCCATTTCCATGGTGACCATGCCGAAATGCAGACGGGACACAGGCTGGATTCTCGTCAGCGTAGCCATGCACTTGCATACCAACACACGTTATCTGTTTGGCTTAGGACATTTCCATTAGCAGTTTTAATGTTTAAGACTTCTTTTTCACAAAGTGATCTCTGGCCCTGTGATACTGCACTGTGTTAGGATTTCAGACCCTGTACAGCAGGAGAAAGCTAGTTGATAAGCTTATTTTTTGTGTAAATAAATTGGCTGAACTGTTTCCGTTCAAGTTAGTCAAGGACATCAGAGAACTGTCTCAGCCTTGGTTTTTATTTCTGTTAAAAAAGATAATGGAGAAAGTTTTTTATTTATAAATGTTTAGGTGAAAGACTGACACGCATCTGTGCTAAACAGTTATATGAACACACCCCCTTTTGAAGGCACTGATAAAAGGATAATAAAAATAAATGAATGTGAATTACAGGGGATGATGTAGACCTTCTGTCTATATGTGTGAGTGTCTATCCCTGTAAAGCAATATGCGATAGCTTTCTTCCTGCTCATGCTGCACTCATTTTCTGGAGGTGGAGAATATTAAAGGCATCAGTGGAGTCAAAATAAGCTGTGTGAGCATTTCCATCACTTCCAAATCAGGATGGGAGTTCTGAATTACCAGATAAGCTCAGTATTCTGAGTGCTAGTAATTGTTACTTTGAATAAGTCCCTGATAGCATTTCGGGATCTTTAGTGGATTAATTTAGTTTTATTTTCTCCTGGAGAGGCATATTCTTTAAAAATCTAATAAGGCTTCCATATTTTTCAGGACTTAAAAAGTGGCTGTGCAGGCAAAGAAGTAAGATAAACACAGACTCTTTGAATGCCATACAAGCAAAGACATTTTGTGTATAACCAAATGGCATCTGCATGGTTGAATGTCACACATGATGAATGTCACGGATTCTTTTGTCCTTTTCAAATTACTGGTAGACAGGGCGAAGGGCTTGAAAGTTATGCACAGCCCTGGTGGAACTCTCTTGCCTTATTCCTGATTTATTTTACCCTTTTAATCCCGCTTCCAAGTTCACCATTCTTCTTTTGTTTCATAAAGACTATTTTTTTAATTATACAAATCTCCTTGGCTAGTATGATTGGTTATTTTTAAAGAACAGATAATACAGAAATCTTGAGGAAAATTACTGTTAACAACAGACTTCTGGAAGGGACTGCATTGCACAGTGGCAATAATACCTAAGGAAATAATGGAGTTTGAGAAGGGGTGTGTGTGTGTGTGTGAAGGCTGAATTAGGTTTTTACCTTTTATCTATCTGCCAGTCTGTCTGTCTGCCTGTCTAGCTACCTGTCTCAAATATAAGTGACGCTCATACAAGAAAGCCGGCAGCAGTTGGTGCTGTGTTAAGGCTGCGGCACAAAGCTGTATGGAGTGAGTGAGTGGTAAAACAGTGGATGCCGAAGCTGCCTGGATTTACTGGATTACCCAGTAAAGAGCTACCTCAGCCAACTGCAAGGTCAGACTTCTTATCTGAATGAGGAATAGTCGACCTGCACTCAGCTCACGTAAACGTTGTGCAGCGGTGGGTGCCGCTACGAGAAGTTGTGAATCTGGGACTTTTTTGGGGGATGTGCTTGTGCCACACTGCGTGCTGCCTGGGGAAGGGCAGCTGCCCGTGGGTAAAGGAGCTGGATTAGCTAACGGGGTGTCTGCCTTCTCCTCGTACGCAGCAGTCACTTCTCATCGCTTCTCACTTCTTGTGACTGTTGTCTCCGTGTCTCCCTTCAACTGCAGAAGCACACTGGGGAAGAAATTCTACTTAATTGCATAATCTGCTGAAACAACAAATCAGTAAATTACTGAACTCAGTAAACTGAAATTACTGAGCCTTGGTTCCGTTCTGTTAGTGAGTTAAATGTCCGTGTAAGTGTCCAAATCTGGGCAACTTGTGTCAAGAGTTAGTGGCCTGGTTTCTTAATAGCAGCATGCTACAATAAGGAAAGTAAAACATAGAAGAATCTGCCTGATGGACACCTGTCTGAAGCAGAAGCAAGTGGGGTGTCTTGTCCTTAATGTGTCCTAGATGGTCACGAAGTACCATTGCAGTGGAGAGCGTGTGACTCAAATGTTTCTGTGCTTGTATCCTCATTTGCATTTTCTATTTGAGAATGGTAATTGTTAACTGAAGAAAGGCACAACATTTTATTAGATAGTTTTTCACCAATTCTAGTTCTTAACTGTGTATTCTAATAGGACAGTAAGAGGAGTGCTCTAATAATGAACTCGAGAGCGATTTAATCCAGTACTCCTGCTGTGTAGTATAAAATTCACTTATCTTTATGTGCAGTACTTCAGATGCTTATAGAACTGATGTGACTTATAGATACTAAACACAGATTTAGCTGTAATTTCTCAAATGAGAATTTACCTAACCTTTCCTAAGTGGAAAAAATGTAAGTGACCTGACACTTCATTAACTATGCCCACGAAATAGAGTTCCCTGAAATACATGTAGGTCAAATTTTGAACAGCAGAAATGACTGAAAATGAAGTAAGTCTCTTAATAAGATGGGCAAAACAATAAACAGAGGAAAAATCCAGCAGTACTGTTTGGATAGTAGTCCTGTAGTAGCTCTGCTAATAATAGTTATTCATTTGACTCTAGCCAAATATCCTTCCATTTCACTGTCTCAGCTCTCTTCTTTTTTTTGTTTTTGTTTTCTTTTCCAAACTGCCCAGTGCCAGTTCATCATATTGAACAGTAAAAAAAAATATGTTAAGAGTCTCTGGAGTTGCCTTTCTGAGAAGCTGACAGCTACAATAGACTTTGCTTCTCTGAAGACAAAAAGCAACTGTTCTGCTTTTGTGGAAGCAAGTATTATCTCCAGAAAACTCTTCTTAAATGTACATGGACCCTCCTCTCTGACCGCAAAATGTACAATGGCTGCATTCTACAAAAAAAAAGATAACTTTTTTCGAAACTCTGACTAGAGATAGCCTGTCACCCACCTGTCCATAGGCATCTGGATATGCCAGAGTCTCGTGTGCGGGCTGAGGGCTGGGAGAGTACACGCTGCAGCCCCACTTCACCTGAAACCTGGTCTCCCCGCCCCAGAATGCAGAGCTAGATGCCTTGGACTGCACAGAGACATTTAGGTGCCTTTAAAGTGCATGAAAAATATTTGCTTGCAAAGCAGGAAGGCTCCTGCAGTGCAGCAGTAGGTTGAGGGGGGTGTTTGAACTCCAGAACTCCATCCTTCTCAGGCACCTGCATGAGGTGCCTCCTTCCCTGAGGTCAAGGAGGTAGGTGTCTAGTTCAGCTTTTTTTCAAGAAGCAGCTGCTTGAGCAGTGATGGTAATAGTCACCTGGGAAACCTGGGCTTTGTTCTCCCTTGGGTCTCATGGCAGTGTAGACTTCGCCTCTCCAACTTTCCAGAAGTGTCTATGCTACCAGGCAATAAAATAGTCAGAAGCACTCTCTACCACTGTTGTTGAAACCGGGTCTCGGCTCATCCCGGGATGCATATTCGAGTTTCCGGGCAGACAAGCAAGGACACATCTTGCCTGTGGCCTAACGACTGGGGCACTTAGCTGGGAGGAGAGGAGTTCTGAGTTGTCCCTTTTGGACTGCTCATGTAATTCACATGTGGTAAATAGCCAGTGCATGAAAAGAAGCTATTTAGCTATTTAGTTAGATCATTTAATTATTTAGAGCAGAAATTATTTAATCAGTAAGCATTCATTGTCTCTGGCCGTAATACCAGAGTGGGTCTACAGTAGGGCAGGTTACCTGGCTCTTAGACAGGGGTGCTTCTACACCTGTATCACATTCTAAATGTTTATGCGACTTTGTGCTGTGAAGCCTAGGTGACAGATAATTTTAAGTTCATTCTGGGTTAGGCAGCTACTGAAGACTGGGCTTCGTGGGTTGGTTTCCTCATTTTAATGAGCCCAAATTCTGCTTAGGCCCTCCCTGTCTGGTGCCAGAACTGATCATTTCAATGTGCATTAAGGAGGAATATCAGGTGTGTGACTGGGACCCCCTACATACCATTCAGTCTGCCAGGCCATGAGCTCACTTTACAATCAGGGGAGAGAAATAGTGGTTAAGTTTGCTATAGGAAAACAAAAGTTCTGATAATTATAGCTCTTCCAACTATTGTATTATATATCCTGTGGTGCATTGGAGGTTTTCTTATTGCAGGAAGCTGATGCAGCAAACTTTTTACAGCTGAGGCTGTTCTTGTTTCTGGGGCTGTCGGTGTAGAGCACAGAAAGCTGAGCTCCCAGCTAGCTCTTGAGAAGGAACGGGGTCCTGCATGCAGTGTCCTAAATGGCGTGATGGCAGGGCCGCTCTCAAGCCGCTGCAGACCTCACGCTGCGGGCTGTGATACTGGAGCGTCAGAGGGATCGATGGCAAAGGCGAGTCCCTCAGCCTTTTTCTAATTTAGCCTTCTCAGGTCACATTTAACAGTGATATAATATGATATAATACATTACTATGTTATAATACATGGAAATTTTCACGTAGCCTAGAGTGCGATATCGGTAGGGAAATACAGATGTCTTTGGTTGCTTTCCAATCTTCTTGATACCTGTGTGCAAACATGCATTTTCATCTGCATACAAAAATGTTCTCATAGCAGCTGAGATGAGAAAATGTAGCAAATAGGGTATAGAGATAGCAGTCACATCGGTTTCTGTGTGATGACATGCATTTCCTTTCTTAGAGTCCTTACATGGGTCATGCTTCTTGGACTATATTTGGAAATATTGCCAGTTTAAAAAACAGGGTCAACAACTGATAATGTGGACACATGGGAAGAGAATTTGATGGGGTGAAATGCTGCTGGATTGAAAGTTGCGTTTTATCACAGGGAAGCACATGAAAGTTTTTTTTTATTACTTGTGAAGCCAGCAACCTAACTGCATATAAAGCATGTAACTGTGTTCAGCTTGTTAGCCTCATGTACTTTTAATCTCTTTGTGGTATCATTGAGAACAAATTGTTGTAGTCTAAGGAGAAAGTTGCAATAATCCTGTTTGTTGTACCAAGATAAAAGAAAAGAAAAACTGCAGGTCAGTTTAAAAAGATGCAATTTATGTGAGTTTTCTGTAAAAGAAAACTTTCCCCACTTCACTTAGCGATGGAAACATGCCAGGATAATTAATTTGAGTAGGCTTGAATTCTTGCTGTTTTTATTTAAAACACATAGGAAGTTGTCAGTCCTGCAGGAACTGCTCTTAAGCATTACTTTGAAATCAGCCTTTGTGCGTACAGTAGGTTGTTGAGATTTCTTAACTCCAGATAAAAAGCAGTTTTTTTGCCAAAGAGGGCAATGTGTGGGCCACAAATAGGGACATAGAGAAAGACAATTCTTTTGCAGTAACTAGTGCAATTGTGGGTAAATTTAATTAGACCCCTTATTCTGCAGCAGTGGCAGAACAGTAGAATAGACATCACCTAGTCCTGTTATCCCAGTCTCTCCAACTTTTCATTCACAACATGTGTGTCGTATCATGTTTGGGTTGCTTTTATAGCAGGTTATTGGTAACTCTTCAGTGCAGCTTCTTGGATCGTGAACAGTTGTAACTGAAAGGCAGTGACTCAGGCTTTCACACACTCGGAGGCTTTCAGGCTGGAAGCTGACCTACTTCCAGGAAGAAGCAGTCGGCCAACTAAGCCAAGAAAACTTGTTGGAGGGAGGGAGAGGAGGGGAGGAAGAGGGGCAGGAGGGAAGATTTGTTACTAAATGAGGCATTGTTTTTCCTTTGTTCTGGTTGGGTTTGTTTTGGTTTTGTTTGGGTTTGGGGTTTTGGGGGTTTTTTTGTTGGTTTTTTTTTTTTTTTGTGGCCTATAATTTATTTCTATACTAAACGTTATGGTCTTTGTTAATTATTAAATAGCTTGAGATATTGTGCTGATGTGAAGAAAACGTTGGTCTCAAGATAAAAGAAAGTAACCCAAACAGATGAAGCAGTAAAGTGGAGACTTGCCTTTTAAGGCTTCTGTAAACACAATGAAGTATCAACAAAGTAATTAAAGTGAGGATTATAAAATACTCTGATTTTTAGTGCAAAAAATCCAGTGTCTTGTCAATCGCATTCTTTGCTTCTTTTGATTCCTGTCAGAGGTTCACACTGTCTTTATTTAGAAGGTTGTTCTCAATAATAAATCTGTTAGATTTAAAATAAAAACAGATTAACTATCATGATAAAACTGCTGTTGCAGTACATGAGCTGAAGATATCTACTTGCCTTTGTGAGTATTTACTGATATTTTAGATACTAAGAAAAAATAGCAAAAAACATAGAGAAGTAAATATACAGGAGAAAACTAATGAGAAAGTATTTTCTACTTGTATTGACCGTATTGGGTAAAGGTTAATATAACTTTCCAGATTGAATTCTAAGTAGTCCTCTATTTTCCCAGCATTAAGTGGGTTGGATTCCACATAGCCCTGACCAAGTATACTAAAGATATATCAAAAAGGTGTTTTATATTTATGCTCATTTACAAAAAAGCCCCAAACAGTGCAACCAATAGAGAATTATTTGTTTTACATGAAAAGAACTTGATTTGATATCACTACCTATGTATGCACACAATGCATGTACCAATACAGTAAAGCGGATCTGGCTGAAGACTAATATGTTAGCCAAAAAAAAAAAAAAGTGTTTCCTTCTTTGGCTAGATTTGTTCCCTGAACAAGCTCATTGCAGTGGGAATTGCTCAGTGGCTTCTGAAAGCCACAATGAAGAATATCTGTATTACAATTCAATAGAATGAAGTAACTGCATGCTGCTTTTTTGTTCTTTATGTATTCACAGTCTTGTTAATAAAATCTTCAAAACACAACTTATTGTGAAAGCTGTTCAAATTATGGGTTGCTCATTCTGTAAGAATAGTTGACTAATTACAGTTGGATTATTGCTTTGATAACATAGGTTCTGAAAAATACGGCAGTAACTTTACTCTTACACCAAAATGTTGTTGCCTTTTAATATAAAGCAGTAAAGTAACAGCAAATATATTTAATATGAAGCAAATACTACTTGACTGCCTTCTTTCATAACCTTATTACTTTCCCTTCCTGCCTTCATTCCACCTTCTGCCTAATATTTCAAGGACAGTAGGTGATTATAGTGCAAAGGGTATCTGTAGATGTCTGTACTCTGAGTGAGCCAATTTCAGCAAACTTTTGCAGAGGGATGAAAAAAATAACCCATTGGGTACTGGAGTGAGAAACAAGTGCTTTTACAAGTTCCCTGACAACTAAGGAGAGCCAGTG
Organism: Stercorarius parasiticus; assembly: GCA_013396915.1. NCBI lineage: Eukaryota > Metazoa > Chordata > Aves > Charadriiformes > Stercorariidae > Stercorarius > Stercorarius parasiticus. The sequence goes on along the minus strand of VWZL01004580.1, from coordinate 704,493 downwards.
TGACCTTGCACAATACAGAACACCAGAAAATCCACCCCAAAAAGAGCGCTTAGAAATACTTCATTCATGGAGAAAGCTTGAACCAGAGTGCACAATCTGCTGTGAGATGAAGCCAGTGGAAAGCGGGACATAGGAGTTCTCTCACCCCTTCCTTTTCTCTGTCCCCAGCAGGGTCTGACAGGCTTCAGGGCCCTGCAGATGTGTATTCTTTGGAGGAAGAAATCTTTGAGACCAAGGGGAAAATTTTCTTTGTGGAATCCGTAGTGACTCTCTTGGAGCGAAGTAACATAAAGGGCAAAGTTAAAGCCCTCTTCTGGAAGGAATAAATACTTCAAAAAATGCTAGACTGAGCAATTAAGGCAATGTAGGCTGTACACATCTTACTGGCTCCCGGTCTACGAAACTGCTTCAGGAAGCAGACAATAATCCAGTGGGATTTTCTTGATATTTTTTCCAAAACAATTCATGCACTAAAAAACCCATGCAAGAATGCGTGTTACACAGTCTTGGTTTTACCGTAACGCCAGGTCATGGCCTTGCTCTTCTTTAGTGGCTACATGCTTACCCCCTTCCACCCCCAAATCTCCCAGCTTTGGGTGATGACTTTGGGTTTGTCGGGGCCTGCTGCCCTGATGGAGGTGGCACAAAGGGCTGCGGCCATAGCTGTGCCCATGCCCGTGCTGCCGAGCAGGGGGGAGCTGCCCACAGGGGCTCTTTCTGTTCCCGCTCCTGGCATCGTTACTGGTGTGACTGCTCACTCACAAAGACAAACGGTTGCTTAGCTGCATTATATAAGAAACCTTTTCTGGTTTATAGCTAATACCAGTAAGGAAAAAAAAGTGGTGAAGTAATGTAAAGTACATTTACATTACATTTACCTTTACTGTAAAGTTCCTACTGGCAAGATTAACACTAGACAAATGTAAAACTAATGCATAGCATGAGGTGGATCCTTACAGACTCAGTGGTCAAAATTCGTCCTGTCTTCTTTTTTCTTTATACTGTGATTGCTAGACCTGTTTGATGCAAGCTATAAATAACAGCAGCAGTGAATGCCTCTGTTTGTCTGGATGTTTTAACAACAGATGAGAGTTGGCATAACTGAGTCTGTATGATTATGGGATTCTGTCACATATTGCCATCTTAAATTGGAGCATCAACTTTGCAACATAAAGTGATTGAAAATTCAATTTAGACTGAAAACAACATGACACGTTTGTGACACTCATGACATAAAATGCAGACTACTAATATTTTTAGTATATTTTATTAAACTTTTGTAAACTTATTTCGCAAACCAAGTAATCAAACACACAAAATCTGATTTCATTTTTTTCTCATCCAATTAAACAATCTTTTTGTTATACTGATTAACCTAAATAAGAGGTTACAATCAGGCAACTATTATAGTCATGACATGAAATGACTGATTACCCAACAGACATTTTCTGCTTGCTCACTTTAAGCTGTGAGCTTTGCTTAAAAAATCAAAACAATTATGAACCGGGCTGTTCATAATGAAATATGAGCTATTACTTCAATAAACTTGTTTCAGCTTGTACTTCAACAGCAGCAAACAGAAGGCATTATAGCCATCATTAGACATGTCATTTATAGTTATGGAAGAATTCCCACACGTTCAGGCTTAAAGGTGCACAGTCAGAACATGTATTATTTTTCATCCTACTACGAGCAAGAAAATGGTGGTGCAGAAGTATAAAAGCAGCTATAATTCTACACTGCAGCTCCTGTGGTATACACTGCAATAATGCAGTTGCTGGAGTTTCTGGAAATTCCCAGGAAAAAAAAAAACCCACCATGCAAAGAGTGGAGTTTATTGGAAAGCTTACAGTTCCTTTTATCCCATTAAGGATTTTTTCTAACTTTTCTTGTCTGAAGCTTTATGTTAGAAGCTACTCTGCTGAATGAAGCTATCCTCTTTAAACCAAAGCGCCTGTGCCCCCTACCCAGTTGGCAGAGAGGAACTGCTGCTTTTGAAGTCTTCAGAGGGTCCTTCAGAAGCTTTAAGCTTGTATCTGGCTTCCTTTTTTCCCTGCAGTCTGTTTATTTGACTGTAAATAAAGTGCCATTTACAGACAGAAGTTAGGAAGTGGATTTTTACTTGCCCGACTAATCTCTCATCATGATCATTAGGTCACAAAGTAGAAGTCTGTCACCAAAAGCTATTAAAATCCAGATAGTGAATTAGGTTTTTTTTATTTCAAGATTCTTAAATTATCAAAGTTCATTGCCTGAAGGCAGCAACAGATACTGAATCTTTCCAGCCTAGAATATACAGTACTTTGAACCTAGATGCTTCAATGATTGGCACCCTTTTAATGCATAAGAGACCCTCTTATTCTGGCACAGGCTTAAAATAGGTTTGAAGCAAACTTAGCATTTTCTCTTTTTTTGGCTACAAATGCTTGAATTTATTGTTCTGAATACTGTATTTAGATAGATGTACACAATGGATAAAAGATGTCCTTATAGTGTAAGCACTATCTAAGATGGAGGAAAATGGCAGGAAAATGCCTAGTATATTACTGCAAGCCTATACTTGCTAGGCCCAAACCAAGTAAGATTTGTGTGGAGTAGATCTAAAAATCAAAAACCTGCTAATGATTATAAAAATGTGGAATTTAAAATGACTGTGATTGAAATATGTTGAAACTATGGTTCACTTGATAATGTTCGTGGTCAGTCAAAGTGTATTTGCCAAGCCTTTCTACTTTGATTTTGCAAAGCAGTCACAAATGAGAGGCAAAGCTAGTCCATAAGGATATTGTAGATGACAGTGTGTCTTCAGGGGTGGGTTTGATTTTTTGCTCTTTTCTTTTCAGTGTTCTGGACTATCTGCCTGGCTAGAAAGTGAGGATGATAGAGGCTGTTTTGAGAAGAGACCTGTGGCCTGGCAGACAGTTTTCTCATTATTACAGGTAGAAATTCTTGCCATTTGATGGCAGTGCTGTGATGCTGCAGTAGTGCAAATGATTAACAGGAATAAAACTAAGCCCCAGTGGTAAGTGGGAAGGACAAGTGAAACGGTTCAGTGAGGAGATGGGATGGGAGGCTGTCGAGAAAAAAAGAGCATTGCTCCCCTAAGATGTGATGAGACCCAAAGTAACTGCAAGAAGCTGAAGCATCTGCAGGCTGGGCCAAGCAGTGTTGTTGCTCCTTGGAATCAGCCCCCATCTTGGAGAAAGCAGGACCACAAGAGCAGCTGCAGAAGGTCCAGGGAGGGATGCTGCATTGCCCATGGGAGGGCAAGGGGGGGAGGTGGACAGATGAGGAGTAACCCAGCGCGTGTTGTGTTGACCCATGTCTGACTCATCACAGCACCCAAGGGGAATTTGAATCAGCACAGGGACTTCCCTTCAGGCTGTTGGTTGTGTTATCTGGTCTCTCTAGTTTTATCCAGTTCTGGAAATTTGTGCCCTGGCCGTAGCATTTAATAAAACCCTCGCTTTGGACACAATTTGAAAGATCCTCCATGCATTTGCACCAAAGTTGCCCAGTGGACTTAGTCAAAAGACATTTAGCAAAGTTACCACTTGGCAAGAGGTGTGATTTGCTAATAACTGCGTAACAGAGTCCAGGCAGTCAAGAGTATTTCTCTAGATGTCATTGAATTTGGGGTCACATTGGAAATGTTTATCATTCTAGGATACTTTTGGCTCTTGACTCAAAAGCAAAAGTTTATTTCCATGTGCACCATATAACTTGGAGAGATAACTCTTCTGTATTTACATGTGGGATGGCATTGCGGTATAGTTTCCTGTGGCCTTTGAGAATGCGGCACTGCTAAATTGTGCTTGATTTCTGACTGAGGATAATATAATTTGGAAACCACACACCCAAAACCAAACACAGGATGTGACATGAGCAAAATATTTTGATACAATGCAGTATATTAGATCACAAAATTATGACTGTCGGTGTCTATCTCAGCTCCTCTTTTCCCTCTCCCCAAAACCCAGACTCAAGCAATGAATATATATGGTTGTGTCAAAAGTACTGCAAAACACAGAGTGATATGTCTGTACGCATTGTGTTCTCCAGTCTTAAATAACATGACTCAGGAAATATATTTATCTCTAAGGATGTTTCTCAAGGAACTATACTTTTAGCAAAGGGTGACTGCTAGCTTTCCAGAGGCCAGCTGTAGATAGTGGTTGTTTGAAATAACTAATATATGATTTCCTGTTTTGAGTTTGTGCTAAAAAAGTAGTAACTGTGTGAGTTGTATTTAGTCTTCTGCTAGTAATGTTTGTGTTTCCAATTTTATGGGCAAAGGTACAGAATTCATTGAAAGTTTTTACATGTCGTGAACTTTGCCTGCAAACCTGTGGTTGTGATTTTAATGTTCTCAATGTGATGTCGTTGTTATTACTATTACAGTTGAGCTACTGTGATGGACTGCTTTACGCTAATATAATCCCTCTTAACCTCTCTTCTGAAGCTGGTTTGGGAACCTGGAAGAGTGTGATACCAACAATGAGCTCTCCACCCATCAAAACTAGAGAAACACTTAGAATTTAAGCTTATATTTTTAAGATGCCAAAAATAGGCTCATGTCTCCTTAAAAGTTCCCTGTTATAAGGGATTATCGTAAAGGCTGCCACTTTACTTCACAATGACTCATACCAAATAACTACGGTGAGGCGTACTTTGTGTGTAGAGCAGTTAAAACTCATTCTGTCTGGGCACACAGGAAGGGAGGGGAAACGTGAGGGATGTTGTTTAACCCATACCCAACTTCTTGAACCTGCCTCACCTGGGAACCTCGGGCAGTAACTGTGCAGTGCAACCACAGGTCATGATTTCTTCTGGTAGTGCCATTTTTGGAGGGTTCTCAGGAGCCCCAGGGTGTTTCTTAGCTGGGGTGTAACTTGTTCCTGAGATCCCATTGCTGTGTCAGTCCTTGCACCTCCAAGCTGGGAGAGGAGTTATCTACTCCTGGCTATTCGGGGACTCTGGCCATTTTCCTGCAGCTTCTCCAGTGGGTATTCTGGATGTCCATCTGCAGCTTTTGATCAGAAAGCACTCAGGTCCTTTGTGAGTGAGGAGTGGGCCCCCACGCCCACAGCAAACTCATGACACTTAGGACCTTGTCCCCAGCCCACACTGCCAATTCCCCAAAAAATGGCATGGAGTGACATACCTTTATTCCTAGGCATGCAAGTGCCCAAGGAAAAGCAATTAATGCTATGACCACAGCAAAGTGGAGTTTCAGTGTTAAGTGTCATGATTTATTAATGCAGTTCTATCTTGCATGTTTATATTTCTAAGTTTTCCTGTTTGGACAACTGTTCAGACTGTTTGGACTGAAAACAAAAGCTTCTGGCATGATAATGAAATGACTCAAAAATGTAGATTTTCTGATGCAGTAGATAATCTGATTTTTGTTCCAGTGCTTCAAACGTTAAGTTGCAGATAGACACTAGTATACAAACAGTATTAGCAGTTACAGTTAGTACATTTTCATTTTAATGTATCTCAGCAGGCTGTTACATGTTTGCTGTGCCATAAGCTTAACTTATGCCTTAAGGTAAAGGAGGGTAACAGATCTCTGAATCATATTTCTTGCCTCCCTTCAGCTAAAACATTCTCATTAGTAATGCTGCAACTTTTGTTAAGGCAAACAGTGAATGCGTCATTGATCTCTGCCCACAGTATTATAACACCTATAAACAGTGATAGACAGGCATTACACATGGGCAGATGGGTAATGCAGGGAAAAGGCTGGGTTTTTTCTTGCACATGTCGGAGGCTACATTTTATTTTCTTCTGTCAGGGGAGCGGGCACAGATGAAGAACCTTCTTCACTGGGATTAAAATTCTTCTTTAATTGCTTCGCTGATAATCATAATCTTTCTGTTAACAGGCATTCTTCATAACTGCTGTGAAGCCTACAATGTTGGGCTCCTAGAAGCAAAAATATTTTCTGGCCCATCAAGAGAGCAGTTTGGATATTCGGTTCAACAGTTTATAAATGAACAAGGCAAATGGTAAGCAGTTTGACCACCTTGTTACATATCCAGTTAAAAAGTTAAGGAAAAAATGTTGCAACTGCTTTTTCTTTTATAATTCCAAATTTCACTTAAATTTGTTCCAGTTAATTCCTTTTTATATTAGGGTTATCGTTTTGCTAGTAAGTACTTATATTTTTAAAACAAAAGTGAAAATATTCCGAAGACCTACGCATGCGACTGTTCAGGCTTTTTTCCTTTACACAATGCTGTCTGAGGTCTTCCTTTCTGTTAATCTTTTACTTTCATCTCCAATACAACAGTTTCCTTAGACTCACAATTGCTGTAGAATTTTAGCTTTCCTTTCATTCCTTCTTTTGCCAATAGCATCTCTGTTACACATTACACATTTGTGGGATATTTTTTCATTTTAACATTGTTGAGGTTAAAACAAATGATTAGGACTGGGAAGTTCTAATGATGACTATTAAAATTAAGTGAACTTAAATTTGTGTCATTTTGTGTCTGACACAGTATTGTCTTCGCTTCTCAAGGGACAGAATATTTGGATGTGTATCATAACATGGTGCTAGCAAAGGCCTTGTGTCTGCTGCATCTCTTCAGCCATAAAATTTGATGAGAAGTCCACTGTTGCCACAACATTGGGCTTGATGAGTAATTAGTAAAATCTTTTTTCTAGTGCTGTTGGTTTCAAAAATAACTTTAAACTATTAAGCCAGAGTAAGCCCATTTAGTGGAAAACAGCAGCTGAGCTTAAGGTGTCTTTCATAGTGAGGACTGTATGTCCATAACTAGTTCAGTCATACTTAACTACTTTAAGTGGTTATTTGAGTATACATGCATTTAAGTCTATAGTGGAAAGCCACACAAGTTATCTATATTATCATAAGCCTAGATGGCATTTTAGATGTGTCATTCTCTGTAGATTGATACAGTGTCAGAACCAAATGTCCTGGTTTTGGCTGGACTGGCCAATCAGAATGACAGATGCCCCCCCCCTCCAAGAGAGTAGAGGAAAAGATAAGGAGATTTACAAGTTTAGAAAAAGAACTTAACTACTTTACTGAAAGTATTAATAAATAATGAAATAATAAATAATAATAAAATAAAATATTAGTATCGATAATAATAATAATAAAGTATACAATATATACAAAACCGTATCCAGCTCCCAGGATGACTTTCGCATCACCAGCAGACACAGGGAAAGTCCCAGACTGGAGTCAGCGATGGAGAGGAGGTGAATTCTGGGTCTGGAGTCAGGAATGCTCGGATCGGGATCAAAGGCAGACGAACAGACAGGGTCCTCCTCAGACATCGGCCATTGAAGAAAGAGACTTGACCTTTTGATCCCTTAGCTTTTATACTGAGCGTGATGCAGATGGGATGGAATACCCTGTTGGTCAGTTTTGGGTCACCCGTCCTGTCCGCTCCTCCCTGCAGGTGTGACCCCTGTATGCTTTTCCGCCTCCCACCCTCTAATGGGGCAAATAACAAAGAGAGCTGACCTTGGTTGTTATAGTAGTAAGTATAAGCAAGAGCCTCTCTGCGTACCATTCGTTGGTATAATCAGGTCTTACCACTCTGAGAGCGAACAGTTTCTGAACAATATGCTGTTAATTTCAGACTTTAGTTGGTTGGAAGAGGCCCAGCTAAAAAGTAAAATTACAAAACAGAAAATTGGTTCTGTTTTACCTCAAACCAGGACACCAAAATAGCCACAAGCTGGCATCAGCAAACACTTAAGTGATGATGGACAGATAATAAGTAACTGAACTCCTTTCTGTAAGAGGAAAGTAAGATGTCAAAATTGGAAATCCATGAAAATGAATATCAAAATGATACAATTAAAGTTTGGAAAAGCCCGTAGAAAAATATTGAGCTAGCTGAGACATTTGTGTATAGCCCTGCACAGAGATACATATGCAGGGATGTAAGATTACGTACATCCCACTGCATCTCTGGCATTACTGTGTTCACCATCAGTGATCAGGAGGTAAAATAAGTGGAGAGCAGAGCTGTATCCTCTGAACTAGGAGCTTGGCATTTCCTCTCCCTCCGTTGGGTAGACTCCCAGCCTACCCCCACTCCTCGCCTGATGTTGTGGTGGCTTCTCACTGTGTTTCTGCCTGCTTTAATTATGTGTTTAGTCACCCATAGATCAGAGCTCTCTTTTTTAAAGCTTCTGTGTAAAGCCATTGAAGGAGAACAAGAATGTCTGCCTGAAGTGAATTGAATGCTTTGGCTCATAAATGGAGAAATTATGTCTGGTGTTGTGTACTTCTTGTAAGTTTTTCAATAAGCTTGCAACAGGAGTACTAGGTTTCAGAGTCACTCAAACTATTTATGTTTTATATTTCCCTGTTTTATTTTAATTCCAATATAAAAATTCCTCCACTACCACTTTCTTAAATAATGTGCGGTGGAGTTTGGGAAAGAGTAACCTTGGATTAACTTCTCGTCTCTTCTCCCAACTATATGAATATTATGAATCTGGGAAGCTTTCCTGTAGATAGGTACTTCATCATTCGTTCATTCACTGCACTGTATCTGACCGTATCTCCAATAGTCAGGGGGATTTCATCAGTTCTTGTTTGAGTAACCATGACTTGTGAGAGACTCTTCAGTAAAGAAAAGCTCTTTTCAGTCTTCCTCTCCAGAAATCATTAAGACAAGCTTAAAAAAAAAAGTCAGTCATGTTTTACTCTCTGTTCTCTTTATTTCTAGGGTATTTTGTTTTTCATAGGACAATAGGGCTTTTTCTTGTGTGCATTATTTAAAAAAAAAACACAAAACCACCACAAAACTCTCAAGATGTTCGGTAGAGCTGCTTTCTCCTATAAGCGACACAGAGGCTGTAGTCCATCTGCAGAGCACTTGTTGACATGGCTGAACTAGGAGTGAGAGAAACAGACTGAGCCTTGCTTGGGATGCTGCTTTCTGTCAGAGGGGAGCATTTATTACCGAGCGTATGAAGAGATCTCTTTTATGAAGAGATCATCATTGTGCAGCAAGAGTGTGGTGCGCTTGAGAACTCTGTTGAGGTGCAGTGTGGCTGCTCGCCACAGCAAAAGCTGCTGAGGTGGCACCTCTCTCCAAGGGAGACGCTATCCAGAATCGGAGATCCACCAGAAATTTTATCACTTCCTAGACCTTGCTTCTTTTAATAAAATCACATGGCGTTATATTAAATACAGCTTTAGAAATCCTCCTGTACTCTCTCAAAGTGCAGAAAAGAGGGGTATAGAAAAAACAGCAGATGCTAGTTATATTATTCAGCTGTATTCCGGAGGTACAGAGGCAATAAGGGCTATAGAAAATGATAAAAAGAAGAGAATTTTTGCAGAACTGGGACTGCGTGCAGCAGTATGTCATTGTTTTTCCTTTGAGATGAGTTCAGAGTGAAGAGGGAGGACAGTCCAACCAGGCGTGTAGAGCTATGGAGGGGGCTGGTATGTGTTGGGAACCTATGACACAAACGAGCAAGGGAGCCCATTTTGTGTAGAGTCAGATGATCCAGGGTAATTGGACACCGGTCTGCTGTGCATCGATGGCATGCGATGCTTGTAAATAAGGACAAACTTGCAAGTCAAACACAGCCCAAGCTTTTCATGGTGTCTGGTAGGAATTTTGAAGCAGGAGCTCTTTAGTGAACTGGAGGAAAATTGTGAACACCAAATAAACTCATCAATTAGAAAAGTTTAGGCAGTCCACCGCACAAGTAATTAGCCACAACAGAAGCATCATTCAGTTTACGCTCTGGTTCACCCTGTCATGAGATCGTCTGTATTTGGACCTTAAATTGAGACCCAATTCTCTGTGATGTTATAAGCATAATCTTTTAGAAAGGGGGATTGTACCCTGTCAAGTTCGTCTTGAGTGTGCATGCCCTGAACAGCATCTGATAGTACATTCTGCAAAGATAACAGTACTTACTCGGTGCTGACATGGTTTTACATCTGTCTCAGGTGAGGAAGATTAAATAGCTGTATATAGCTGTTAAAGTGCTTTTTCCTGCCCATATGTGTCTTCAATCTGTAGATATATTGCACAACAGAGCTAAAATCTCAGACTGCTGATGAGGTACTGTTTGGTATGAAGTTGCAGCCACCCTGCTCCGTTGTGTCTGTGTGGTTAGGATTTGGAATTTTTGAGTTTTGTTTTGGAATTTATGTTACGGGATTTTTCTTTTTTAAAGTATTTTGTTTCATTCTATATTATGTCAGTAATGACACCTTAATACGCGCTGCCCCTACTGATGTATCACATAATCATTGCAGTACTGAGTAGTTTTAAAAATCATTGCATGCTGCTCACCAGTCATGAAAGCACAGCAGCCTTTCTCCTGACGTGAAGTGTTGCTACTTCAGACTAAAATGATGTTTTGCTGAAAAGAAGCATTTCTGCAGCAACTTTTGTTGAAATCAATAAATTTTCAAACCTTCTGATTTTAATGAGTAGGATAATTTCTGCCAACTTTTTTTTTTTTTTAACAAAATGCTGCCATGGTTACAGCTCCATGTTTTCGGTGCCAGCACCGCTGCTAACACTGAGTTCCTTGCCCAGATTTTGCTTCCCTGACTACGTGCCCTACAGTTTGCCTTTTTCCTGCTCGGAGAAGCAGCTCTGGCTTCTGGCTTCTAGGCCTTTAAGTCTGTCAGTCAAATTCTCTTGCCATAGCTCGCTGAAGTTTTTGAAGTTTTGAGTCTTTTGTTCAAAGGATGGAAAGTTTTAGATGATGATAAGTATTTTAGGGTGTGCAGAGAAGCATCTACGAGAGTGAAGAGTTTTCTGGTTTTCATATCTATTCATCGCTTCCTGTAATTGTAAGGAAAAGGTCCAGATGATTTAAGAGGTCCTTTCTACTTTTATTTTCCTATTTCCTATTAGCCATCTTTGTGTTTAAAAAAACCCACTAAAGAGCAAATGCATGAAAAGAAAAAAGAAAAAAAGAAACCAGAAGATATAAAATGTACTCTAACAACAGCTGGGAATTCAGCCTTTCGCCATGAATTCTGATTTTTTCTGCTACATCACACTTTGCCAGTTACTAGCTTTGTCATGGTGTAATTTCCCAGAAATAATTCCTGTTGCACTTTGATCTGCCACTCCTGCAGCCTGTGTGGTATGGCAATGCTGCTGAACTTTATTTGACTTCATGTGGTTCCATTGGTTTGTATACAATGTTGGAGACTGCTTAAGGAGCTGAATAATAAAATCAGTGGCAATATTACATGCTAATCACAATAGTATTGTGTAAAGACAGTCTACAAGGACACGTACAGAAGTTTTGTAAAAATAAATATTTAACTCATGGCTGGAAAAGACCGTTAATTAATACACTGTACATGATACAGTTTATTTGGAAACAAGCATTTTCAAGTATTTTAGTACTCATTTCTTGCATTCTTTCCTGATACATTCTGTTTCACTCTGCTTCATGTGTATCCTGTTTAATCACAGTAAAAAAATATTTTTGTAGTTAGCAGGATGCTAGCCAGATACTCTCTTGCTTTCTTCACTTCTGATGTTTCAGAAAGATACACGTGCATTTTCCCAGAGCAGTATTGTGTAACTCTGTACTGTAATGGTTTATGTTAATTTTCAAAGGCAGGTGGGATTTGCTAATGTCTAATATAGATTAAGGCTCATATTAATCTTAAGTAAGGCTCAGGATATGAGAGAAATTATAATTAAGTTATTTCCTAGGACCTTTAAGGTTTGCAATTAAAAGTACAGGGCTAGGCTAGACAGAAATTGGTTAATAATTTTTTCTCAGGAGCGTATTGATGGCATGTTAGACTAGTTAAGTCAAATAAGGGAAGGGGTTTAATATCTCTGCTCATTTCTGAAAATCACAGTGTTAGTAAGTTCTGTGTGTTAGATTATGTGTATGGAGTGGCATTTTTTGGCCTACAGCATAGTTCTGGCATTTGGATTCATGGACCCTACAAGTCTACAAGGAGGAAGGAGGACTGATACAGCAAAGAGGAAGGTAATATAATAATTTCCAGTAAAGTATGAGGATTGCAAGCTAAATGAAAGACGAAGTTAAGTTTGCTGTGGGCACAGTTGGTAGGGATTTAGATTTGGGTTTAAAACTAGAAGGGTTTGTCTTATTCGGCTTACCTTTTTCTGTTTGTACCACACAACAGCTACAAGGTTAGTTTTAGGGCTAGCAAAAGTAAAATACAGTTGTGAATATTAAGTTTTAGAAGTGGATTGTGTATAAAGAGTGATGATTCCTTGGTACAAATAGATGTCTGGGTTGGAATTAATGTTGAGGTTGGGGGAAACAGGAGTTTCAGAGCCCACATTAGAACATAAAGCGCATGGAATGAGTGCAAATATGCATGATGAAAGGGAGAGAACTGCTTTTCTAAGCTCTCCGGATGGTGTTTGTCTCTAGTTTATGCTAATAGCAAGGATGAGGGTTGGAGTTAGGCTTAGAGTTAGACTTGGATTTGGGGACAGCTAGTGCTCAAGCACACTTCTCCTCCTCTTCTCCTCCTCTCCTTCTCACTTGTTTTGTGAGTGAAACTGTGTGGTTCAGGATAACCCATGGCTGCACAGCGATGCCAGTGCGGTGCAGAGATTTACAATGAGTTTTGTGACCTGAGAGAGTGATGCAGGGGGTATTTCCAAGATCCGTTAAGGTCATTCTTTGAACAGTAGCTGTCCTCCTACAGGGACTCTGAAATACGTTTGTCTTCTGGGAAACTTAGAAAAAACATACAAGTATTTATAAATGCACACAGTGCAGTGTTCAGCTTGACAGTTAACGGTGAAAAGCTGTTCCAGTTTCAGATACAACATACACAGTGCTGCCATCCTTTTTGAAAACTCTTTTCTGCTTCCACTAAAACTTTCTCTCTCCCACCAGCCCAGTTAGCATTTTATAACTGTAAATAACTCCATAGTACCTAACAAGGGGGGAGACTGTAACATCATGTCTTCCTCCTGTCAATCACTATTGACCAGCTCCAGCCCCCTGTGTCACTGCAGGTGTTTGCAGGTTGTATCTTCTATTGGCACATGACCAGCAGAGTAGTTTCTCATGAGCTCTGGTTATTTGGTCCCGAGCTATGGTTGTTCTGGTTTCCTCTGTGCAGGAGAGGCTATGTTCCTCAGAAGATCAGAGGCCTCCTCACAGCTAGTGTAACGTACACTGTTTTTATATAGAGAGGTATTTATATGAACCTGAATTGCAGGTTCAGAGATGCTAAAAATACACAAAATCCTGTTCCTGCTGCCTACATAATCACTGTTTTTCAACAAGGTAATTGAGAAGGAGGTAGGTATTTTTAAAATATTCCAACACACAGAAAATAGTATCTGAAGTTACCTCCAACCAAACTGGTAAAAAAGAATAACAGAATAATTGTGTTTAATTGAGATGAAATAAACTAAAAAAATGCAGTGAGCAGTATTTTCTTTGAGAAAGCTAAAAAGGACTCAAACTCTTGCTTGTGCATCTAAAACTATGTATTTTTATCAAAGCCATTTTATTCAAGATAGTTATAAAATTGCAGCAGTAAAATCAGATGATCCCTGGAAAGTTAATATGATATATAGTAATTGCTTTGAAACATAATAATTTCATTAAAAGTGTTCTTTTTATAGTGTAAGTTATTTGCATTACCTACCTGTAACATTTTAGAGGACAACAGTTTTGCTTTTAGCAACTTATTGACCAATTTAAAAAGATGGTTTCTTACAAAATTCCATATTCTGAAGTGGGCTCCCATTGCTTGGTTTTTTTACTGTCCCATAAATGCATTAATTTCTACCATAGACTGTTCTGCTGCTGGGGGAAATACCCACAGTCTCTCCTTTCTAATCATCCATTTGATTTTTTCGTATCCCTTGAGATCATCTGCCCATGGTCATGTCTTGTCTTACCCTTATTTTACTGCATGTTAATCTGTATAAAGAATTGTCCTTCTTTTCCAGCCCTGCATGGCCCTATATTGTCTGGTGGTTTCACTCGCTGAGAGTTGTGCTTTAAAATAGGTGTTCTTAAGCAGTACTCACAGGGGCCGATTTAACCTGTTCTGTGCAGGCTTTCAGATAAAACTTAAAGGGGTCTTGAGGAGCAGATAACAGGAGTGCAAACCTTATGGCACCTTATGAGGGAGTGAGTCAGAGAAAGTGAATCACTGTGTGTTGTAGGCACAAATTATCATAAGTCTTAACTTTCTTGTTCAGGATTAAATACTTCAGGCAGCAGACTGTTATCACCTGCAGTATTTTCTGACTCAGTGTTGTCAAGGTGTGGTAGTGTTCAAGCTCAGGCATAAGCATGTGACTGTTGCTGAGCAGACCCTGTAGCAAATGCTTCTTAACAGCTAAAAGAATAACTTAAAAGGAATCAGTTAACCATTAAGTGTCAGGACAATAAATTTTTTGTCTCTCAGTCCCCAACATATGTATTTCTAGATCTGTGTGCATCCACATAGATTAATAGTCTTTGACATATTTCTTCTGGCACTATGACATCCTGTCACAGGAACAACAGTGTACGTGTTTGAGGCAGCCTAATGCCCAGAGGCCTCTCCATCAAAGTTGTCCCTGGTGAACCCAGTGGGTTCACATGCAAGTAAAGCTGCTGAACAGCTCTGGAGCAGACTCCTGGGTGCCTTAGGTGCTGTATCTGGTGAAAGCCTTTTTATCTGTTACCTACAGAGTGCTGTGCAGTAATGCTGCTGGACTTTTCCAGTGTCACTGAAGACCTAATGAAGTTCCTGTTACTTTAGGTTGTTGGTTGGTTCACCCTGGAGTGGCTATCCGGCTAACCGAACTGGAGATATCTATGCGTGTCCTGTTGGTACGTCCAAAACCACATGTAAAAAATTGAATTTGCAAGGTAAGTTGTAACGAATAATGTCTTGCTACAGTTGCTCCGTTTTCCCTTGGTTTTGTAACAGTCTACTTCATGAAATCTTTTCTTAACCATCTCTCTGCATAATCTCAGCCTGTGACCTGTGTGTGTTTGTGTGTGTGGTGTGTGTCTCTTGGGTACGTTCTCAGCCCCACAGCTGGTGCTGCGTCCCTCAGCCTGGGCAGAGTCCCCGGCCACCGGCCTGGGCTCTCACAGCCACAGCGGCTGGAGGAGGCTGCCACGCTCTTAACATCACTTAACACTTGTTACATTCTCATTTTGAATCACACTTAGTGAATATGCATTATATGAGGCCTTTTCTGCCTCTGTGCATTTGTAGACTCAGTATAAAATGGGATTCACTTTTGGATACAATGAAAATACAGAGCAGCAAAGTGTGCTGAGATGCCTGCTTTGTATTTATTTATGGTGCGGAGCATTTCTGTCCTCCACTTGCTCCTTCCAGGTTTTTGTCCAAAGCCTGATACTGGATCAGAGGAGTCTGGTGTCCTGAGGAATGTAGCAGTAGCTGCTTGGCTGCAGCTCCTCAGCCAGCCAAAAATGCTCAATAGGTAGACATTTTCTTCCTTTCTTTTGCCTCCAGCTCTCTTGAGGGCAGGTACTCTAAATGGCCATGCTTAATTCATGTCTGTAGTTAATGGTTAGCAAATTTTTGACAACGATTAGTATTCGTTTCCTTTGTTTCAGATCTGTATGCAGCCATTTGAAAGAGGTGTCTTAGATGCTGAGAAATCAAGCTTTCAAAAAGGAATTCTAACTTACTAAATTGCTTCTACATCTGATGTACTATTCTGTCATTACTTAATCTCTGTTTATTTCAGCTTTAATAAATATCCCAAATGTGACTGAGATAAAGGAAGACATGAACCTTGGCTTGACTCTGATACAGAATTCAAAAACAGGAGGATTTTTGGTACGTATACAAGGACTTATTCAGTACACATAGAAATTCCTGAGGAGAATAACAAAACGGAATTCTCCACGTTTTTTAGTAATTCCAAGCTGAATGTATTTTATTATGCAGCATAGACAAATACATGTTTTGCATATTTTAAAATATTCTGTCCTACTGTCATTACCTTCAGTCCAAAATCAGGAAAATTATGAGTTCTCTCCTTCATCATTTATCTAAATATCCTAAAAGGGCACATAATTAAAGGCAAGATGACATAGGCAAGAATATTTCCACCATGGACATCTTTAAAGCAGTCTTGTATAGTTCTGATTATGCTTTCAAAAGACAGTATGGGATATCTCCTCTACCATACACAGTCGCAGAGTGACTGTTCTCCTGAGATGTTAGGATTTCTAGTCATGTGGATCTGCGATATGTTTTATTTGGTTAGTGAGCTGGAGGAGGATGCATTTTCTGTGTGTATATTCTGCAAACCACTGTCCTTGGAGCCTGTAAAACAGATGTCATAATTGAAAGGAAGTTAACACCTGTTTAATATGCTTTTTGACAATCTTAACCGTAAGCATGAAAACTGTTCCAGTGAAGGTGTATTCCAGTTTGGTGCATACATTGTAGGCATGTGCAGTAATTAAGTGAAACAATAAACTACAGACAAAAGAGCTTTGAGGCTCACTTTTAAGCTTTGTATTTTTCTGTTGCATCTTCCGCAAAAGTATTCAAGTGTTTATTATCTTCATTACCACATAGCCCAGTTCACTGAAGTGCTTAAAAAAAAATTCCAGCCTTCCCAGCAGCTCTCTTGGAGTTAGTAAAGTTAATCATAACTTCAAAATACAGCAACAGTGCTCTTCTTGGTTGTTTGTTTGAGAAGGTATTGATTTAAAAAAATCTTATGCTGTCTCTCAGATTAATACTGTCCCATGCATACCCACTTCTAATCAGTAAGGGCTGTGATTTAAAACATCTCATGCAGAAAAATTGGTATTTTCTGATAGTACTTTAATTTCTCTCAGTCAAAAATAATTTCTTGAACGATACATTAGTGATTGATTCTCCTTAAATTGCATAAAGTAACCAAAAAAAAAAAAAAGTTGAATGCTAAGACATGAACAGTTAGCCACATCTTTGGCGACAGGAGTTCTTTTTGACTTAAGAGAGTGGGGTGCTGGAGACAGGTGCTAATCTGTGGCTCAGCCTCAACAAATATCCAAAGCCCCATGACTTAGTTGTGGCAATAATTAGACAACAAGCGGAAACTAACTGCTCGTAATTGCAAGCTGCTGCCAGCCAGGGCTTGGCTCCGAGGTGCTGTCTCTGGCAGGTGGCCTCTGTGGTGGGCTCTTTGTGATATGCTCAGGGCTTCCTCCTCCCAGCTCAGTGTCCTCCTCCCTCCTGTGGCTGCTTCTCTCTCAGCCTCCCCCGGCTTGCAGCAGCCTGTGCTGCATCCCCCAGGCTGCTTGGCTGGACCGTGACCCAGACTGGCGTGTCCGTGCCGTAGCTCACAAGTCCCCCTGCTTCAGCGGCTTGATGCCATGTCATTGCTTCCCACAGGTATCCTAAGTAGAGGGCAGTCATTTCTACACCCTCATTACGTTTTTCTGAGGCATGCTTAGTCCTGTTGGAAAGGTGCTTAAGAATTTTACTGGTGGTTAAGAACTTTTTTTTCTGGACTTCTGATCTATCAGTTTGTTCTTGGGACAGTGCTATGCCTTTAGTTGAAAGGAACAGCTCCCATCTCCCCATATGTAAAATCTCCCTTCTGTATTTAGCATCCCACCATTGTTCTGCTTTGTTCTTCACTGTGATAAAAAACCACAGAGTTTCTTGGCTGAAATGCACTTTTTTAAAATACACCTCTCTCAGACGTGGATGACCAGATCTATGCTGTATTCCACACGAGTCTTTCCAGGGCTGTCCAGATGTAGTGTATTTGGTATTTCTGTGTCTCAACTGCAAGTGCTTCTTGTCACATATCTTAAGGCCGTATTTGCTCTGCCTGTTGGCTGCAAGCTTGTGGTCACCCTGCAATCAGCCAGTGCCCAATCCATCTGCTACTCTCTCTTCCACTCAGTGAACTCCCAGTTTATGTCCACCTTTCTTAGCATTAGTCCTTAAGGGCAAGTCTACACCCTTTTCTAATATTCCACTTTTCAAGTTCATCATTTCTTGATATGTGATCTCCCAGTTTTCCCCTGCATTAATGATGCATCTTAAATTTCTGACTGTAACAATGCAAGAACATTAGAGCTTTTCCCTTTTTTAAAGAGAAGATCAGTAAAGTTTATTAGAACATTTCTACTTCTTGCTCCAAGATTAACATCACAATTTTGAGTTACCACTAATACAGAAGAAAACTAGAAAACGGGCAAGTGAGATTGCTCTAGAAAGAAATTTAAATTAAAAATAAATTAAAGACTAGTAACTCTCCTCCAGCTTCACAGTTAGCAATATAGATGATTTATTTTGTCCCTCTCACCTCTGTAAATATCCATGTTTTCCAGTAAAACTAATCATGCCTCATGTAGCAGCTTAAAAGAGCACTTACCTCAAGATCAGATAACGTAGATAGACTTCCTTTATTTTGTCTAGAAAATCTGTGAGCTTGTCAAAGATGTTAAGATAGTTTGATGCAGTCTACCACTGGTGAACCAGTGCATGAACCGATACGTGATTTAGCTCATTTTCCATTTACTTCTTTAATTACCTTTTTTTCAATATTCATGAGAAAAGGGCGACAGTGCTGTTCACTCTCTCTTCTCTTCCTAAGTAGAGATGGTGCATTTTCTGTTTTCCAGGCTCTCCTGACTGGATAGAGCAATCAGAAAGTATATGTAACGCAGCTATTGTTTCTTTCAGAACGATTGGTCAGAGGTTATGTAGAGGTTATGTTTTTTCCTTAAGCTCCTAACATGCTTTTCTTTTAAAAAGAAAATCACCCCCACACATCCCCCAGATATCCTCATCACAAAATACTGTCTCAGTATTTGTCCAGCTACTTTTGTAAAAGTCCTTCTAATATCAGAGGTGTGGCTGTCATGCAACCAGCTGGTTGATCCAGCTGAAAATGTTTCTTTTTACAGAGATCATTTGCAGCAAAGAGGCAAGATTATTTTGCCCGGAAGGCAATGAAACAAAGACGGGGCCAAACTTGTCCTTTTAGCTGCAGCTAAATGGGACAGTGCATGCCGTGAGGCTGCATCCTCACTGGAGGTGATCAAGTTTAACTTGTAAATATTTTGGCAAAGTGAATTTCCCTTGGGAACAAGGCTTCTCAAATTAATAAATATGTGTGTGTGTGTGCACACTGATCACAGAACTCTTCAGTCTGGTCCCGCTGTTGGTGGCAATCTGACGTGTGGCAAGAAAGGCTCCTCTCTGCGTGCTCGCAGGGACCTGCATGCCCATGGCTCGGATGCCACCTCCTGGTTACTGGAAGTATTTCTCTGCACGCTTGTAAGCGATGTGCAAATAGCAACCCTGGTTTCAAACCAATAGTTTGTGGAGCAGGGGGCTTAAAGCAGCACAGATTTCCTTGTGGATCAAGTCATGCTCCCTAGACGTTATAGCTGCTCATAGTGTGGAGGGGCCAGCTTGCAGAAGGAGGCACTAGGATGATCATGAATAGAAAATCCTTTACATAAGAAAGTCTATGAAAGGGGTTATTACACTGTTGCCGTGATTGCAGGGGGTTTGGCCTGATAACCCAAGAAGTCTTCTCTGATCCAATATGGCTGTAGTCCTGCTTATTGTGCTTTTGTATATGACATACAGTGAGACAACTATTTGTTATTTTTATAGTTTCTCTTTTGTTGTTATTTTTAAAGACTTGTGGTCCCTTGTGGGCACAGCAGTGTGGAAGCCAATACTATGCAACAGGAGTCTGTTCTGAAATCAGTCCAAGTTTCCAGATCCTAAGAAGCTTTTCTCCTGCTGTTCAAAGTAAGGCAACATGTGCAAAACAACTTCAATTAAAAAACCATATCAAACAAAATCAAGATATGTTGTGTCGGGGACTCTTAATTTGGGATTTTTTTTTAAAAAAAGTACGTGCAAAAAGCAAAGTCCTGTAATTCACACGTAAGGACTGACAAATTGTGATCCAATGCTGATATAAATATTGACTCACTGCTCTGAATTCAGAGGCATTGCACCAATGCAGGCTCAAAATCTGCGTATGTGTCTATTGAGTCTTTATTCTGGCAAAACCTTCCTGATCTGAAGTGTTGCCTGTGTGAGACCTAAATATGCACCTCTGGATTTAGCCAAAGAGTTGTAAGTACATTGAGGTTGCAAGTGCATTTAATCTCCAACTTTATTTTTGTTTTAGAGTGTTCCTCTGTCATAGATATTGTGGTGGTTTGTGATGAGTCAAACAGCATTTATCCCTGGGATGCAGTGCGGGCCTTTTTGAAAAAATTTGTACAAGGCTTAGACATAGGCCTTAACAAAACCCAGGTAAGCCAAAGACACCTTCGAGAAAGACAGAAAAAGAAAGCCAATGGCTTTTATTAGCATTTTTAAAGGAAACCAAGTGTGCTTCAGTGTAACTATAGTACCTCCCCCAAAGCCACAGATTACGCAGTTGTCCTGTAAATTTCAGTATTGAGTTTTTTATCTCACAGCTAACCTATTTTAAAAGGGATTAGTAATTTGATTCAAAACATAAACCAACTGAAGTAGATGTTTAGATTATATCTAGTGGAGTCAGATCTTTTTCATGTATTACGTGTAAAAGCAATTAAAATGTAGTCTGTGGGGATGTGGTAAAAGTAGAACAGATTTTTTAATGGGCTTTTCATATGGCTCTTACTTTCCAACTGCTGCATCTTCAAAACTGGACTTTCTCCTGCTTGGTTACTGTCTGATCTTTGAGTTCTTTTTTCCTTTTAATTTGGTGATGGTAAGGAAAATTTTACTGCCTTTTTTTAAACGTTTTCTGTCTTTACAGTTGTCCATTTTCCATAAACAGTTCTGGGAACAAAGACTGGGGCACTGGAAATCTCTCTCCCAAAGGCTGCTTTCTTCCTTGGGCAACTTTGGAAGTGAGGTGCTTAAAAGCTAGGCTTCCTGCTCAGTCCTTTCTGAACCTCACCTTTAGCATCTTCTCCACTTTTTTTCTTTCACACTAAATGTACATCTTAGCATATGTCTTTAGTTTCACCTGTATTAAAAATAAATAGGGTTTACAGTGCTGTCAAGTAACTAACCTTTAGGATTTCCTTAGAAGAGATCAGATTGAGGTGCTGTCAGCTTGTAGAATTTTTGCTATATTCTCATTTTTCCCAGAGCTCCCTGTATTTTTGCTATCCATCAGCTCTTCCAGAAGTAACCAAGCGTTTAATGCCTACTATTTCAGACTGTTTGCATTAAAATGTTGTAGTCCATAATAAATGACATAAGGTGCATGAGCATTTTAGCTTTCTTTGCTTTCCAAACATGTTAGTATTAATTGGTTTCGTTTGTGTTGAAAGAAAATTATAACCCCATGTGCATCTGCAGATCTTTTACTCCAACCTGACAAATAAATAAGCGTCATGATTCTATGTAAATGATTGTAATGCGTGATGCTCTAACATAATTTCTTTATTGCATAGGTGGGTTTAATTCAGTATGCTAATGATCCACGTGTGGTGTTCAACTTGAATACATACCAAACAAAGGAAGAGGTTGTTAAAGCAATGGAGCAAACATTTCAGAAGGGAGGAGATCTAACTAATACTTTCAAAGCCATTGACAACGCAAGGTAAAACCCATCAATGATTACTGTGCAACTGTTGTAGTTTACCTTACAAGGCAACAGTCAGATCCTGAATTTCATTCCTACTGGGACTGCATGTGCTCAAAGCTTCTGAGGAGGATCTCTGCACCAGGCGGGATCCTTCAGGTACATTTACAGTGCACTATGCAGAACAGTACTAGGACACATAAACTAAACTTGCTGAAAAGCATGTCTTTAACCGTTCGGGTTGAACTCTACACTGAAGTAGTTCTGGTACCTGACAGAATTGTTTGGGCTGTCACAGATGTCTGAACATGACAGTGCATCGAACACTGTGGGCAAGGTTTTAGGAAAGACACAAAACCATTGAAAGAAGTAAAGTTTGTCCCAGGATTCAGTGGGACCAGTAACATCCATGTTTGCAGGTCAGGCTTTTGTTGATTGCAGAGAAAATCAACTTTGATTGCAGTTTGTCACTGCAGCACCAGCAGCATGAAAAATAGGAAAAACTTAAAAACAATGTACCGTGACTCTGAATCCCTATACAAACCAGGTCTGTTTCTCAATAGGAAGATGCTATTTTGCAGTTGAATCAAGGACACAACTCTAAGCCAAAATACATGCAAAATCAAATGGCCTTGAAAATCATACTTGGGGACAGACTCAGCCTACAGCGGAGTTGGTATTTGCACTAGTATTGAGGAACCTGTTTTTATTACCCTTCCCCTTTTGCCTGACTTTGTGGAGCCATCCTGGCTACTGTGGTGTTAGAAAACATTAATAATTCTGACAAAAAAAACCCCACCTTTTTATTTAGACATTTATTTGTACAAAAAATATTGTTTTCCCTGAATGTACATTTCTATCAGAAATACCATCCAGTCCTACTTGGGTTTTTTAGGTTTTCTTTTTTGTTGTTCTGCACCCTTTATTACATTTCTGATGGGTCTTTGAGCAGTACTTCGAGAAGAAGCCATCAGGAGCATACTTGAAAATTCTTATTGCAGATTGTTAATTTCCAAATAAAAAACACTACAGATGCACCATGTTCTAAGTCAGTGATGAACATATTCATTGCAGTATATATACCAAATACCATCCATTATAACTTGACACGTGATAAATCCAATATTTTATAACAGACAGTATGCCTTCTCACCTGAGTCGGGAGGACGTCCAACAGCCACAAAAGTAATGGTTGTTGTGACAGACGGTGAATCACATGATGGCTCCAACTTGAAGACAGTGATAGGTAAATGCAATGAAGACAATATAACCAGATTTGGCATCGCTGTAAGTAATACTATAATTATATATATTATTGCAGTTTTTGAAACACCATTTTGTTGTGCGTGTATGAGAGTGAATGGTCTATATATATAAGCTGTATATAATCCATACATTGTTACACTGGTGAGACTGAAACTAGGTGAAA
Source organism: Stercorarius parasiticus (assembly GCA_013396915.1). Classification (NCBI taxonomy): domain Eukaryota; kingdom Metazoa; phylum Chordata; class Aves; order Charadriiformes; family Stercorariidae; genus Stercorarius; species Stercorarius parasiticus. The sequence goes on along the minus strand of VWZL01004580.1, from coordinate 681,528 downwards.
TTAATCTTTATGAACTAGTGAAATATTGGTCTTTTTTAACTGGCTGAAAAAGCAAAAACAATATTACCAGGGCAGCTTCAGTGGTTTTCTCCTTTGCCTTGGTTTATGTATTTTTCCTATCTGAATGGTCCCTTGCATGGGAATACAGTCTGATAAGCAATTCAGTAGTATGAATGAAGTATGAATTATTCTTTTTAGTATGTAGAATATTTACTCAAAAATACAGAAGGAAAGGAAGTAACACCGTGATTTCCTTCACTGTTATTTTTTTCTTTTTTACCCAAGGTTTTGGGATACTTAATCAGGCATGAACTTGATACTAAAAACTTAATTAAAGAAATCAAAGGAATTGCTAGTCATCCAACAGACAAGTATTTCTTTAATGTGTCATCTGAGGCTGCTCTACTGGAAGAAGCAGGAACACTTGGAGAGCGCATTTTTAGCATAGAAGGTAAAATACTCAATATCTTTGAAAAATTAGACCTGATTCTTCCAGCTGATGAGCTAAGGATTTTATTTAGCTTCACCTTCGTGTAGTGCTGTGAAAAAGAGGGTCAGCTGGAGCTGTGGGCTGCTCCCTGGCAGGGCTCTGGTTTGTACAGGTTTCCCCATCTACTCCACCCCTAATGAGCCTGAGCTTCAAGTTAGTTTCTGCAGTTTATGGGAAATATTCGCCAGTTGGTGAAATTTCAATCAAGTCCTGGGCTTCAGGTATCCATTGGGGGCTTGTCCATAAGCATCCAAAAGTACTTGGAGCTATTACCACCAGAGGAGTAAAGGTATCTTTGTGCTTGTCAGATTCACCTGTGTTTTTCTGTTAATGCTAAGCAACTGTGACTTTAAAAAGCAAATCAGAAGACTAGGTTACTGATTACAGAACTGAAAAGCTACAGTAATGCAATCTGTGTGGCATTTGCCAGGTGCTGTCCCTAGCATCAGCCACAGTCCTCTGTGAACTGTTTGGAGGAAGGTGCTGTAGAGGCAGCTCAGAGGCACTTCATGCCCCCCCAAAGCCAGCTTTTTAAAGTCAAATTTTAAAGTCAAAAACGCTTGGGAGACTTGTGATCTGTCCTCAGCCCTCCCTAAGGAGCTTTTCATGGCTGCAACCTTCCTATGCTCAGCATGAAATCTTCTCTTTCACTTCCATCTGTTCTTTACCAGACCCGTGCTGCTAATCAAGTCAAGGGGACTGGGTGAGCTCCCTCTCTTGGGTTTTCTGTACTCCCATTGAATTCCTGTTACCTGAGTCCCATCCATCTATTTTAGGAGATATTCCTGCGTGTCACAGTATTTTTTCAGGACAATTACAACACTTTTGTAAGTCCTATATGATAGTAAACATTCATTTGAAAGTTGTGAATATACAGCTATTAAAGCTGCTAATTTCAGTATATTATTAGTGCTTCCTAGGAAACATAAGAAGAGGTAAGCCACAGTGACAACACTGTGCAGGCTGATTCCAGCCATCTTTATCATCTTCTGCCTTTTTTTGGAAGAGACTCATAGCATTATGTCTCCATCTTGCCAATTTGCCATTAAATCCTCCAAATATTCTATACTTTTAATAACTCTCATATTTCTGTTGCTTGGAATTATTTTAGCAGAATTGGTGGATTTGGAAAAAATATCATACAGTCCTTATATAGCTACACTCAGAGGCAGTAATATTGGACCTCTTGTGTGGGTCTATAGGGTTAACCATATGTGAATATTTGTTTTATCAGGTACAGATCAAGGTGATACTTTCCAAATGGAAATGTCACAGGTGGGCTTCAGTGCATATTACTCACATAAAAAGGTATGTGAATTTAATTATTTAATGATACATATAGATGTAATTACATAGACATGAATGGTTAGGAGTGCAACAAAATAATACTGATAAAACACAATGTTAAATTTTAAGATTATTTTACAATCAGGAGAATGTCAAATTATTGTCTTTTTTTTTCTTTTTAATTTGAATACCACAAAAATTCCTTCTAATAGATGCTGTATATACCTAAAATGAAAAAAATACACATTAATTTGTGAAGTTGAGTAATATTTTCTTTCATGTAATGATTTTGAGAGGTGTTAATCCAATTATTTTGGTGATTTCTGAGTTCATGTAGCGTGATAAATTCAGTTGCTCCAAGTTAATATTTTGTAGTTGAATAACTCAGAAGAATTGAAACCATATTGTAAAGCTAGTATATTTCTAGGCAGTCATCAAGATGTAAATAAATCATGTCTGAAAAGAATTTGTCTAATATTTATAAAGTTAATAATATTTATTTAAAGCATATTTCACTTAGAAATTAAAAAGAATAATAAATCAGATATATTTTTCTTGCTAATCAGTTTTAAGTTTGTCTTGACCAAGTAGGACCTCTTTGTAAAATTCAAGTGTGGTTCAAGCTGTTTTCAGGAATTTCCTGAAAATACACGAAGGTTGTTTCTTTCTCATAACCCGGAAAGGTGAATGAAATAATTTTTTAAAAGTCCTCTGTATTTGCAGAAATTGAAGTTTTAATTTACCAAACACTCGATGCTAGGAAATGGGTTGGGTTTTCTTCAGGAAAATTACATACACTATTTTTACTGCAGTTTTGTCTAACACTGTCTCCATTCAGTAAAGAATGTTAATAATGTGAATAATCTAAACCATGTTTGGTTTATGTGTACAAGTCTAAGATTAAGTAGTTCTGCATCACGTATTCGGTATAATAAGGCATACTAATTTGGATATTCGATTTAGCTGTTCTCTCAAGAACATCTTACAATACACTTAAAGAATGAAATTTTGTATCTTTTTCCATGAGCTTTTGCGTGCTGTCGTTGGCACTTTTGTTGGCAAAAAGGAGGCTTTAGCTTTTCCTTACAGTTTTGTTTGATCCTCAGTTTTCTGAGGATCACGAGAGCATAAAAGCATAGACTTGGCAAGCCCAACCCCAGGGTGGACGGGCTTAGGAAATTATCACAGTGTTTAAGTAAACCCATTTTATCTTGAGTTGCAGCGCCCCGGGAGCTAAAGCAGTCACTCATGCTCTCGCAGCAGACAGGTGATAATCCTTCTTAAAAGGGCAGTAAAGTCCTGCATGTAGGTGGTAACTGTAAGTAGCTCCAGTCAACTGCTTGCTGTCATTAGACTGCCTTAAACACGATGTAGGAAATTACATATGGTAAGTTCAGCTTTGGTCACACTTTTTTCTGAAATACGTAGTTCTAAAATACTGGGTTTTATTTTTTAAAGGATGTTCTGCTGCTGGGTGCTGTTGGGGCCTATGACTGGAGTGGAACAGTAGTTCAGGAGTCTTCAGAGAGCATCACCACCTTTCCAAGCCACGTGTTTGAGAAAATTCTACAAGACAGAAATCATAGCTCTTATCTAGGTACAAAAATACAAATCTGGAAATGTATGAAACCCTTATTAAGATATTAAAGAGCTTGGGAATTCTGCTCTAGCCAGACTCCTGTTAAGAACTGATTTGAGGATATGGAAAGAATTTTGCATCCCAAAAGATTTTATTTAATGGTCAACAGTTCATTGAATGAAATCTTTGAAATCCTTATTGTGATATAAGCTGAATCGCGGTTTGTCACAGAGATGTAAGAAGTCACGGGATTTGAAAAGGCTGCTTAGTGTATCTTACTGATTGTTATGGGTACCTTCTGTCTCAGTATTTGTATGTACTTCCCCAGTTACATGTGGATCAGAAGTTGATTGACTTGCTGTCATTTCAACTGTGCTCACTCTTTTCTTGGTCTTTTCCAGTTCGGTTTATAGTTTTAGGACTATTGCTGCAGTTTAACAGAGGTCTTAGTTATAACCCGAGTACATTTTCTGATGCATGTTTTTGTGACCCCCGTAAAGACACTCAGTTTGTCTTCTCGGATCATTGAAATGTTTTCTGCAAACCTACAACATGCCTGCACTGGGGATTCACCCCTGAATAATGCTACTACATTAAACACCTATGACTTTCTTATCCTTGAAGTTATTTAGTGAGATGCTATTTTTGCAACTAACTTGCTCTTTTCCCTATAGCTTAGCAGTAGCTCTTTTGCAAGTGTGACCTCTTCAGGCTTCCTAAAGGGCTGCCAGCACATCACAGCTTGCTAGGCTGGCCCCCATTCTGCACTGCACCCTCTCACTTCAAATGGCTGTATGGTGTGTTAATTGGGAATGCATGGCCTTAACTTACAGAATAAAATCTTGGTTTGTTGTTGCTTGTTGAACTTCTAGTCTCCAATGATGTTCTCTCCCTAGAAAAACAGTGACTGGAAACAAATCTGAATTAGACTGGTATATGTACTGACCAAAGCATCATCCTTTTAGACTGTGCTCCTCACATGGAGCTTGCCAAAGACCTGCATATTCTGACCAATCACTGGGATTTTGTTATTTAGTTTAAACTATAGTCTTTATAAATTATGATTTTGTTTTCTTCTGTTATAATAAATTTGCTGTAATTAAACCACAGAAATGTAAAATATGTAGTAATGCTAGCTTTATAGTGCTAATACATGTTTAAAATATTTGCAGGTATTAAAAAGATGTTTCCTGAAAGCAAATAATGTTAGAATAATGGGAATGAGGATTAAAATCTTGAAAGAAGTTCAATCAACCTAAGCCCTTCAGCTGACAAGTTATTAATATAGCCTGTTGTATTCAGCCAGTACACTGGGCTGTGGTTTAGTGAGCTGTGGGAAAAATGCACTGCAAGCTTTGCAGAAGCTAGGTGTTCCTTTGCAGTTTGAAGGCTGGCCCAAACGTTCGTCTCATATTTCTCTTTATTTCTTCATTCCAAGGCTACTCTTTGCGCTCTTTTTCCTATCTCCTTCATAAGCGTGACATTTTTGTGGTCTGCTGAATAGGCTAAACTATTGTCCGTGCTATTCTGCAAACCTGCTTCAACTTGATCTGGGTGTCGTCGTTCTCTCCAGAAGGCTATCACAAATTTTATGCATATGTGACAGCTTAACTTCCCATCTGGAAGCATCATTCTCTGCAACTAATGTACCAAATTGACTCATTCTCTGTGCCTTTATGGATAACCAACTGACGACTTGTAGTTAATGGTCTCTCACACATGTAAATGTTGGCTTCTCTCCACAGGTTATTCTGTTGCTGTTCTCTCAACTCAGAGCTCCGTTTATTTTGTGGCTGGTGCACCAAGATCCAACTACACTGGCAGAGTAGTGGTTTATGGTGTTGACAGCAATGGCAATATCACAATTGTGCAGTCCCAGAGAGGCGAGCAGGTATATTTTGGTCATGGATGCAGATTTTGCAGGCATCTGTTTTTAATGACACAAAAGTAAATCGCAGTGCATTTGTTCTGAAAATTTCTCTTTCTTGCAATGCATTTAGAATCCACTTGAACTCTTCTCTGCCACTAGACTATTTCAATGAGGTTAACTGCAATTCTTAAACAGTATTTTAGGAAGTCATCCAATTAGTGGTAAAAGATAATATACAAAGCTACTTAGTGTAGCGTGAGCTGGCAATGTGCACAGCCCAGAAGGCCAGCCGTATCCTGGACTACAACATAAGAATCGTGGCCAGCAGGTCAAGGGAGGTGATTCTGCCCATGTGCACTGCTCTGGTGAGACACCAGCTGGAGTACTGTGTCCAGGTCTGGGGCCCCCAACATAAGAAGGACATGGACCTGTTGACGTGAGTCCAGAGGAGGGACACAAAGATGACCAAAGGGCTGGAGCACCTCTCCTACAAAGACAGGCTGACAGAGTTGGGGCTGTTCAGCCTGGAGAAGAGAAGGCTCCAGGGAGACCTTATAGTGGCCTTTCAGTACCTGAAGGGGGCCTACAGGAAAGATGGAGAGGGACTTTTTACAAGGACATGTTGTGATAGGACAAGGGGTAATGGCTTCAAACTGAAAGAGGGTAGATTTAGATTAGGTATTATTAAGAAATTCTTTATTGTGAGGGTGGTGAGACACTGGAACAGGTTGCCCAGAGAAGTTGTGGATGCCCCATCCCTGGAAGTGTTCAAGACCAGGTTGGATGGGGCTTTGAGCAGCCTGGTCTAGTGGGAGGTGTCCCCCTGCCCGTGGCTGGGGGTTGGAACTAGATGATCCCTTTAAGGTCCCTTCCAGCCTAAACCATTCTATGATTCTGTCAGCACTTCTAGTTGGGAGATTCTCAGTGAGTTCCACTCTGCCTGAGAAGTTGTGAAGTAGATGGCATCAAGAGAGAGATTTGGACACTTATTCTCTTTTTCTCCCCTTGGAAAAGAGCAGCGAGTTTAGATGGTTTTGGTTTGTTTGTAAGACAAATCTGACAGTAAATCAGAGATTGTGTAGTTTCATGTGCACAGTTTAATATAAAAAAGTATACCTTCCGTAGCTTAATCTCTGTTTGCATTGTTATTGCCGAGTGGTAAAACCATAGCAGCAGTTACTGGGCAGAAACCGTGGACATGTGATAAGGATATGGTTCTTAAAAACACTGGAGTATGCTATATAGTCATTTCATTCCACTGTGCAGTTTCATTCATTAGTATTGGACTATTTTGGGGTGTAAGTTTTCGGAGTCAGGTGCTGAAATGTTATGCTTTACAAAATCCACGTACAAACACGACTCTTACTGCTGATTTCAGATTGGCTCCTACTTTGGCAGTGTGGTGTGTTCAGTGGATGTTGACAGGGATTCTGTGACAGATGTGCTGTTTGTGGGTGCACCAATGTTTATGAATGACCTGAAGAAAGAGGAAGGGAGAGTATACATGTTTTCCATCACAAAGGTAAGAATGGTGCTGTAGCAAAGCTGGAATTGGCTTCTTGCCTCTCCATCCATGATAAGTGCTGATGTTTTCATTTGCAGCTGTAGGGATTTACTGTTGTTCCTGGACTACAGTTTTACCAAAGAAAAAGCAGTCCAAACTGCAGTAGTACTTAGTGGCAGTGTCTGTTCTGTTAAATCAGAGGGTGATCAGAAGAGTGATCTCGGCCCCACAGTCAACTGGTGCAGCAGACTCGCTCAAGCTGGCATGGCTAAGTTCTTTCAAAGCACACAGGCCGCATGCATGCTAAAAGGCCTTTGGCCCTGGATCTTTTCCAGACCTCTAAGTCACCATTTAGTCTGTCTTTTTCAAAGCGTTAAAACTATTGCGAGCGGTGTTTTTGTAATGAGAAACAGGGCATGTGCTTTTCCCCGGGTGTGGCATAAGGGCAGGGGTAAATGGTGCCAAGCCTGCCTGGTCAGAGGACTGCGGATGGAGCCCGGAGCCCTGCCCAGTGCAATCTTGCCCATTCCGCTTTTCAGGAGCGGCTGCAAACTTTCCCCAGAACTGCTTGTGCATGTAATCTGGGAATAAGCCAGCTGGAACAGACCAAAATGCAGTCAATAGCTAAGGACTATAGTGACCAGGGACCTGCTGCTCTAGGTGGGTCCGTGGTCCTGGTTTTAGGCACTGTGCTAGGCATTGTACACAAGTAGAACACAAAGTTGAACACTTCTCTAAGAAACTCAGCTGGAGGCTTTTGCTAATTAGTTGTTTGCCATTTGATTTTGGCAAATCTGTTCAACACCTAACAGTATTCCCAAAACAGTTCTAATAAACACTCTTCTGCCAGTTTTCTGCATTGTTTTGTAGACTTTCATTTCACGCTGGATGGTTGCTACTACTCATGTTGTCTCCTTTGTTGAGTGAAGCTATGTTATTTGATGGTTGACTGACAGTGTTTTTTATTTAGACCTGTAGTAGGTGTTTTCAGAATATCTGTATTAACAGTCCTGAAGCCTGTGGCACTTTTGAACAGTCTCTCAATCAATCATGGGGTGTCTGGATATGCAAAGTAAATTAATACCTGCCATCCATCAGAGAAAACAGGACACGTCCTTTTTACTAGGTAAATTGCAATCAAATAAATAGAGAGGAAGGACCACCCTTTCAGCGGCAGCTCACAGTCAGATCATCCTGGAGCAACAGGAAACTGTACCCTAAGGCAATTTCAAGGTAGATGGAGGTGCTGGAAGTAGTACTGCTGGCAGCTGACATTGGTCTTTGTGACTGTGGAATTAGACATGAAATACAGAAGAAAAATGAAGGAATATTTTTTTCCATGTTTTGAAAACTGAATAAATTGGAAGACTATCCTCACAACATTCATTCTTTGTCAAATGTTAGGTTTTAAATTATTTAAAAAGTAAGAATAATGATAGAATTTTTTTTTTTTTTTTTGTTAAAGAACCTGGATTTGTGCAACTTATCCAAGGTGCGCAAATAATACTTTTGTAGTCATTTTTAATAAATAACTTGGCTGGTATTTCTAAAATATTAAGCACAGCATGATAACTGAGGTTAAAGATGAGAAAGATATTTGCCAGAGAGTTGAATTTAAGCTAGTGTGAATGTGATTATTTAACTGTAAAGATCTCCAATCTTTCTTGCTTCATTGGCACTGGAGAGGTCAGGAGTTTAGCATTTGGACACATGTTTTTTGCATTAGTTTAGTTAGGAAATTCCATTTCTGTTTCAAAGAATTATGTCCAGTTACATAATTTCCATTCCCTCTGCATAAAAACTGGTAATCCAAAACTGGAAACTGTATTTTTCAATGTATTGTGAAACCTTCAGAACAGTCAGATGAGGACAGTGAGAGCATTTAAGCTTCATACATATGGTTATATTTGCTGTTAGTGCTTTGCATAGCATGCTTTAATTTTGCTGTGTAATGCTTGCCAAGACTCTGAGACATAATGCAAACTGAATGGGCAATACAATGGGGAAGGAATTCAGGGTTGAGCAGTCCAAGGGGAATGTACTGGAAAACAAAAATAAAAAACAATGCACATAGATACTGCTCCTATGTCTAATCTGGTGCAGTGATAGCTGTGTTTTTGCCTTTTCTTCTTTTTCCTCTTATAAAGGGAATTTTGGATCAGCAAGAACTCTTGGAAGGTCCGCAGGGGTCAGAAAACGCTCGCTTTGGATCAGCGATCACAACGCTTGCAGACATTGATTTGGATGGTTTTAATGATGTAGTAATAGGTGCACCACTGGAAAACCAAAACTCTGGAGCAATTTACATTTACAACGGATTTCAAAAGACTATACGTACCAAATATTCTCAGGTAATTAACTTTGTTGCATAGTGCTGTACTCCATGCCTTTAGATCTGCTAGAGGAAAACAGAAGGATTTTGTATCTTTTAATTGGCTATTGTTTCATCCTCTTAAAGGATTACTGTTATTCTCATGGCTTATTTCAAGTTTTGTGCCTCTCCTTCAGCTGGCAGCATGCCCTGGTTGATGCTGTGGTGCTTATAACTGAAGCATATAGAGGAAGACGACTTGCAAGGTGCTCCATCTGAGCATCTTCGAGTTTTTGGTGGCTGTGTATGAAGTCTGCTAATTTCCTATACACTTTCTGACACCCATTATTCAGGTTTTTAGGGCTGATGTACAGCAATGGAGATTAGCTAAATCCCAGCTCTGTAAATTATAAATATGTAGTATTAAAGGAAAAGACTTTCAAGGGCCTTTGCATATCCTATATGCTAATATAATGGTAATCTTAATGTCACTTTCCATGCAGAATTTCTGGTTGCAGAAAGTATTTGTTAGAAGTCCTGTTAAGCTTCCTATTCTTTGAGTTGCTCAGTATGAGATGGAAAAAGTTTCCAGTGAGTACTAGCTGGCATACAGCAGTCAGTAAGTTGATCTACTCCCAAGACAGAAAAATCTAGTCCATTGTGTGCTCCAACAGGGCAGGAAAAAGTAGCTAGAAGCATCTGAGAAAACATATACAAAAGTGTTTTGTTTAAACAATACATTGCATATACAGGGAATATCAGTGAAAATCCATCGCTTAGGCTGCTATCTACAGACTTAAGCATGCTTGTGGCAAGCTCAGTAACCAAACTCTCTTCCATAGAAAATTTTAGGATCGGATTCTGCTTTTGGACAACGGCTCCAGTTCTTTGGAAGATCAGTAGATGGCCATAGAGACTTAGATGATGATGACATTACTGACGTATCCATTGGTGCTGATGGAAATGTGGTTCTGCTATGGTTGGTAAACTCCTTTAGAAAGGAAGCACTTAATGATTCAGATGCAAGTTGAGCATTTAGTTAATTAAACAGCAAAAGAAGCAAACCAAAAAGCTCTTCCCATGTGTTCAGAGCTAACACACTTATTGCCTCATCGCTGCTATGGTAGCTAGCTGAAAAACAGCATTAGACTAAACCTCTTTTAAGCATGTATCATCTAACCATTGAAGCCAAGGCAGTGGTGGGGGGCTGAGGCAGGGCATGTGGGGGGAAGCCAGGTGGTGGGGGCTGCCAGGAAGGAACTGGGCTTGAATGGGGAGGGCCAGGAGACACCCCTGGCTGCTGCTGCTGTGCAGACACCTGGTCCAGAGGGAGTGGGGCTTGCTTGAGAGTGTTTGTCAGAGCAGGTTGTACTTCAGTAGCTACAGTGTAATTTTGATAGCTGAGCCTGAGACAGATGAAACCACTTCCCACACAACCTGCGTGACCTTTACTGCGTGGTAGGCTGATCTGAGGGAGAGAGTTGTCCTGCAGGGAAAGGACGGAGAGTGGTGAAAGAGAGTTGGCACCTATTTCTGGCAAGAAACCTGTCTTTTCTGGCATGTGGCCTTTGCCAGAGCAGTCTGAGTATTTCCACAAAATAAAGAAAGGCGTCACAGAAGTCAAATCTTCTGCCTACCTAAGTACTGTGTATTTTCCACTGCTTCCTTGAGGAGCTAAATTAAAATGCAGCTTGCTTTTCTATCTGTCGCCTGTCTTCTTGCCCGAGGCTGCCCATTATAAGAAGAAAAACATGACTGAATTGCTACTTACTCCATAATGAAACAAGATCATTAAAAATGAATGGTCAGTGTGGACCTTTGACCCACAACAGAACTGCTGCTGGTGCTGGTGGGAATTGCATTAAAGAAAATTATGCTCCTTGGAGTACCAGCATTTATTTAGATTTGATTAATGAAGATGCTCATTTTTATTTCACTCTGGCATTTGGTCTGATTAATGAGTTTCACTTTTGATTAAAGTGTTTGTTTTTACATGCAGGGTTCTTTTGAAACTGTTCTTCAAAATCTTGATTAATTACATGAAAGTTGTTTTTCTGAAAAATAGTAGTATTAATTAAGATGAAGAATTACCCTTTTTCACCTTCTCAGAGGAGCTCAGTAACTTCACTAAAGGAGCAGAAGAATGTTACTTATTGGGAAAACAGGAAAAGGGCTTCATGCTCTGTTATCCTAAGGGAAGGATTAGAGCATTGGGATAAAGGCATTGATTATCCATTAATTTGACATGATAAATTGTTTATTGTCGTTACTGAACGCTACTGTATCAACAAATTCACTTACATGCAAAGAAAAATACATTTACCAGTGCCATTAAAAGATGTTTACATTGGGAACCAAGAAAATCAATGTTACACTTACAGGTAGTAATCGACAACAGCTTGTATATTACCCAGTGCTATTGAAAACCACATGTAACCTTTTAAAATACTTTGCAGGTCACGAAGCATTGCAAATGTCTCCATAATTGCCTCATTTAAACCTGAGAAAATCAGTCTGCTGAACAAGAACACAGAAATAACTGTCAAAATATGTTTTCAGGCTACATTTAGACCTGTTAAGAGAAATAATCAAGTGGGTAAGAGTATTTCAATAACTTGTCTTATATTAATTTCTTCAAAAGTCCATTATTCAAATGAGTAGTGGAGATTCTAAAGATGTATTAGATTGAATGTCAAGAAAGGCAAAATCAGTATAAAATTTAAGTGTTTGAGAAAGTGTTTTTAAGACATACTTTCATCACTTGCTTCATAATCTTTGAAAAGTGAGGAATTAACAGTATAAAGGAGAGCTGTATCCTTCCTGTTCAGCAAACCCCAGAAAATGTCATTGGTGAGAAGCTGATTTTTTTCCAACCTGCTGATTTCAACAGCAGGCTGCACATTTTTCTTTTCTCTTCAGAAAAAATAAATTAAAAAAAAAAATATCCATAGGCTCAGTGCAGATGTCAGTGGGGAGAAGCTCTTCTTTTCAGAGGACAGGAGAGCACCAAATATTTCTGAGACCACTGCTGGCCTCTCATGAAGCTATTTAGTTAAAAGTACACGTCATGGATAACACCAGTTGGACTGCGTCAGTGCTATGTGTAGTGCCTTTAGGAACTCATGATTGTGAGTATAAAATAACGGTGAACTTCCACAGTGTATTAGTCATAAGATGAAGAGGACAGAAATTATTATGTGATTGAAGAGAAGATGGAGATTCTTTATAGTCTCCTCAGCGTTCAGGGATATGGTTGCAAGGCCCCTTTATCTAGCGTAATCCTGGCCCTGCTGACTGGCTTCTTGCCTGAGCTGCAGGCTTAAACAGCTGCAGTGGAGACTGGATTGATTGCCATTTAATTTGCTCTCTGTGGATGAGAACTTACGTCAGGATTTAAACCTGTTTGACGGCTTTGGAAAACACAAGAGAAAATTTTATCATTTTCAGACTACGCTGTGTTTAGCAAGCTACGAAAAAAGTTAAATATTTAGTGTGGTTTGGAAAGCCTGGTCATTCAGTAATGTTGAGCGTAGTAATGAGATCATGGGCAGTCATAACCAGCAAAAAATGTACTGTTACTCTTCTTGTAGCTATAAAGTACAATGCAACATTGGATGCAGATCTCCAGTCCTCAAGAGTGACTTCTAGAGGATTGTTCAAAGAAAATAATGAAAGGTACATGCAGAGGGATCTTATGGTACGTCATGAGGAGAATTGCATTCGTGACGTCTTCAGTGTACAGGTAAGTGCAATTGCAAGCAGTCCTATGTAACAAAAATGATCACAGGAAGATGTTGATGAATTTGATGCATGGTTTACTCAATGATTCACGTTTCTCAAATCCCCAACAACTGAAAAATACTTAGTAAGATCCTGATTTCAAAGAAACTAATAACTCAAATTCAACACAGCTTTTTAGAAGAAGTTCTTAATTATGTACTTCAGCTCTGACATAACACAGAGCCCATAGTCCATAATTTCAATAGATTTTAATTTCCCTCTGAGTAGGTTCTTTTGTAAGAACTGACATACATGCAAATGTTTTCGCTCAAACAAACAGCATTTCAAGCAGACTTCTGGTGCATGCTAGGCCTAGGTAATACACCTAAGAAAAAAATAAAAATAAGAAAGTCTCCATCTTTCTCTAGAACCTTAAGACACCTGCATCATGCTAGGTCAGGTAGAGGACTTCAATTCCTGCTCTGCTTTTCAATGCAAATATCTTTGACTTGTTGATCACATCTAGTGCCATTGTGGAGCCATGAGCCATAGCATCCATTACTGAGAAACAGAGGAGACATTAGGTACAGTGTGTTTTAGCGTCACTCAGGCCCAACTGCTCTCTTTGATGGTAAGGCAGAGTGGAATAGGAATTTGACTTTGCAGCCAGGTGAGAATGAAAGTCACCTAGTGGTGGCTTTTGAGGACCAGCTTCTGCAGCTGCAGGGAATCTGCATGTTCCTTAGCCCTAGAACTGACGGTGATGAACAGAGTCTCCAGGAATCCTAGGAAAGCACGTTTTATCATGGAAATGGCACAAAAAGCTGTTTAGCAGGAGGAGCACACCCTAGGCAGTCTCATAAAATTATTTCGGTCAAGAAATTTACCTTTGCACTGTTACTTTTTCTTGTTCAGAGCAAGTATGATTTTACTATGCATTCTCAATTTGCAGTAGAATTACTGATTTTACCCTGTTTGCTGTGCTGACAGCTATCATCTGAACCATGTGTTTTACAGGAACCTTCCGATGCAGTGAATTCCCTTAGTTTGCGCATTGACATTGGCCTTGCAAATCCTGGCTCCAGCCCTGTCCTTGATATATATTCTCCTGCATCTGTGGCCTATAGTGTAAGTATGCAGACTTACTATTGAAAAATGCATGGCTATACACACGTCCATAATATGTGGCTCCCACAAACATCAGAGAGGTACATGCAAGTGAAAACTGGTGTTCTAGTTAAGTCACTGGGCCGAAACCAGGCATCTGGTGTGGGTCGGGGGGGTTGTCTCCTGGTTCCTGTTATACCTTTGTCTGTATTATGTGGGCTTGCTCACACACACACACACACACACACACACACATACGCATATATAAGCCGCCATGGCATAAGGAACATGTTGTTTGACCCATGTCACTGTTGATGTGAACTTCTAGTTGATGGCAAGGATGAACTATTTTAGGTGAGTTTATTGTACAATAAAAGAGTACACAAAAGAGAGATGGAACCCCTTTGATTACATCACATTTGTTGTGGGTTAACAATAACCTGCCTGCACTGTTCTTATGGATCAGTTGACATGCAGTAACATGTTATTCAGTGTTAACTTGTTCGTGTCAAGAGTTTTTAATGCCCTTCAGAGGGATTTGCTTATGTGCAAACCAAGAATGTGCTTCATCTCAAAGGTGTCTGCACTCTGCTGTCTATAGGTAATTTTAAAGTTGAAGCGCTGTCATTCAGGAAATGTTTTTGGTTTTTATAGATTCCTTTTGTTAAAGACTGTGGTGAAGATGAACTTTGTATCTGTGATCTTGTTCTGAATGTTCAGCGGAAGGCAGATGATGGGTAAGAGCTGAATCTGTGGAATTGTTGGGATTGGGTGTTAAGTGTTCACCAGTTGGCTTGTCCGTAGGCTTTGGATGAATTTCTAGATGAGAATGGCTTTCTAGTTCAACATCTACTTAGAAAAAGCAGGGATAAAAAAAGCAATAGCTTTTCTGTCTAAATAACTAATCAAGGAAAAAGAGGTATAGCAGGAACACAGGTATAGAAGTAGGACTCTTGTCAGCTTAGACAAACCCAAGTTGTGGTACCTTAGGGATTGCAGACGCAGTGACCATTCAGAAGAATCATGTCTAGCTATGGAGAAAGGGAGCTCGCTGGGGGAGCATCAGCGGCTGCAGCAGCTGTCTTGGTCCCTCCTGCGGGGAGCAGTGAGGATCCTGCAGCAGACTGTGCCACTGGGGAGCCAAGGTCAGCCATTTGGGCAGCATATATTCCAAGTCCATATGCAGATATACACATACATGTACAGTACAGAGAGACAGGGCTACCTTTTCCTGAAGCTGCCATCCAAGTCCGCTGCCCACTCACTGCCCACCTTACCATCAGCCTAGAGCCCTTGAAAATTCAGCAAAGTGACCTTGGCCACACTCCTGGAGTCACAGAAGACAATGGCAGGGGTTGGACAGAACTGCCCATTGTAAGTGAAGATCAGGTTCGTGACCATCTGATGAACCTGAAAGTGAACAAGCCCATGGGACCTGATGGGATACACCCACGGGTAATGAAGGAACTGGCGGATGAGGTTGCAAAACCGCTCTCTATTATATACCAAAAGTCATGGCAATCTGGTGAAGTCCCCACTGACTGGAAAAGGGGAAACACAATCCCCATTTTCAAAAACAGAAAGAAGGAGGAAGCAGGGAACTATAGGCCAGTCAGCCTCACCTCCATGCCTGGTAAGATTATGGAGCAGATCCTCCTGGAGGCACTGCTGAGGCAGAAGAATAACGAAGAGGTGA